>CM055063.1:27740692-27888411 GCA_029204045.2 Tillandsia leiboldiana
CCAAACCTTTTTGGACACACATGATGATTTTGGGTCACCCAAACATTTTCTTCCCAGCATCGTAGTTGTCGCCTGAGTCTGTTTCCTTTTGATTGGATGAAGGCCTTTTAGCCATTCGAGACTTAGATATAACTTGGTTCACTGTTCCTAAAAAGAACGAAAAATCATAAATATGCGATTTTCTTTCTTACAGATCAAAGGGCTTTCATAAGACATGTCACCTTTTCCGATAACTTACCCACCCCACCGAATATTCGAGTGGTCTGGGTTCTAAGGTCGGCCTTCCTCTTCTTGGGACAAGAACAACGAAAGGCTATGCCTAGAGCCTGTTCTTGTTTGATTTGGGTTGTAGGTTCTAGTCTTTTCGGGGTTCCCGGACCCTTCCTCGTGTCAGTGTTGCAATGTTGGCCTTTTGAGGCAGTTGTTCGCAGGGGATTCCGTTTGGCCGGTTGTGAGCAGTTTCTTCTCTCAGTGGATGCGACTTTGTTCTATGAGTTTGGTAGAGTGTGATCTAGAGTTGTTTTTCTGATTTAGTGGTGCAGATGGTTCTCCCACTTAGCTTTGAGGATCTTGTGGTTCTGGCAGATCGAGTCGTGGAGGTTTCCCCGACTCAGCCATGGTCGTGCATTATCAGATTGAGTCGTTGAGGGTTCTCCGACATAGCTGTGAGGTGTTTTGGGCTATTCCTGTTTGAGTCGAGGTTCTTTTTCCGACTGAGTTGTTGCTTTGAGCTTGGAGTTACCGATCTTTTTTGATCGTGGATCATTGCCTGCATGAGCCCCATTTGGCTTGACAGGATACTTTACAGAGAACTTGAGATGGGTTACTTTACTACTCGAGCGGTGTCGCTCCCTCTCGAGTGCCACTCCGGAGTAGCGAGACGGTTGTTGTACCGGCGTGAGATTGAGCTTTTCTATCGCGACTTGTCGTTGCTTTGTCCCTCTGGCTGTGCTGGTGTTGGCATCATGGCGTCCTACGTAAGTCCGCTCCTTCCGGGACGTAACGGCAGTAAGGTTGGGCGCAGGCTTGCACTGACCCGAGAGGCAGTCAGTTCTATTGGGTGATCAGAGATGAGAGTTAGTTGTGGCATCATGTTCTTTCTGTTCCACTCTTTGAAGCATCTAGATAAGGCATAGTGCTGTAGAGTTTACTTTTCCAACTTTCCTTACAGCACTGCATTGTGTTGCTTTATGCCTCTAGTGGACTTAGTGGGCAGAACCGTCGGCTTGTTGGCGGCACCCACTGAGAACTACTACTGTGGGACGTAGTTCTCACACCCGTCGTTGTGTCTTTTTCCCACAGGAACTTCTACTTCCGTTCCTGTTGTTCTGTTGCTGATCCTTCCTGACCGAGGCGAGAGAGTCGCGAGCTAGTTCCCTACCCGTCGTTGGAGTGTAAGCGGTACCCCTTCAGAGGAAGCTTCAGTAGATTAGTTATATTCATTTTCTTCCTTTGAGAGACTATTGTAGTGAGATTGTTATGTATTGAGAGACTGTACACTGTTGTATTTATTGGAAGATAACTCCCGGTTGAGTTCTGAGTTTGTATTTGAGGATACTGTATGATTATCATTTTGGGAGACGGACAAATTGTTGTATTATTTCCATTTGTACAGTGATTGATTTAGTTTACATCAATTTTTATTTATAGCTCTGATACTGTTTAGCTGTAGTACTTTCTTGCAGGTGGACGCTTCGCCTATGCGGGTTTGGCATAGGTGCGGATCTGTTGAGGCGAGCCGGGTCGCAGTTTCGACCCGGGCTTACAGATTAGGTGGTATCAGAGCCTAGTTTGTAGGTCTTGAGGACTTAGAAACCCTAAGGCTTGTGGTGGACATTAGGATGACTACGTGAGAGTCGTGACTTTAGGTGTAGCGAGAGTCCTGACTCGAGTTTTGTACCTCTCCCAAGACGGATGAGTGATTGGCATGTTTTGCTCCTAAGCGTATTATGTTGGCTGCAGAAACATAATGCTGTGGAATTGATAACATGTCTTAGACTTTCGCGGATTGGGTCGTATGGTTGTTGTGTCCTGATGTTTGTTATTGTGCAGTGGTCTACGATGTCCTGAGACGTCGTGCAGTGCGAGAATGCACTTCCCGCATCTATAGTAACCCGAGCAGCGGAGACAGAGCTATCAGAGCAGAGCGAGACCCAAGAGTTATGGATCCAGATGGCACAATGTCGAGAGGGCTGTCCGATGCCAGGAAGAAGCCATGGAACGTTTGATGCGCTTGTTGGAGCAGAGAGCATAGCCAGTGGCAGTACCGCTTGAGTGCCTCCAGTACTTTCTTCCTATGCAGTGGTATCTTCAGTTAACCAGTGGCCGATGGAGCGAGCACCCCCTACGTGCCGACGAGCAGTGCCGAGTGCCACCGAGGCAGGGTGATAGTGGATAGTAGCTGAGCTCGGACGTCCGTGGGTCGATGGAGCCAGTCCGGCAGCCGTGAACCATCCCGATTCATAGGTTTGAGTTGGAGCCTTTGTAGGCAAATTGGGTTTGGTGGTGATGGAGAGACTCTCGGAGCCTCCCTGTGCTAGGGAGTTTATACAGCGTTGAACTACGGCCTCCAGGTTCGAGGGACGAGGCGCATAGGATATGTGTGGCTGAAGTGGATTGCGCCAGGTACGTTTCAGTTTACCATTCCTCCGTTTTAGGTTATTGACGCCTCGTTGGTAGTGGCTTGGGTTTGGAGCGGGCGCTGCAATTCCGTTGGATAGGATCTGCCGCCAGAGGTGGATTCTGGATATTGGCGCTTTGGCGCCGGGTGATGGAGGACAGACGGCCGGCAGAGACATTTCTGATTTTTATTTTTCCTGGATAACGGGTTCCCGTGATGCCAGAGATCGGGTGGACCCCGATGGCGCATCAACCTCTATATCAGAGTGGCGCCGGTAGCGTGGATTTTTTTATCTGCGGAGGACTTTATTTCGTCGCCTCAATGTGAGCAGAGACAGAGGTCGTGCTCCTTGTGGATAGTCCTGATTTTCAGGCAGATTGCGACAACCACTTGCTTTGAGCGAATGAATCTGTGCCGCCCGGTGGGGGCGCCACGGTAGTGGATCGAGTTGTCGCAGGTGTGATTTCATCACAAGCAGTCGGAGTAGGAGCATGTTGCATTCCTGCATGGACTAGAGGCAGATTGTTACCACATGCACTTGAGGTACAGGTTCCTGTTAGTGTTGTGTATGTGGGAGGCTTGTGGTCTATGTCCTATGCAGTTGAGGCCGGCGATATATACGGGTAGACTTATTGGTAATTATGGCAGTTCGGCGTTTCGACTATTGCTTGGGTTTTGGTTGGCACAGTGCCACAGGATTTAGACTGCGGAAGGAGGACTTTGACCTTCGCGAGGCAACGAGGAGGATTTGGTTGTTGAGGTCGTTAGAAGCACACTGTTATAGCGACAGTGTGAGAGGTGCTTACGGCGGCACCGGGACCCAAAGATATCTCTGTTGCCACGAGATTCCGGGTATGATTTCACCTGAGCTGTTGATAATGCCGCGTTTAGGGAGATAGAGATTGAGTTTGGCGTGGTTCGGGGACCGCGCCACCCTCGACAGCACCTCATTGGATATTGCCAGTAGAGCTGTGAGAGCTGATGGCGCAGTTGCAGATCTGATGGATCGAGGGTCTGTTTGACCAGTGCCACGCCGTTGATATACAGTGGTGATGCCACATCGTTGATACACGACTGTGAGGGCCCTTTTATGGTTCGAGTGTAGACAGGTCCGAGTATTATTCTGGACCTTTTGATGGAGTTATACTCCGGCAGTTGTACGACTGATGCAGGTACAAGATTTTGGAATCATACGGCTGAGTATTTCGTCAAGATGGTGTTCAGGACACGTAGGGGCATTATTATAGTGAGGCCAATTGGATTGATTAACGCCCTGCCACTCTTTGGTTTGAGGAATTGTGCTCCAGCTGTACTTGATTGCATTGGTAACAAGATCCTCCAGGGAATATTATGATCTACTCCAGAGCGACTTGGAGCATGAGGAGCACTGTGGATGTGTTACCATGCTGTGTGGATGAAGCTGTATGCCAGGTTGTTGAGATACAAGTTTTAGCTTTAGAAGCTTACCTCTTGGGTCACATTGTGTTAGCCATAGGAGCGGCGGTGGAATTCCGGCCAATGTGGATGCTATTTGAGTTTGCTGAGATCAACATTTATTGTTGAGGTGAGGAGTTTTTTTGGATTTGGCAGTGCCAGGAGAGCATGGCGAATGGATGATGAGACTGGTACTAGCGCCGATTGCAGCTTTGCCAGAGATGGGGGATGGACCTTGTGTTAGTGATGCCTCCCATAGTGCTGTGGAGTTACCATTGGGTTATTCTTGAGCATTTAGTATCACCCCGACAGGCCACTGTGGTGGCGGATACCTGGAGCGGATAGCTTTTTCGGGGTTGAGTTTAATGGTTCCACAGCTGGCGCGGTGTGGACTGTTAGGAACAGGGCTCGAGGTTGTGTCCCTGAGGGTCCCTTTTGACGGTACACTGCGGTGAAGCAGTCCCTGCGGATGGTCAGGATCCGAGAGTGATTGAGCGAGACCCTAGCCGATTAGGGCTTCTTTTCTTTGGATGACCGTATGGGTATTCTCGGATCGCCTGGTTGAGCTGGCACCAGGGAGCGGTTTTGGTGCGTGCTACTTTGGTTGTTCTCTCTTTCCCCGCCAGCCTTTGTTGGCGTTCTGATGGTCCTTCCACGTCTCAGCTCAGGAGTGTTAGGCTTGTGGATTCCTCGCCCGTGATGAACTCGTTTCCTTTGAGATCGCGAGTACTTGTGGTACGAGGGACGCCCGTTGCGAATTCTGGCTCGTGAGATGAGAGAATTACGCAACCGGGCCATGCCGTACTGATTATTATTTTTGTTGAGGAGTAATCACGGGGTGTGAGTAGCGACTAGGGAGTTGAGGACTGTGTTGTTGGATGCTTACACTTGGCTTTGAACTCCCTTTTGAGCCGTGTTTGTTTTGAGGATGAAACGTTCTTTTAGTGGGGGAGGATGTGAGGACCCGAAACATGTCCCACGTTTGGATACTGTTGGATCTGCGGCTTCTGGAGGACCCATGTTGGGTGTTAGAGGTGTTTGCGCGCATATGGGACCCAAGATTTGGACTCGGCATGAAAAAACGGATCAAGTTGCTTTCCCGGGAATTTTGAGAAATTTTAGAAGTGGAATTTGGCAAATCGGACTTCGGCATTTGGATTCAGCGCGCGGAAAACGCTTCAAATGGACTATTTACTTATGTTTTGCGGAGCCCGGATGACCCGGCCACGGGATGTCGGAGGTTAGACGGCACTGTTTCCTGCAGCCGGAGAGGCGGCGGCGGGCGGCGGAGCGCTGGGCTGGTTGCCGGCGGCGGAGGCGCGCTGTCCACCGCGGAGGCGTGCCCCCGGTCGCTCGCCATGGTGGCGGCCTCCGGTTTGGCGGGCGCAGTGGGCGCGGATCCACGGGAAGGCGCGGGTGCACGGTGGACGGGGTGGACACGTGGCAGATCGGGGTTGGTGCTGTGTTGTGCGCCGCGGTCCACGGTGGGGGGAGCTGGTACCTCGGGCCGCGTGCCCGACAGGCGCGCGGGGCGCACGTGGGGCGCGACGTGGTAGCGCGTGACCCGCGCTTCCCGCTCGGGGGCGCCACGTGTCGGCACCCGCTTCGGCCGCGTGGGCGCAGCGCGGTTGGCCAAACAGCTGTTTGTCTGTTTGGGAGGCTACGTTGCAGCCTGGGAGATTTCCGGGCGTGAACAGTAACGGGCTGGGCCCGTTACTGTAGCAGCCCGGAAGATTCGGGCGCCCGGAACTTTGGCCCAAAAGTCAAAGTCGGATTTTTTGGCCTGGGCCTATAAATAGGCGGTTGGCTGGGGCTTTTTGCCCCCTTTCCGGAGCTCCCTTCCCCTCGCACCCTTAAACAAAGATGGAGATCTTTGTGATGCGCATCATCTGGCGGAGGCCCGGATTTTTTTGGAAGCCGCAGCATCGACAACTTCGGCATCGGAGCGCAGTGTGGCGATTTTTCATCGGAGGCCGTTATCATCGCAGTTTGATCTGAGAGGTCTACAGAGCTACTCCATCAGTATTTTTGGACGATTTCTACGGCGTTGGAATCACGAGAGGTACGTCTTCGACTTTCGTGTTGATCATCTTGCTGGATTCAGAGTTTATGACATGGTTTTCGAGGCATTTATAAGCCGCTGTTTTCTGGTGGAGTTTTTGGACAGCGGCCCCTTGCCGGAATTTTATCTCCGCAACCGAGTGTCGGATCGAGGCGAGCCTATACACTTTTTGGATCTACTCGTCACAAGGATTATCATCGTATTTTTCTGGGATTTTCTGAGGCTTGCCCGAAGGTATACTATTCCCCTTTTATCTGTGTTTGAGTTTACAATTGTGTGGTTGTGAGTGTTTGCGCACCTGTACTGTGGAATTTGTAACCTTGGCCTACGGGGCTCCGAATTGGGCGTGCAGGTACCCGTTTCGAAGGTATCGACGCGAGGATCGCAGCAGTATTTTTATTGGAATTTTGGAGTTCGTTTTACAGGTGAAAATTTCGCATTAAGGGGACTGTTCCCAGCAGATTTGTGATGCTTGGATTTTATGGAATTAGTGTAACTTTGGGTTTGTGTTTTTGTACCCAGGAGGTATTGATCACTGTTCCTGTATTGTTGGATTGGTGGGTGTGTAGAGATATCTGTTTCTGGACTTTCTCAGCTGTGCGACTCGGACTGTTAGCATTTTCAGGTGGGTGGCCTTGTCTCCAAGATTGATGGACTGTGCTTTAAATCTGCTATAGTAGGACTATGCATGATAGTGAAATGCTTTTGCAGCATGTTAGAATGTAGGAAGTTACTATTCCTTGTATTATCTGATGGTATTGTCATCTCCTTGCTTTCTACCATATGTAAATTATAGTTATTGGAACTTGACCTAGCACCCCGTCATATGTTGCATGCGTAACCAGACTAGTAGAAAACCCTCACTTGGGCTAGGGTTATTTCTGCTTTAGACATCCACACTTCTACTTTCCTGGACATAGTGTCCTTCCTCGCCCGGGTAGTGGGCCGAGTGGTCAGGTGTTATCTTTTAGTGTGGGATGCATGTTACACTCGTGCTTGGGAGCAGAGTGGCGTCTGGTAGATGTAGTTGGTTGTTCATCTGTAGCGGGAGCCGTTTGGGTAGACGGCGGTCCCGAGATGTTTATTTTTCTTGTTTTATCTGTCGTCGCTGTGATAGTGGCAGCGGTAGATCAGTGTTAGCAGGACCTTAAACCCAGAACCTTTTTGGACACACATATGATTTTTGTCAACCAATATTTTCTTCCAAGCATCGTAGGGTCGCCTGAGTCTGTTCCTGTTTGATTGGACGAAGGCATTAGCCATTCGAGACTTAGATATAAAACTTGGTTTCAACTGTTTTCCTAAAAAGAACTAAAAATCATTAAATATGGATTTCTTACAGATCAAAGGGCTTCAGTAAGAAATGTCACCTTTTCCTATAAATTAACCACCGAGATGATTCGAGTGGTCTGGGTTCTAAGGTCTGCCTTCTTCTTGGGACGAGAACAACGAGAGGCTATGCCTAGAGCCTGTTCTTGTTTGATTTGGATTGTAGGTTCTAGTCTTTCGGGGTTCCCGGACCCTTCCTCGTGTACAGTGGTTGCAATGTTGGCCTGTTGAGGCAGTTGTTCGCAGGGGGATCCGGTGTTGGCCAGTTGAGGCAGTTTCTCGCAGTGGATGCGACTTTGTGCTATGAGTTGGTAGAGTGTGATCTAGAGGTTGTTTTTCTGATTTAGTGGTGGAGATGGTTCTCCCACTTAGCTTTGAGGATCTTGGGGTTCTGGCAGATCGAGTCGTGGAGGTTTCCCGACTCAGCCATGGTCGTGCATTTATCAGATTGAGTCGTTGAGGGTTCTCCGACATAGCTGTGAGAGTGTTTTGGGCTATTCCTGTTCGAGTCGAGGTTCTTTTTCCGACTGAGTTGTGCTTTGAGCTTGGAGTTACCGATCTTTTTGATCGTGGATCATTGCCTGCATGAGCCACATTTGAGCTTGACAGAGATACTTTACAGAGATACTTGAGATGGGTTACTTTATACTCGAGCGGGTCGCTCCCCTCGAGTGCCACTCCGGAGTAGGCGAGACCGGGTTGTTGTACCGGCGTGAGATTGAGCTTTTCTATCCGACTTGTCGTTGCATTTGTCCCTCTGGCTGTGCTGGTGTTGGCAGTCATGGACGTCCTACGTAAGTCCGCTCCTCCGAGACGTAACGGCAGTAGGTTGGCGCAGGCTTGACTGGACCTGATGAGGCAGTCAGTTCAGATTGGGTGATCAGAGATGAGAGTTAGTTGTGGCATCATGTTCTTTCTGTTCCACTCTTTGAGCATCTAGGTAGAGGCATAGTAGCTGTAGAGTTACTTTTCCTAGCTTTCCTTACAGCACTGCTTTTGTTACTTTATGCCTCTAGTGGACTTAGTGGGCAGACCGTCGGGCTTGTTGGCGGCACCCACTGAGAACTACTTGGGACGTAGTTCTCACACCCGTCGTGGTGTCTTTTCCCACAGGAACTTCTACTCCGGTTCCTGTTGTTCCTGTTGCTGATCCTTCTGACCGAGGCGAGGGAGTCACGAGCTAGTTCCCTACCCGTCGTTGGAGTGTAGCGGTACCCCTTCAGATGAGAGCTTCAGTAGATTAGTTATTTCATTTTCTTCCTTTGAGAGACTATTGTAGTGAGGATTGTTATGTATTGAGAGCCTGTACACTGTTGTATTTATTGGAGATAACTCCCGGTTGAGTTCTGAGTTTGTATTTGAGGATACTGTATGTTTATCATTTTGGGAGTCGGACATTATTGTATTATTTCCAGTTGTACAGTGATTGATTTAGTTATACAGCAGATTTTTATTTATAGCTCTGATATCTGTTTAGCTGTAGTACTTTTCTTGCAGGTAGGACGCTTCGCCTATGCGGGTTTGGCATAGGTGGCGGATCTGTTGAGGTGAGCCGGGTCGCAGTTTCGACCCCGGGGCGTGACAGATTAGAGTGGTATCAGAGCCTAGGTTGTAGGTCATTAAGGACTTAGAAACCCTAGGCTTGTGGTTGGACATTAGGATGACTACGTGAGAGTCGTGACTTTTAGCGAGAGTCCTGATCGAGTTTTGTACCTCTCCCAAGAGACGGGATGAGTGATTGGCATGTTTATGCTCCTAAGCGATTATGTTGGCTGCAGACAACATAATGCTGTGGAATTGATAACATGTCTTAGACTTTCGCTGGATTGGGTCGTATGGTTGTTGTGTCCTGATGTTTGTTATTGTGTAGTGGACTACGATGCCCCTGAGACGTCGTGTAGCGAAGAGGGCACATCCCGCATCTGATGAGTAACCCGAGCAGCGGGAGACAGAGCTATCAGAGCAGAGCGAGACCCAGGAGTTATGGATCCAGATGGCACAGATGTCGGAGGCTGTCCGATGCCAGGAAGAAGCCATGGAACGTTTGATGCGCTTGTTGGAGCAGAGAGCATAGCCAGTGGCAGTACCGCTTGAGTGTCCTCCAGTACTTTCTTCCTATGCAGTGGTATCTTCAGTTGTACCAGTGGCGCCGATGGAGCGAGCAGCCCCCTCCGTGCCGACGAGCAGTGCCGAGGCACCGAGGCAGGGTGGATAGTGGATAGTAGCTGAGCTTCGGGACGTCGTTGGTCGATGGAGCCAGTTCCGGCAGCCTGAACCATCCCAATTCATAGGTTTGAGTTGGAGCCTTTGTAGGCAGAATTGGGGTTGGTGGTGATGGAGAGACTCTCGGAGAGCCTCCCTGTGCTAGGGAGTTTATACAGTCGTTGAACTACGCGCTCCAGGTTTCGAGGGACGAGGCGCATAGGATATGTGTGGCTGAGAGTGGATTGCGCCAGGATACGTTTCAGTTTACTCAGTTCCTCCGTTACAGGTTCTGACGCCTCGTTGGAGTAGGCGTTGGGTTTGGAGCGGGGCGCTGCAGTTCCGTTGGATAGAGATCTACCGCCAGAGGTGAGTTCTGGATATTGGCGCTTGGCGCCGGGTGATGGAGGACAGATCGGCCGGCAGAGACATTTCTGATTTTATTTTTCCTGGATAACGGGTTCCCGTGATGCCAGAGATCGGGTGGACCCCGATGGCGGCATCAACCTCTATATCGGAGTGGCGCAGCGGTAGCGTGGATTTGTTATCTGCGGAGGACTTTATTCGTCGCCTCAATGTGAGCAGAGACAGAGGTCGTGCTCCCTTGTGGATAGTCCTGATTTTCAGGCAGATTGGGCGACAACCACTTGCTTTGAGCGGATGAATCTGTGCCGCCCGGTTGGAGGGCGCCACGGTAGTGGATCGAGTTGTCGCAGGTGTGATTTCATCACAGCAGTCGGAGTAGGAGCATGTTGCATTCCTGCATGGACTAGAGGCAGATTGTTACCACATGCACTTGAGGTACAGGTTCCTGTTAGTGTTGTGTATGTGGGGGAGGCTTGTGGTCTATGTCCTATGCAGTTGAGGCCGCGAGATATACGGGTAGACTTATTGGTAATTATGGCAGTTCGGCGTTTCGACCTAGTGCTTGGGTTTTGGTTGGCACAGTGCCACAGGATGTTAGACTGCGGAAGGAGAGGACTTTGACCTTCTGCGAGGCAGACGAGAGGAGATTTGGTTGTTGAGGTCGTCAGAGCACACTGGTTATAGCGACAGTGTGAGAGGTGCTTACGGCGGCACCGGGACCCAAAGATATCTCTGTTGCCACGAGATTCCAGGTATGATTTCACCTGAGCTGTTGATAATGCCGCCGGTTAGGGAGATAGAGATTGAGTTTGGCGTGGTTCGGGGAACCGCGCCACCCTCGACAGCACCTCATTGGATATTGCCAGTAGAGCTGTGAGAGCTGATGGCGCAGTTGCAGGATCTGATGGATCGAGGGGTCTGTTTGACCTAGTGCCACGCCGTTGATATACGGGGGTGATGCCACATCGTTGATACACGACTGTGAGGGCCCTTTTATGGTTCGAGTGTAGACAGGTCCGAGTATTATTCTAGACCTTTTGATGGAGTTATACTCCGGCAGTTGTACGACTGATGCAGGTACAGATTTTGGAATCATACGGCTGAGTATTTCGTCAAGATGGTGTTAAGGACGCGGTAGGGGCATTATGTTATAGTGAGGCCAATTGGATTGATTAACGCCCTGCCACTCTTTTGGTTTGAGGAATTGTGCTCCAGCTGTACTTGATTGCATTGGTAACAAGATCCTCCAGGGATATTATGATCTACTTCCAGAGCGACTTGGAGCATGAGGAGCACTGGTGGATGTGTTACCATGCTGTGTGGATGAAGCTGTATGCCAGGTTGTTGAGATACAAGTTTTAGCTTTAGAAGCTTACCTTCTTGGGTCACATTGTGTTAGCCATAGGAGCGGCGGTGGAATTCCGGCCAATGTGGATGCTATTTGAGTTTGGCTGAGATCAACATTTATTGTTGAGGTGAGGAGTTTTTTTGGATTTGGCAGTGCCAGGAGAGCATGGCGAATGGATGATGAGACTGGTACTAGCGCCGATTGCAGCTTTGCCAGAGATGGGGGATGGACCTTTGTGTTAGTGATGCCTCCCATAGTGGCTGTGGAGTTACCATTGGGTTATTCTTGAGCATTTAGTATCACCCCGACAGGGCCACTGTGGTGGCGGATACCTGGAGCCGGATAGCTTTTCGGGGTTGAGTTAATGGTTCCACAGCTGGCGCGGTGTGGACTGTTGAGGAACAGGGCTCGAGGTTGTGTCCCTGAGGGTCCCTTTTGACGGTACACTGCGGTGAAGCAGTCCCTGCGGATGGTCAGGATCCGAGAGTGATTGAGCGAGGACCCTAGCCGATGAGGGCTTCTTTTCTTTGGATGACCGTATGGGTATGTCTCGGATCGCCTGGTTGAGCTGGCACCAGGGAGCGGTTTTGGTGCGTGCTACTTTGGTTGTTCTCTCTTTTCCCCCAGCCTTTTGTTGGCTTTCTTGATGGTCCTTCCACGTCTCAGCTCAGGAGTGTTAGGCTTGTGGATTCCTCGCCCGTGATGAACTCGTTTCCTTTGAGATCTGCGAGTACTTGTGGTACGAGGGACGCCCGTTGCGAATTCTGGCTCGTGAGATGAGAGAATTACGCAACCGGGCCATGCCGTACTGATTATTATTTTGTTGAGGAGTAATCACGGGGAGTGAGTAGCGACTGGGGAGTTGGAGACTGTGTTGTTGGATGCTTACCCTTGGCTTTGAACTCCCTTTTGAGCCGTGTTTGTTTCGAGGACGAAACTTTCTTTTAGTGGGGGAGGATGTGAGGACCCGGAAATTCCCACGTTTGGATTACTGTTGGATCTGCGGCTTCTGGAGACCCATGTTGGGTGTTAGAGGTGTTTGCGCGCATATTGGACCCAAGATTCGGACTCGGCATGAAAAAACGGATCAAGTTTGCTTTCCCGGGAATTTTTGAGAAATTTTAGAAGTGGAATTTGGCAAATCGGACTTCGGATTTGGATTCAGCGCGCGAAAACGCTCAAAATGGACTATTTACTTATGTTTTTCGGAGCCCGGATGACCCGGCACGGATTTCGAGGTTCGACGGCACTGTTCTGGCGGCCGGAGAGGCGGCGGCGGCGGCGGCGGGCGGCGGAGCGCGGCGGTTGCCGGCGGCGGAGGCGCGCAGTCCACCGCGGAGGCGTGCACCCGGGCGCTCGCTACGTGGCGCCTCCCGGTTGGCGGGCGCTGTGGGCGCGGTCCACGGGAAGGCGCGGGTGCACGGTGGACCGGGGGTGGACACGTGGAAGATCGGGGTTGGTGCTATGTTGTGCGCGCGGTCCACGGTGCGGGGAGCTGGTACCTCGGGCCGCGTGCCCGACAGGCGCGCGTGGGCGCACGTGGGGCGCGACGTGGGCGCGCTGACCCGCGCTTCCCGCTCGGGGGCGCCACGTGTCGGCACCCGCTTCGGCCGCGTGGCGCAGCGCGGTTGGCCCAAACAGCTGTTTGCTGTTTGGGAGGCTACGTGGCAGCCTGGGAGATTTTCGGGCGTAAACAGTAACGGGCTGGGCCCGTTACTGTAGCAGCCCGGAAGATTCGGGCTCCCGGAACTTTGGCCCAAAAGTCCAAAGTCGGATTTTTTGGGCTGGGCCTATAAATAGGCGGTTGGCTGGGGCTTTTTGCCCCCTTTCCCGAGCTCCCTTCCCCTTGCACCCTTAAACAAAGATGGAGATCTTTGTGATGCGCATCATCTGGCGGAGGCCCGGATTTTTTGGAAGCCGCAGCATCGACGACTTCGGCATCGGAGCGCAGTGTGGCGATTTTTCATCGGAGGCCCGTTATCGTCGCAGTTTGATCTGAGAGGTCTACAGAGCTACTCCGTCAGTATTTTTGGACGATTTCTGTGGCGTTGGAATCACGAGAGGTACGTCTTCGACTTTCGTGTTGATCATCTTGCTGGATTCAGAGTTTATGACATGGTTTTCGAGGCATTTATAAGCCGCTGTTTTCTGGTGGAGTTTTTGGACAGCGGCCCCTTGCCGGAATTTTATCTCCGCAACCGAGTGTCGGATCGAGGTGAGCCTATACACTTTTTGGATCTACTCGTCACAAGGATTATCATCGTATTTTTCCGGGATTTTTCTGAGGCTTGCCCGAAGGTATACTATTCCCCTTTTATCTGTGTTTGAGTTTACAATTGTGTGGTTGTGAGTGTTTGCGCACCTGTACTGTGGAATTTGTAACTTGGCCTACGGGGCTCCGAATTGGGCGTGTAGGTACCCGTTTCGAAGGTATCGACGCGAGGATCGCAGCAGTATTTTTATTGGAATTTTTGGAGTTCGTTTTACAGGTGAAAATTTCGCATTAAGGGGACGGTTCCCAGCAGATTTGTGATGCTTGGATTTTACTGAATTAAGTGTAACTTTGGGTTGTGTTTTTGTACCCAGGAGGTATTGATCACTGTTCCTGTATTGTTGGATTGGTGGGTGTGTAGAGATATCTGTTTCTGGACTTTCTCAGCTGTGCGACTCTGGACTGTTAGCATTTTCAGGTGGGTGGCCTTGTCTCCAAGATTGATGGACTGTGCTTTAAATCTGCTATAGTAGGACTATGCATGATAGTGAAATGCTTGTGCAGCATGTTAGAATGTAGGAATTGCTATTCCTTGTATTATCTGATGGTATTGTCATCTCCTTGCTTTCTACCATCTGTAAATTATAGTTATTGGAACTTGACCTAGCACCCCGTCATATGTTGCATGTGTAACCAGACTAGTAGAAAACCCTCACTTGGGCTAGGGTTATTTCTGCTTTAGACATCCACACTTCTACTTTCCTGGACATAGTGTCCTTCCTCGCCCGGGTAGTGGGCCAAGTGGTCAGGTGTTATCTTTTAGTGTGGGATGCATGTTACACTCGTGCTTGGGAGCAGAGTGGCGTCTGGTAGATGTAGTTGGTTGTTCATCTGTAGCGGGAGCCGTTTGGGTAGACGGCGGTCCCGAGATGTTTTATTTTTCTTGTTTTATCTGTCGCCGCTGTGATAGTGGCAGCGGTAGATCAGTGTTAGCAGGACCTTAAACCCAGAACCTTTTTGGACACACATATGATTTTTGTCAACCAAATATTTTCTTCCAAGCATCGTAGGGTCGCCTGAGTCTGTTCCTGTTTGATTGGACGAAGGCATTAGCCATTCGAGACTTAGATATAAAACTTGGTTTCAACTGTTTTCCTAAAAAGAACTAAAAATCATTAAATATGGATTTCTTACAGATCAAAGGGCTTCAGTAAGAAATGTCACCTTTTCCTATAAATTAACCACCCGAGATGATTCGAGTGGTCTGGGTTCTAAGGTCTGCCTTCTTCTTGGGACGAGAACAACGAGAGGCTATGCCTAGAGCCTGTTCTTGTTTGATTTGGATTGTAGGTTCTAGTCTTTCGGGGTTCCCGGACCCTTCCTCGTGTCAGTGGTTGCAATGTTGGCCTGTTGAGGCAGTTGTTCGCAGGGGATCCGGTGTTGGCCAGTTGAGGCAGTTTCTCGCAGTGGATGCGACTTTGTGCTATGAGTTGGTAGAGTGTGATCTAGAGGTTGTTTTTCTGATTTAGTGGTGGAGATGGTTCTCCCACTTAGCTTGTAGGATCTTGGGGTTCTGGCAGATCGAGTCGTGGAGGTTTCCCGACTCAGCCATGGTCGTGCATTTATCAGATTGAGTCGTTGAGGGTTCTCCGACATAGCTGTGAGAGTGTTTTGGGCTATTCCTGTTCGAGTCGAGGTTCTTTTTCCGACTGAGTTGTGCTTTGAGCTTGGAGTTACCGATCTTTTTGATCGTGGATCATTGCCTGCATGAGCCACATTTGAGCTTGACAGAGATACTTTACAGAGATACTTGAGATGGGTTACTTTATACTCGAGCGGGTCACTCCCCTCGAGTGCCACTCCGGAGTAGGCGAGACCGGGTTGTTGTACCGGCGTGAGATTGAGCTTTTCTATCACGACTTGTCGTTGCATTTGTCCCTCTGGCTGTGCTGGTGTTGGCAGTCATGGACGTCCTACGTAAGTCCGCTCCTCCGGGACGTAACGGCAGTAGGTTGGCGCAGGCTTGACTGGACCTGATGAGGCAGTCAGTTCAGATTGGGTGATCAGAGATGAGAGTTAGTTGTGGCATCATGTTCTTTCTGTTCCACTCTTTGAGCATCTAGGTAGAGGCATAGTAGCTGTAGAGTTTACTTTTCCTAGCTTTCCTTACAGCACTGCTTTTGTTACTTTATGCCTCTAGTGGACTTAGTGGGCAGACCGTCGGGCTTGTTGGCGGCACCCACTGAGAACTACTTGGGACGTAGTTCTCACACCCGTCGTGGTGTCTTTTCCCACAGGAACTTCTACTCCGGTTCCTGTTGTTCCTGTTGCTGATCCTTCTGACCGAGGCGAGGGAGTCGCGAGCTAGTTCCCTACCCGTCGTTGGAGTGTAGCGGTACCCCTTCAGATGAGAGCTTCAGTAGATTAGTTATTTCATTTTCTTCCTTTGAGAGACTATTGTAGTGAGGATTGTTATGTATTGAGAGCCTGTACACTGTTGTATTTATTGGAGATAACTCCCGGTTGAGTTCTGAGTTTGTATTTGAGGATACTGTATGTTTATCATTTTGGGAGTCGGACATTGTTGTATTATTTCCAGTTGTACAGTGATTGATTTAGTTATACAGCAGATTTTTTTTTATAGCTCTGATATCTGTTTAGCTGTAGTACTTTTCTTGCAGGTAGGACGCTTCGCCTATGCGGGTTTGGCATAGGTGGCGGATATGTTGAGGCGAGCCGGGTCGCAGTTTCGACTCCGGGGCGTGACAGTATATGTATATATATACATGTATATATACATATATATGTATGTATATGTATATACATGTATATACATATACATACATATATATGTATATATACATGTATATGTATATGTATATATATATATATAAAGAGTCCGACTATTATTCTTGCAAAAGCATCAAGCAATTAGTGCTGGTAAATTTTCTACCGTTAGATATCTCTCTTTGATTAGTTTCACCCCTTAGATCATTCTATCCCACCAACCACCCATTAACTCTATCATCCTAATCATACATCTTTTCATCTTAGGGCTAAAAACTTATAAGCACCAATAATTTGGTACTTTTAAAAGTATATATATATATATATATATATATATATATATATATATATATATATATATATATATATATATATATATATATATATATATATATATATATATATATATATTCATAAAAAAAAAATCACATTTGAGTGGGGCTATTCAAAAGAGTTGTAGTTCAGGGGGTTACATACATTTTTACCTTCTGTATAGGGTTATTTATAAAACTAATCACACTTCTTCTTTTTTTTCTTTTTTTTTTTTCTTTTTTTTTTCTTTTTTTTTTGTAAAAATAGACCTACAAAATATTTATTTTTTAAAATAGGCTTGTGGGGATAGGAGAGGTAAATGTGGTGAACCATTCACCGCTTTCCTGAAAAACGGTGAATGGTTCACCGCATTTTAAAAAAAAATTTAGGCCCATAAAAGCGGTGAACCATTCACCGCTTTTAAAAGTGGTGAAATATTTACCGTATTTATGGAATGCTACGTATTAATAAATAATTATAATAAAAATAATTATTTAATAATAATAATACTTATAATTATAATAAAGATAATTTTATTATAATAATAATTATTTTTATTATGATTAAATACTCAATTGATATAACTAAAAAAATATAATATAAAGATAATATAATTATACAATATTTAAAAATAAAAGTGATAAAATAATAATCGAAAATGTCTAAATCCAAGATCAAGCAAGTAATATTAAGTTTATACATACTATTTTATTTATTGCTTAGAAATATTATGAAATATTATTCATAATATATATTTTTTTTATACAGATACTGTGAGGACCCGAATTTCCACAAGAGGATTACTGTTGGATCAACGGAGCTTCTGCAGTGTGTTTAGCAGCTTTCGGAAGCCTTTGCTGTGTGTTGGAGGTGTTTGCGCGCGAATCGGACCTCAGGATTGGATCCAGCGCGAAATTTGAATTAAGAATACCTTTCCGGATGTCTTTGACAAATTTTAGAAGCGGAATTTGGCAAAACGGACAGCGGATTTGGATTCAGCGCGCGGAAACGATGAAAATGGGTTGTTTGCTTGATCTTTGCGCCATCGGTTACTGTTCACGCCGGAACAGTAACTCCGGCGACCGGCGGGAGGTGGAGCACGGCGGCCCAGCGGCGGATTGCAGCGGCGGGCAGCGCGGGCAGGCGCGGATGCGGGCGCGGGCGCGGGCTGGCGCGGCGTACGGAGATGGGTGTGCCACGTGGCGGCTTCCCATTAGATGCGCTGGATGTTAAGGATTTTAGTTTTGGTGTATTTCGTGGAAGTGTTTAAGTCTTGAAGATTGAAGATGAAGAAGCTTGGATCATATACCTCAATCTCAAGAAAGAAGAATTCAAAAGGATCAGGTAAGTTTAACTAAACAATCTTGGTGATCTGAATACTTCTTATAGTATAGAAAGACTTGGATGGATTTTTAATCGCATAAAAATCAAAAACTAGACAAGTTATATGTTCAGGATCCGGAACAAGGTAATACAGTCCGGACCCCGAACATAGGGTAGTTCATGCGCAAATCCAGTCCGGAACACTCCTGATTCTGTTCCGGACCCCGAACGTGGAGTTTGCTGAAATGTATGAACAGTCCGGACCGTGGGATTTCAGTCCGGACCCCGAACGTAGTTTTTGCAGAAACTGCATGAACAGTCCGGACCGTAGGATTTCGTTCCGGACCCCGAACATTGTTTTCTGGAAAAGTTCTGTTTATTAACGACAGTCCGAAACGACTTATTCCAGTCCGGACCGTCGTTTTTTATTCTTATCCTCTTCCAATGGTTTCTAACCTATAAATAAACCCTAATTCTATCTTTAAGGGTAATCCACAATAAGTTTTATACTCCGGGAAATGACGAAAAAATATTAACGGAGAAAAACTTATAAGATCCACATATAGAGAAGAAAGGAAATAACTAGATTTAATTCTATGTTTCTTCATCTATATTAATTAATTTGATTCTAGGTTTTCATACTCAGACTTTGAGTAGAATCAAATTAATGAATACTTGGATGGCATTTCCTATCTATCTTTGATCTAAGTATTCGGCGGATCATCACCACCAACAAAACAACGATTTTCCCCAAAATCGGCGCATGGATTCGCGTGGCCTTGTGGATTCAAGGTGCTACCGCTCTCGTGGATTCGGAGCGAGGTACGTTCGTGTGATCGAGACGTACTACCTGGTGGAGACCGTGGATTCGGTCAGACGTCGTGGATTCGACGTTGGACGCCGTGGATTCGGCGTTGGACGCAAATCGTGGATTCGAGGCGCGTTGCGGAGCGAGCGAAGAAGATCAACTCGGAGCGTATGGAAAAAGGTTGAGTCGTCTGTGAGTGCGTTATATCACCTTTGTACGTGTTTAATCTTAGTTGATTTCACCGTGTTATCGGTCCCGTGGTTTTTTACTCCTGTGATGGAGTTTTCCACGTAAAAATCTTACGTGTTATTTTTCATTTCCGCATTGGGTTTTATTGTGCAAAGATTTTTGAGTGCTTATCGTTTACACCTATTCACCCCCCCTCTAGGTAGTTTTTCCCCTATTTAGATCCTTATTATAATATAACCCAACAATTGGTATCAGAGCGGGAATAGGGTTGTAAACAATGGTTGAAGGTGGAAACATCAACAGACCCCCGTTCTTCGATGGAACAAACTATGCCTACTGGAAAGTTCGTATGAAAGCATTTTTAATTTCCATCAACGAACGGGTGTGGCAATCTATCGAGTTAGGATGGTCAAATCCAACTGAAGTTATTGTTGATGTTCACACCATCAAACCTAGGTCGAAATGGACCAAGGAAGAGATTGACTCATCTTCTTACAATGGCAAAGGAATTAACGCCTTATTTAATGCTTTGTCACAAACTGAGTTCTCTCGCGTCTCGGCATGTGTGACTGCGAAAGAAATCTGGGATGTTCTACAAGTTACACATGAGGGAACAAACCTTGTGAAGATTCAAAAACTGCAAATGCTTACGAGCAAGTTTGACTCTATTTTCATGGCAGAAAATGAATCGTTCACAGATTACTATACGCAATTGCAAGACATCGTGAATACATGTGCTAACTTGGGAGAGAAAATTCCAGAATTTAAAGTTGTAAGAAAGATTTTAAGGACTCTTCCTGAAAGATTTCGTTCCAAGGTTACGGCCATTGAAACTATTAAATACCCGGACGAAATCCGTGTAGCAGAATTAGTTGGTGCACTTCAAACATATGAAATGACATTTCCTACTAACTATTCTTCTGGAAAAGTATCTACTTCTAACTCTTCAGGTTTTGCGTTGAAAACAACAAAAGAAGAAGACACGGATTCATCCTCCTCAGATGATGACGAGAACCTATCTATGGAGGATTTCGAGAAGCAGTTTGCTCTCTTGACAAGAAAATTTCGCCGAAACTTTCGAAGGGGTAATTCAAGTAAAACTTCATCCTTCGTGAAGTCGAAGAAATGCAAAGGTTTTTCCAACCACAAGTCAAGAAAGCAAGAGAGTTTTTCAAAGGATAAGAAAAGCTCGGAGGGACAAGTCCAATGCTTCAAGTGCCGAGGATACGACCATATCTCAACGGAGTGTCCCAATAAGAATCCGTCGAATAAGAAAGTGATGCAAGCCGTCACTTGGGATGACACATCATCGTCAAATGAGTCATCTTCTAGTGATGAAGAAAATAACGCAACGGCATTCCACGCGTCCACATCTTCACCCTTCGTATGCTTTATGGCAAGTACATCCGATTCCTTGTCCAACTCCTCCCAAGTTGAAAAGAATGCAATGGACAACGAATCGAGTAATTCCGAAGGTGAAGACTTTGCTTTTGCCTACCATAAACTCTTAAGGGATTCAAAGAAATTGGCAAAACAAAACAAGGGTTTGAGAGGGAGATTGCAGGATCTCGAAGAAAAAATAAAAAGGGCAACTTCTCTCTCAAACGGTCTTGAAGTGGAAAGGGATAACTTGATCAAAGTAAATGTTTCCCTTCAAGAGAAAAATGAGCATTTCGAGAAGGAACACATAAAACTAGTTGAATTAGTTGGTGCACTTCAAACATATGAAATGACATTTCCTACTAACTATTCTTCTGGAAAAGCATCTTCTTCTAAGTCTTCAGGTTTTGCGTTGAAAACAACAAAAGAATAAGACGCGGATTCATCCTCCTCAGACGATGACGAGAACCTATCTATGGAGGACTTTGAGAAGCAACTTGCTCTCTTGACAAGAAAATTTCGCCGAAACTTTCGAAGGGGTAATTCAAGTAAAACTTCATCCTTCGTAAAGTCGAAGAAAGTCAAAGGTTCTTCAAGCTACAAGTCAAGAAAGCAAGAGAGTTTTTCAAAGGATAAGAAAAGCTCAGAGGGACAAGTCCAATGCTTCAAGTGCCGAGGGTACGGCCATATCTCAACGGAGTGTCCCAATAAGAATCCGTCAAAGAAGAAAGCGATGCAAGCCGTCACTTGGGATGACACCTCAACGTCAAATGAGTCATCTTCCAGTGATGAAGAAAATAACGCAATGGCGTTCCACGCGTCCACAACTTCACCTTTCGTGTGCTTTATGGCAAGTACATCCGATTCATTGTCCAACTCCTCCCAAGTTGAAAAGAATGCAACGGACAACGAATCGAGTAATTCCGAAGGTGAAGACTTTGCTTTTGCCTACCATAAACTCTTAAGAGATTCAAAGAAACTGGCAAAGCAAAACAAGGGTTTGAGAGGGAGATTGCAGGATCTCGAAGAAGAAGTAAAAAGGGCAACTTCTCTCTCAAACGGTCTTGAAGTGGAAAGGGATAACTTGATCAAAGTAAATGTTTCACTTCAAGAGAAAAATGAGCATTTCGAGAAGGAACACATAAAACTAGTTGATAAAGCAAGTTACTTCTTGAAGCTCTACTCCGAGGCTCAACAGGAAAAGATGGAGATGACGAAGACCATTTTCCAACTTAAGGATGATTTAAAGCGATTTTCTTCGGGAAGGAGCAAGTTGGATAAGATGCTTGGTCTTGGTCAAACAAACTGTTTCGGCCTTGGATACAATCGAACTGGAGACAGTCCTAGTTCGGTTGGGACAGTTTTTGTGCCCCAGTCGGTATCTCCTCCTCCGACGACGGAATTCACTGCAATCAACGACAACAACCTTACCTCACCTACTTCGGGATCGTCAAGTACAAAGGTATGTTTTCGTTGTGGTTTTGCAGGGCATATATGAAGAAATTGCAAGATTGGAGCGAAACGAACAAATCAAGCGCCTCTTGCAACAACTACCAATGAGTTCACTCCCCGGAAATCAAAGAAGTATGTTTCAAAAGAAAAGAACATTGGTAGTACATTAAACAAGACGACGATGTCAAGGAAAAGCAATGAATCAATCAAGACGCTTTCACCAAAGGTAATAACTTCACAATCATTGCCGACATACTCCAAAACTCAAAAGGTTTGGATACGCAAAGGTGAATTCTTCCTTCGTCCTTGAACCACGTTGGTACCAAACGACCCTTAGAATTACTGCATATGGACTTAATGGGGCCGACTCGTCAACCATCCTTGGGAGGTAAATGGTATATTTTTCTTTTGGTTGATGATTTCTCTAGATATTCATGGGTAACATTTTTAAAAGAGAAAGCGGATACTTTCGACTTTTTTCATGAGGTTTGTCATCGTATTATGATTGAAAGAAATGAAAAGATCGTTCGTGTTCGAAGTGATAGCGGTGGAGAATTCATCAATTCTAAATTCATTGATTTTTGCACTTCCAATGGCATAAAACATGAATTCTCAGCACTCTATACACCTCAGCAGAATGGTGTAGTCGAGCGCAAAAACAGGGTTGTTCAAGAGATGGCGCGTGGATGCTTCATAGCCGGAAACTCCTGTTACATTTTTGGGCTGAAGCTGTGAACACCGCTGTCTATGTAATTAATCGAGTGTATTTGCGCCCGGGAACTTTAAATACACCATATGAGCTGTGGTTTTGTAGAAAACCGAATATAAAATATTTTCGTATCTTTGGGAGTCGCTGTTATATTTTGCGTAATCGCGAAAATCTTGGTAAATTCGACTCTCGAAGTGACGAAGGAATTTTCATGGGTTATTCTACAAACAGTAGAGCATATCGGGTATTTAACCTGGAATCTAAAGCGATGGTAGAATCTATTAATGTTAAAGTAGATGAAGCTTTCATTTTGCATCTGATAAATCTACCCCTGATATGTCTCTAGATGATGATACTCCTGTAAATGTATCTTCTCATAATAACTCTTTTGATAAAGTTGATGCATCTAACGGTTCTTCTAGTTTATCTGATATGCAGGAATCATCACACGTACCTCCGAGTACTCCGTTACCTCAAACGCTACGTATCTCCAAGGATCATCCGGAATCGAACATTATTGGAGACCCACAAGAAGGAGTCAGGACTCGGAGACAATTGGTTTGTGGAGTCGCATGTTACGTCTCCATGGTAGAACCAAAGAACGTCGATGAAGCTCTTCAGGATGACTACTGGGTTGAAGCGATGCAGGAAGAGCTCCATCAGTTCGAAAGAAACAAAGTCTGGGAGCTAACGAAGCCACCGAAGCAACACAATGTGATTGGTACTAAATGGATTTTCAAGAATAAGAAAAACGAGGATGGTACCATCATCAGGAACAAAGCACGTCTAGTTGCTCAGGGCTATTCACAAATAGAAGGTATAGACTTTGATGAGACGTTCGCCCCAGTTGCTCGACTCGAGTCGATTCGTATTTTGTTCGCAATTGCTTGTCATTTTAAAATCAAACTCTTTCAAATGGACGTTAAGAGCGCGTTTTTAAATGGGTTTTTGAACGAGAAAGTTTATGTGGCTCAACCGAAAGGTTTTGTAGACTATAAACAACCTAACCATGCTTTTTCGTTTGAAAAAGGCTCTTTACGGTCTAAAACAAGCACCGCGAGCGTTGTACGAAAGGTTAACAAAGCACATATTGGAAAAGGGCTATACTCGAGGGGGAGCAGACCGGACTCTCTTTGTGAAGCATTATCAGGATAACTTCATTGTAGCACAAATCTATGTCGATGACATTGTATTTGGTGCAACAAGGGGCAATGATGCTTCTAAATTCGCTGAAACCATGGAAAGCGAATTTGAGATGTCTATGATGGGGGAACTAACATATTTTCTTGGATTGCAAGTGAAACAAAATGAAGAAGGCATCCATTTGTGCCAATCCAAGTATGCAATGGAGTTGGTGAAGAAATTCGATTTAGAAAACTCTAAAGATTTTCCGACTCCAATGGGAACTAGCAATAAGGGATTAGGAAGTGAATCTCTTAGTGAAAGTGTAGACGAGAAGCTTTATCGTAGCATGATTGGAAGTCTACTCTACCTCACGGCTAGTCACCCGGATATATCCTTTAGTGTTGGGATCTGCGCGAGATATCAATCAGCACCAAAGGAGGTTCACCTGAAAGCGGTGAAAAGGATCATCCGGTACGTCAAAGGAACACTGAATTTCAGAATTTGGTATCCTATGGGAACAACGCTTGACATTATAGGATATTCAGATGCCGATTGGGCAGGATATGTGGATGATAGGAAAAGTACGAGTGGTGCATGTTTTTATCTTGGCCATTGCCTTGTTGCATGGCATAGTAAAAAGCAAAACTGCATAGCACTCTCGACTGCCGAAACGGAATATATCTTAGCGGGTAGTTGTTCAACTCAACTCATTTGGATGAAAAGCGTGTTGAGCGACTTCCGAATTTCATCAACTTCGGTAACTATTCTTTGTGACAACACTAGTGCTATAAATATTTCCAAAAACCCTGTGTTGCACTCAAGAACAAAACACATTGAACTTAGATATCATTTTCTAAGAGAGCTAGTTGAATCAAATTTACTTCAAATTTTCTATATTTCAACTGAGGATCAATTAGCTGACATTTTAACAAAACCTTTGGATCAAAAACGGTTTATTCATTTACGTAAAGCAATTGGAATGCTTTCTTTGAAATAACACTTTTTGAAATCATTGCTTAGGTTAGGTTTTGTTTTGTGTTTTTGTTCCTTATCTATGTTTGTACATAGAATATTAATTGAGCATATGTAATTGACTTTACTTGCATCCTTTCATATATTTAGAAATTTATTATGCTCTGGATATCATAATAATTCATTTGATGCAATGATCATTTATGTCAATTAAGTTATCTTTAATTGATCAAAGTCAATTTCTCTCTCATATGATCTCTTGGTATAGTTTTTATCATATTTGAAAATTGAGTTAAGTATGAAACTTGAGATCAATCTTTGGTTGAATACCGCATATCTTAAATAATTGATAGCCAATTGAGGGGGAGTTTGTTAGAATATTTATGCTCAAAAGATGTGGAAAGAGTTACATCCCAATGAGGAGTGTGAAAACTACAACCACATGGAGGAAAGAGCTACCACCTCGGTCGTCCGAGCACTGTGTGCAGCTACCACATGTATACCAAGCATGGTTTTTCAAGTTGATTAGATAAAATGCTTTTTGGAATACTTGACTCTGTCAAATTCCAAGGTTGGTATAAGGTGGGAATTTTATTGAAAGATGCTCAAAGAGCCACTCCTTACAATAAATTGATTAGATATATTATCTAACTTATTTGGGATTTCAAACATCTATCGATCTTGGTACTTTATTTTCTTTACTACATTGATGATTTGATAAACGCATTACTCATAAGATCATGATAGATGTCATTGAACTTGTTCAACTTAAAGGTTTTAATTTTTATAAATTTTTCATTTCATTACTTGGATATTATTGATAGATTTGGCATAATCTATTTCTTTTGATGTGAAATGATGACTTTTGTTTAAAGTTGACATGCAAAAGTGCTTACATACTTTTTCTGGATTTTCTGGAATTTTCCTAAATTTTTCTGAAGAAAAAGTTGGAGCCGATCCGGACTGGAATATCCGTTCCGGATCCCGAACGCAGGAATTTTCTGCCGGTAGCCGATCCGGACTGGATTCTTGATCCGTTCCGGACCGCGGCTAGGGTTTTATAAGAAACGAAAGTAAGTTTGGAGCCTTTCCAACTCGAGTTCTTCGGATCAAAGTAAGTTTTTATGATCAAAACATTGGTTTTTCACAGTTTTTCTCAACTTTCTCAAAACGTGCATGGAAATCTTGTAACTTTTTCGTTTGAGATTGGTTTTTGGTCAAATTTCTTTTGAAATAAGAACTCTGAGTAGATTAGTTTTGATTAAATCTTGGTAAATTCGACTCTCGAAGTGACGAAGGAATTTTCATGGGTTATTCTACAAACAGTAGAGCATATCGGGTATTTAACCTGGAATCTAAAGCGATGGTAGAATCTATTAATGTTAAAGTAGATGAAGCTTTCATTTTGCATCTGATAAATCTACCCCTGATATGTCTCTAGATGATGATACTCCTGTAAATGTATCTTCTCATAATAACTCTTTTGATAAAGTTGATGCATCTAACGGTTCTTCTAGTTTATCTGATATGCAGGAATCATCACACGTACCTCCGAGTACTCCGTTACCTCAAACGCTACGTATCTCCAAGGATCATCCGGAATCGAACATTATTGGAGACCCACAAGAAGGAGTCAGGACTCGGAGACAATTGGTTTGTGGAGTCGCATGTTACGTCTCCATGGTAGAACCAAAGAACGTCGATGAAGCTCTTCAGGATGACTACTGGGTTGAAGCGATGCAGGAAGAGCTCCATCAGTTCGAAAGAAACAAAGTCTGGGAGCTAACGAAGCCACCGAAGCAACACAATGTGATTGGTACTAAATGGATTTTCAAGAATAAGAAAAACGAGGATGGTACCATCATCAGGAACAAAGCACGTCTAGTTGCTCAGGGCTATTCACAAATAGAAGGTATAGACTTTGATGAGACGTTCGCCCCAGTTGCTCGACTCGAGTCGATTCGTATTTTGTTCGCAATTGCTTGTCATTTTAAAATCAAACTCTTTCAAATGGACGTTAAGAGCGCGTTTTTAAATGGGTTTTTGAACGAGAAAGTTTATGTGGCTCAACCGAAAGGTTTTGTAGACTATAAACAACCTAACCATGCTTTTTCGTTTGAAAAAGGCTCTTTACGGTCTAAAACAAGCACCGCGAGCGTTGTACGAAAGGTTAACAAAGCACATATTGGAAAAGGGCTATACTCGAGGGGGAGCAGACCGGACTCTCTTTGTGAAGCATTATCAGGATAACTTCATTGTAGCACAAATCTATGTCGATGACATTGTATTTGGTGCAACAAGGGGCAATGATGCTTCTAAATTCGCTGAAACCATGGAAAGCGAATTTGAGATGTCTATGATGGGGGAACTAACATATTTTCTTGGATTGCAAGTGAAACAAAATGAAGAAGGCATCCATTTGTGCCAATCCAAGTATGCAATGGAGTTGGTGAAGAAATTCGATTTAGAAAACTCTAAAGATTTTCCGACTCCAATGGGAACTAGCAATAAGGGATTAGGAAGTGAATCTCTTAGTGAAAGTGTAGACGAGAAGCTTTATCGTAGCATGATTGGAAGTCTACTCTACCTCACGGCTAGTCACCCGGATATATCCTTTAGTGTTGGGATCTGCGCGAGATATCAATCAGCACCAAAGGAGGTTCACCTGAAAGCGGTGAAAAGGATCATCCGGTACGTCAAAGGAACACTGAATTTCAGAATTTGGTATCCTATGGGAACAACGCTTGACATTATAGGATATTCAGATGCCGATTGGGCAGGATATGTGGATGATAGGAAAAGTACGAGTGGTGCATGTTTTTATCTTGGCCATTGCCTTGTTGCATGGCATAGTAAAAAGCAAAACTGCATAGCACTCTCGACTGCCGAAACGGAATATATCTTAGCGGGTAGTTGTTCAACTCAACTCATTTGGATGAAAAGCGTGTTGAGCGACTTCCGAATTTCATCAACTTCGGTAACTATTCTTTGTGACAACACTAGTGCTATAAATATTTCCAAAAACCCTGTGTTGCACTCAAGAACAAAACACATTGAACTTAGATATCATTTTCTAAGAGAGCTAGTTGAATCAAATTTACTTCAAATTTTCTATATTTCAACTGAGGATCAATTAGCTGACATTTTAACAAAACCTTTGGATCAAAAACGGTTTATTCATTTACGTAAAGCAATTGGAATGCTTTCTTTGAAATAACACTTTTTGAAATCATTGCTTAGGTTAGGTTTTGTTTTGTGTTTTTGTTCCTTATCTATGTTTGTACATAGAATATTAATTGAGCATATGTAATTGACTTTACTTGCATCCTTTCATATATTTAGAAATTTATTATGCTCTGGATATCATAATAATTCATTTGATGCAATGATCATTTATGTCAATTAAGTTATCTTTAATTGATCAAAGTCAATTTCTCTCTCATATGATCTCTTGGTATAGTTTTTATCATATTTGAAAATTGAGTTAAGTATGAAACTTGAGATCAATCTTTGGTTGAATACCGCATATCTTAAATAATTGATAGCCAATTGAGGGGGAGTTTGTTAGAATATTTATGCTCAAAAGATGTGGAAAGAGTTACATCCCAATGAGGAGTGTGAAAACTACAACCACATGGAGGAAAGAGCTACCACCTCGGTCGTCCGAGCACTGTGTGCAGCTACCACATGTATACCAAGCATGGTTTTTCAAGTTGATTAGATAAAATGCTTTTTGGAATACTTGACTCTGTCAAATTCCAAGGTTGGTATAAGGTGGGAATTTTATTGAAAGATGCTCAAAGAGCCACTCCTTACAATAAATTGATTAGATATATTATCTAACTTATTTGGGATTTCAAACATCTATCGATCTTGGTACTTTATTTTCTTTACTACATTGATGATTTGATAAACGCATTACTCATAAGATCATGATAGATGTCATTGAACTTGTTCAACTTTAAAGGTTTTAATTTTTATAAATTTTTCATTTCATTACTTGGATATTATTGATAGATTTGGCATAATCTATTTCTTTTGATGTGAAATGATGACTTTTGTTTAAAGTTGACATGCAAAAGTGCTTACATACTTTTTCTGGATTTTCTGGAATTTTCCTAAATTTTTCTGAAGAAAAAGTTGGAGCCGATCCGGACTGGAATATCCGTTCCGGATCCCGAACGCAGGAATTTTCTGCCGGTAGCCGATCCGGACTGGATTCTTGATCCGTTCCGGACCGCGGCTAGGGTTTTATAAGAAACGAAAGTAAGTTTGGAGCCTTTCCAACTCGAGTTCTTCGGATCAAAGTAAGTTTTTATGATCAAAACATTGGTTTTTCACAGTTTTTCTCAACTTTCTCAAAACGTGCATGGAAATCTTGTAACTTTTTCGTTTGAGATTGGTTTTTGGTCAAATTTCTTTTGAAATAAGAACTCTGAGTAGATTAGTTTTGATTATATGCTAGGTATTCTCTTGATTAACGGATTTTTGGGCTTCGATTTCTGAAAATTCGGTTTTAGGGCATATAATGAGAATTTTTGAAAATCATGGAATTGATCTATTTTTAAAATTCTTTTTGCAAAACTAATTTGATTCCTAGTCTCTCTACATGATAATAATTGTTTAGGTACAATTTTTCAAATTTTTGAAAATAAACAATTTTTTGTGTTCTTGAGTTCTTGCTCGCAGGTTGTTCTTGACTAACGCACTAGCAGCAAAGATGGTTTTTGCTTGGATTATTGTGCTTATTATAGCATTAGTGGGAACTCGAGCATCTATTAAAAAGGAACAAGATGAAACAAATCAAGAAGAGACAAAGAATGTTCCTCAAATTGAGTCAGAATCGGAAGATGAAGAGGATTGGGACACATTTTGTAAAGAAGTACAGCAGGCTGTTGATGATGAAGATAGGTTTTATTTAAAGAACAAAAAGCTAATGAAGTCTTCTTCAACAACCAAGCAGTACACTAGGCGAAAGAATTTAAGGGGCACTGGAATTCAGATTAATGAACCCCTCGCTAGAGCACGCTCTCTGCCTAGAGAATATCCATGGAATGAAGGTCAAAATGCACCGTCAGCGTCCACACAACCTCCTTCGACCTACAGGAGAAACACAACAGAAGCTGATATATTATCTATCCAACGAGAACAGAGGAGAATGACTGAAGAACAAGAAAGAATGTCCACTAACATTCATAAGATGAAAAGAAAATGTTCCAAAATATCAAGAATGCTTAAAGGAATTTTGAACAAATTGGACTATAGCAGTTCAGACCGGTCTGATCTGGAATGATCATTTGCTCTAATGATCTAATCTGTGGTTTCTTTGTTATTCTAGCTAATCTTGTTGTGTTGCAGGTTTTTAGTTTTAGTTCTTACATTTCCTTTTGTTTTTGAACTTGTTAACTCCCTTTATTTTGTAATTTTGGCTATTTTTGCGACAAAAAGGGGGAGAGAGAATATGAACAATGGTGAATAATGGTTTGACAAGTTTGTGAGAACTTTTGGATACTAATGCCTGGAAGGTAAGTATACAACAACTTTTGGTTTTGTATTGTGATTGAATCCATGCCTCGACTAACTATTTGACTAACTATTTGGGCATGTATTATTACTAACAAGTTGTTTGATTACTAACAAATTTATGACATTTGGATTTTATTGCTCAGAAGATATGTCTATCTCTGATTGTGATCTTAATACATATCTGAGTTCATGTATGTCATGGTGAGTATAAACTCTATCTCTCTGTTTGGTTTTTGAATGCAAAAAATTCTTGAGGTATCTAACGATCTTTCTTGTCAAGAATTACTTCTTTTTGCAGAGAGTACAAACGTCTAAGTCTAGAGTCTGTTTTTTTATCTCATGTATTTAGTTTATTTGAATCTCAAATGTAAATTTTTGTTGTATGGTGATAGTAACAAAAATATCTTTTTGAATTTTCTTATGTGGATCTTTGTTTTGTCACAAAACCGCCAAAGGGGGAGATTGTTAAGGATTTTAGTTTTGGCGTATTTCGTGGAAGTGTTTAAGTCTTGAAGATTGAAGATGAAGAAGCTTGGATCATATACCTCAATCTCAAGAAAGAAGAATTCAAAAAGATCAGGTAAGTTTAACTAAACAATCTTGGTGATCTGAATACTTCTTATAGTGTAGAAACACTTGGATGGATTTTTAATCGCATAAAAATCAAAAACTGGACAAGTTATATGTTCAGGATCCGGAACAAGGTAATACAGTCCGGACCCCGAACATAGGGTAGTTCATGCGCAAATCCAGTCCGGAACACTCCTGATTCTATTCCGGACCCCGAACGTGGAGTTTGCAGAAATGTATGAACAGTCCGGACCGTGGGATTTCAGTCCGGACCCCGAACGTAGTTTTTGCAGAAACTGCATGAACAGTCCGGACCGTGGGATTTCGTTCCGGACCCCGAACGTTGTTTTCTGAAAAAGTTCTGTTTATTAACGACAGTTCGGAACGACTTATTCTAGTCCGGACCGTCGACCCGAAAATTTCCAAATAAGGTTAGTTTTTGATTCTTATCCTCTTCCAATGGTTTCTAACCTATAAATAAACCCTAATTCTATCTTTTAGGGTAATCCACAATAAGTTTTATACTCCGGGAAATGACGGAAAAATATTAACGGAGAAAAACTTATAAGATCCACATATAGAGAAGAAAGGAAATAACTAGATTTAATTCTATGTTTCTTCATCTATATTAATTAATTTGATTCTAGGTTTTCATACTCAGACTTTGAGTAGAATCAAATTAATGAATACTTGGATGACATTTCCTATCTATCTTTGATCTAAGTATTCGGCGGATCATCACCACCAACAAAACAACGATTTTCCCCAAAATCGGTGCGTGGATTCGCGTGGCCTTGTGGATTCAAGGTGCTACCGCTCTCGTGGATTCGGAGCGAGGTACGTTCGTGTGATCGAACGTACTACCTGGTGGAGACCGTGGATTCGGTCAGACGTCGTGGATTCGACGTTGGACGCCATGGATTCGGCGTTGGACGCAAATCGTGGATTCGAGGCGCGTTGCGGAGAAGATCAACTCGGAGCGTATGAAAAAAGGTTGAGTCGTCTGTGAGTGCGTTATATCACCTTTGTACGTGTTTAATCTTAGTTGATTTCACCGTGTTATCGGTCCCGTGGTTTTTTACTCCTGTGATGGAGTTTTCCACGTAAAAATATTGCGTGTTATTTTTCATTTCCGCATTGGGTTTTATTGCGCAAAGATTTTTGAGTGTTTATCGTTTACACCTATTCACCCCCCCTCTAGGTGGTTTTTCCCCTATTTAGATCCTTATTATAATATAACCCAACACTGGAGACACGTGGCGGCTTTGGATTCGACGGGTGCATCAGGTTCGTGCACTGGGCGCAGCGAGAGTTGGGGTTGACACGTGGCGCTCTGTGATTGGGCGGTCAATGCACGTGCGATAGGCGCGCGGGCGCGGCGCACGATGGACCGACCGGGCCACGTGTCGCCCGCTCATTGGCGGGCGCAGTCACCCGGCGGATCCGGCGTGAACCGCGGCCCACGGTTCCCGCCGTGGACCGCGATGCCACGCGGCGCGCGTGCGCCGGGCGCGCCGGGTGCGGAGAGGCTGTGGGCCGGATTCGGGCGCGCACAGTGCCTGGTCGTGGGCCGGATTCGGGCGCCCGAATCTTGCGCCCGAATTCGGATCCTTTAGTGTTGTGGGCTGGGCCTATAAATACCCCTCCCCTATCTCTTTTTCTGCTTTTTCCGAGCCTTAGAGAGGGATTGAGAGGGAGGAACCTTTAGGGAACTTGTTCCTTGTGTTGTTGTTGATCTTGTGGTGGATCCCCTAGATTTTGGAGGCTCGACAGCGGCGATCTTGGTTTTGCAGTGCGCCTCGACGTTTCCCATTTTCGGCCCGTTTTCGTCGCAGTTCAGTCGGAATTTTCCTGTGTGCAAGTCAGGAGGAATTTTTGGGCGATTTCTACGACAGCGCGTTCCTAAGAGGTAAGGCTTCGATTTTCGTGTTGATCGTTTTGCTCCATTTTGAAGTTTTGGCATGGTTCCCGAGGCACTTTTGACCTCCTTGTTTGCTATGTGGGTTTTGGATAGCACCGGAGTATTTCGCTGATATCTTCGCGCTCGGACATCGGATTGAGGTGTGCCAATACTCGATTTTCATCTACACATCACAAAGAACATCCTCGTATTTTTCTTAGAATTTTCTGAGTGTTCCCCGAAGGTGAAAATCCCACTTTTTCAGGGCAAAGTTCTATAGATTTTATACTTGAGATTTTTGAGGTGGTCACCTTGTTGATTTTGTAACTTGACGTACAAAACTCGGTTTGGGACGTGCAGGTACTCGTTTCGAAGGGCTCATCGCGACGATCACAGCGGTATTTTTGTTGGATTTTTCGGAGTCCCTTCTATAGGTGAAAATAGAGCCTCTTCTTGACTGATTTTTTTGGGGACAATGATTGATTGTTTGTTTAATCGGGTACCGGTTGGTATTTTTGCAGTTGTTGCGGCAGGCGATGTATTCTCGGGCGTGAGCACTTTGGGACTTGGATTTAGCGATTGAGGTGGGTGGTTGTTGTATCCCTCTCTTTTGGTATGCTCACTAGGAATATCAGAATAACCCGATGTTAGAAAATGTTGAACAAATATTGATAACCTTGCATGCAAAAAGGGACCACATAATTGATAGCCTATCCATGTGATTGAGACAATGGTATTGGAACTTGATCATTATGCCATAAATCACTCCTGTTAAAGTATTTATTTATCTGGAACAGCATGATCAGTTGTATGTTAGTACTTAGTGATTATGCAAAAAGGGATCATCACTTTGAGACATTGGTATTGGAGTTCATTGATATATCATGTTATCCATGTGAATAGATTAGTATATTGGGACTTCATGATTTATGATATGTGAGCGCATTGGCGGGCGCTTTTACTTCTATTCTAGATGAGGACATTTGCATGCTTGTATGGACATCTAGATAAACCACTATTTACTGCTACACTATCTTTGGGATTTGACTTAGGAGAAATCATGTTATCACTTATTCTCCTTTCATTGTGATATTTGGGGTATTGCTCGGGTTGAGCAGGGTTGTAGGATAGTGTAGCCGGATTTGTTGAGTGGGTTCGTCATACTAGATTGGGGTTTTGGGTTATTGCGGCAACCGCGGACATTGGGCGGTTGACCGGATGTTTACTTATGCATCAGATTGGGGATAGGATTCCTCTAGTGGATGGAGTTTCCCACTTATTGATTATTATCACTTGGATTGGGGGTTCAGGTTATCTTTGGTAGAGGGATTTTTCCCACATTGATCATTGTTATGATCCAGTCCTGCTATATCAGATTACTTTCGGCTACTTACTTCACTCGTGCGGGTCGCTCCCCTCGAGTTCCACTCCGGAGTGTGCGTCAGACAGGCTTTGAGTCCTTGAGACTCCTTTGCTTCGGTGTTATGCGTAGGCTGGCATACCCGTTGCGGCAGGCAGAGCAGGCAGTACCAATGTCTACTGGTGGTCGGATTGGGTTATTTAGGCAGGCTTTTTGATACTGATGCATATTTTTACCTATTCTTTTAGCTTGACATTTAGAGGCATATTAGTGGTAGCTTTTTTTCAGCAGTTATATTTTAGCTTACCACCTTTATCCTTTTCTTTTGCCTCTGGTAGACCTAGTGGGCATGTCAGAGTTGAGGCTTAACCCACTAGGGGAGTCTACTGTTTCTATAGTAGTTCTCACCCCCATCATCTTTTTCTTTGTTTCTCCCTTTGTTTTGCAGAGTCTTCTGCGGGAATTGCTGGGTTGTCAGCAACTGATCGAGGTAAGAGGATGACGGACTAGATAGAGAGTCCACCCGACAGTAGCTAGCTGGACTTTTATTGTACCCCTATCTTCTCATACAGTTTTTATTGTACTCTCTTTTGGGTCTGGCTTTAGCAGCTGGTTGTATATTTGTGGTGAGCTGGGAGAGTACTTGTATTTATTTACAGTCGTTCTTTACTTTATTTCCAGTTTTGGTCTGAGATGTTGTAGTTTTTAGTTCAGCTATGATTTTATGCTCTTTTATTATTATCTCTTATATCTGAGCAGGTTACCGACGCTTCGTGTACGCGGGAAATACCGTGTACACGGCGGATCTGTAGACGGGACCGGATTCTGGTTTACACCCGGGGTGTGACAGATACAATAATATAAAATATTTTTTGATAATAGTATTGTAAACAGTAATATTTTTTATGTGTAACGAAAAATGATACAAAGATTATAAAAAAAAAGAAAAAAAAGAGAGTGATGCTTTGTGAAGAAGGAGAGAGAGAATTTTTTTTTACTCTTAATTAACATATAAATTTATATAAATATTATTAAGCTATATTTTTTTTTCTAATCTATCAAAATAAAATTAGATTAGAAAATATTTTTTAGAAAAAATATTAAATTAAAAATATTTTTTTTAATAAGATTAGATAGGATATTATAAATTTTAAATGAAAGCGATGAATAATTTTTATAAAAGTATAAATGTTCTAAATACGATAAATAATTTACCGTATTTAAAAACGATAAATTATTTACCGTTTAAAATTATTTTTGTAAATAAAATGTTCATATAACTAATTTTAAGATTATAAAATTTTATAAAATTATTTATAAAAAAAATTGTTCTGTATATAAGGAACTGTCGCAACGCTCTCTACGGTTCTTTCCTGACCCTAATTCTCTTGTTTGAAGGTGAAAAACTCAACTTGATTCCGCCTCCTCGATATCTCGCTTCTTCGAGCATCTTGTCGCAGGCGGATTCCCCCCGCAAGAGGTAACGATTCTAATCCCCATTTTCTACGTTGATGATATATTTTCTGCGTGTTATTTGGGTATTTTTGGGGTTTTGAGTAACTGGCTAATTGTTGCGATTTAGGGATTAGATCAAGCATTGATCTAGGGTTTTCTTGGTTTTAATGTTGTATTTTTTAGATCTCGTAGGGTTTTGGGTTGGCGATAATCTAGGGTTTTGAGTACCTCGATTGTTACGATTTAGGGATTTGATCAAGCAATGAAACTTGTCTTATTTTGTGCAATTGGTGTTTCATATGATTCAGTAATTTGATGAAGTTATGGTATCTGGGATTTTGCGATTGGAAGTACGAAGAGCTGATGTGATTTTGGCAACAAATTTCCCACTTATGATATATTTAACATTTTTTTGTTCTTTTCTCTATGTGTTGTTTTTTATGGTGGTGTGTAGCTTTGTATATATTTAATTGGGAGAATTTCCATATTTCTGATGATCTTTCTATATATGATGAGTTTGAGCCTGTGGCGGAGCGAGGATCTGATGCTAAGAGGGGAAGTATGGTTGAAACGACAATAGGTTTAGTTTGCCATGGATCTGTATAATAAAGAAAAAAATAATTGCCTATCAACGGAAACAAAGATTAATAAATTAGTGCACAAAAATGATTGAAGATACATAATTTTTTTTTGAGAAAGTATAAGCTTTTAGATGATTTGTATCATTTTAAGTTGACTAGATTCAATAGCTTTCTTAATGCTAAGATTTCTAAAGAATATGGTTGCTTGGTGCTTATACAAGCATAGTAGTCAGACTCTTTATATATATATACATATATATATATATATATATATATATATATGTATGTATATATATATATATATGTATGTATACATACATATATATATATATACATACATATATATATATATATATATATATATATGTATACATACATATATATATATACATACATATATATATATATATATATATATATATATATATATATATATGTATATATATACATATATATATATATATGTATATATATATATATACATATATATATATGTATGTATATATATATATATATATATATATCCATTTTTCACTATTTCGATCTATAATCCAATCCTCTCTTCTCCCTAGGGTTTCAAAATCGCCCTTGTTTCTCCTCCTTCCTCCCTTTCTCTCTTTCTCCTTCTCTCGTCTCTACCTTGCCAAATCCTCTCGAGCTTTCCAGTCCCACTTCTTCTGCCGTCCCCGCCCTATAGCGCCATATTCTCCTACGCCATCTATCTCAATCTCTATCTCTATCTCTCATATTTCCACCATCACCTGCTCGCCCCTCTCTTAGCGGTGCTTTTTCTGATTGACTATCTTTCGATTTATGTTCTTTTTTTTTTTAATTATATGTTTCCTTTTCTTCTTTCATATGGAATGATTTGTCTTAATTGTACAAATAGCATACATGCTTTGTTTGATTTGCTCGGTTTTCTTGCATATTGGAGGATTTGGAGATCAGTTGACACGTAAACATTGTAAAAAATGCTTGTGGCAGATTGGCAGAGAAACTAGTTAATCGGTTTGCTGGACCGGTTTGGAGTTGGAACCGAAAATTGGTTTCTGGTAGATCCAGTTTTAGGACCTTTCTTATTTTGCCTGAACTGGTTCTCAGTTCGGGATAAAATTTTTCCAGCTATTTGTGTCACCCCTTGTTGCTGTTACTGATGTGATGGTGAATTTTATGTGTAGATTCACTTGAATATCTTTTGTTAATATCTGTTACATATAATTCTTTCATTTGCTGCACTTATTGTTTCTACCATATGTTCATGCAAAGCAATTCTTATTATTTCTAAAAAAAAAGCCTAATTTGAAACATTAAAGGCACATAATAGGGTAGTGAAGATGGTTGGTAAAGAATATTAAGATTGGAAAAGAAGGGAAGTGGAGATAGTTGTGGAAATAGGACTAAAAAATTTTGATTTACAACTAGAATGACAACGTATATCCCATTGCTCTAGGTATAAAGATTTGCATAACAATCCATTAGGGCTGGTTGCATAATTCCTTCTCATCAAATTGACTTCTAAGCGAGGATTGTTGTGCCAGCGGCACAAGGCAGGTTGCTGTGCCGATGGCACGGCACGACGGCATGCCTCACGTTAATCTTACAATTGGCACATTTTTTTAACAATTTTTCATGAAATATAAATTCTTAAGATGTTTTAATGTCTCTGACAATGCATCTTGGGTAAACTTGGTCAATAATGTAGAATTCTCCAGCTAGTGTAGCAACCAACAAAAGCTCCCAAAGGTTTCAGGTTCTTTTTGTAGCTTAAGTGCGATGTGCGAAGGCACTGAATAGAACTGAATAGAGCCTTGATTAGTTGTCCATTAAAATTCTAGCACGTTTCCTATAAGAGAAGAGTTTTTTGGTTGAGTAATCATGATCCCTTTTTCACCGAAAACTTATTATATTTGTATCTCTTAGGACCACCCTTCTTGGTTCTTAGGTTTCTCAGTGTGTTTAGATAATTGAAGCCTCCACTTCTTGTTGCTAACGCTAGGAATGTGAGCGAGTGCATTTGGCATGCTTTTTTAAGAAAATGAAAACTGCACTTACCAGCCATTCCTGCTCTAACAGGGGATGGTTTTGATAACCCAATACCATAACTCAACTTGCCAAAAAAAAATCAAAACCCAAGACCAAAATTGAAAATCGCAAACATTATACTTTCTATTAACAATTTCATAAATAAACAAACTTATAGGAAACAAAAATCAAAATCTTGATAAATTTAATGGCATTATGGTGAATTTTTTTGTAAAATATATTAAATAAAAATTTAATAGCTCATGAGCTTGTATACCTTAGTTTTAAAATGTACTCTATCCAGCCGCATATGCGGTGCGGACGATAAACTGGACCGCATATAGTCTATTCGGCTAATATGTGGTGGTCTGCTTATGCTCCTACGTCGACCGCATATGAGGCTACATATTGTTTACTAGCACTTTTTTTGTAGATATTGGGTTGGATTTTAGCCATATTTAGATTCGGCACTCATTTGAGATCAGACCTATGCCATTCGATGGGAAAAAGAAGAAGATACCTTAGTCATTCATATATAATGATTATACATCTAAATGCTAGCGTACACTTTATAATTGATGCATGTTATTTATGTAGCTTTTTAAGTATGTTGCTTTTTGGATAACTAAGTATTGTGAATGACCGCTAAAGTTAAAACTTATCATTCATCATGCTTTTTTAGTCAATTTTTAGTTTATATATTTATTTCTAAGTATACGAGGAACAATTATATATTTTTTGCAATTATATGTATATTTTCTTGTACTCTTAATAGCTAAACTGCATATGCAACATACTGCATAAACAGAATGCGGTGGGTGGACCACTCACATACCCCATAGCGCCATACCACAGCGCTTTTCAAAACATTGGCATATACATCTTGATCTAGAACCATTACGTGTATACTTGATGAAGATTAGAGTAGCGTAGTAGAAGAAATATAGTGAAAAGTAAGAAGAAGAATAGAGAAAAGTTGGTTGATCCTAGCAGCAAAAAAAGGAAGGAGAAACCTTAGGGAACTCCCTTATAACAATATTTATTCCATCAAATAATCTCTAGGGATTGTTTAAATATAGCCTAAAGATAAAACAACCACCTAACAAAGGACTATTTTCAAATTTTAAACTTAAAATTGACTCATACCTATCATAATAACCAATGTTGACTAATCCTAACAAACTATTTCAAAATTTAAATATTTAAATGTTCAAATGTTCCAATTCGAAATTCAAACATAAAAAGTCCTACTCTAATGTAACTAGATTGCATCAATTTGCTTCTGTCGTGCAAATCTCGTCTCGAGATCAGGGTCTAGCATCGACAGATCTTGTTTCAAATTTGAGGCTTCTATGATTTGGTGATGCAGTCTAATTCAGTTACCTTGCATGATTAGGTTGGTTGGTGGATTCTCCTCTTAATCAAAAAGCATTATAGCTAGAAATGTGGATTATCTTAATCACCCAATCAACTGTGATTATTTTTCCATATATGTACTGTTTGAAAAAGCGCGCCTGAGGTGCGCGCCTCGGTGCCTAGGAGGCGCAGCACTATTGCTGAGGCGCGCCAATAGAAAAGGGAAAGAGAATTAAAAAAAGGTAAGAATAAGTTATCGTCATTTCGATCGTCTTTATTCATTGATGAAGAACCCGATCAGGTTGATTTTGAGGATAGAGAAGAAGAAGATATTTGGGATTAAAAATCCGAAGAAGAAGAAAAAGATTATGGCGATGCAAGCGATGAGGATGAGGATGAGTATGAGGATGATGTTTGAAGAATGACCAAATGAGAGCATTGGCACCACAATCACTTTTAAGTTGAAAGTTGAAATATATATATTTTTAATTTGAGAATCTATATGTATGTGCTTTCTTTACTTGATGGTTATTTTGTTTTTGTATGGTTCTTTTTGATTTTTTTAATGTAGAATATTAAATTAAACTAGTCTTAATAAATGTGCACCTCGCCTTCTTGAGGCGTGCGCCTCGCGGTGCGCCTTGTGCCTAGGCTCCAGAGGAGCCTTGCGTCTCTTTACGCCTCGCGCCTTTTCAAACACTGCATATATGTCATGGACATATGGACTGTTGCACATATGTTGGGGCCTCTTGAATGTTGATCTTCTAAGTTGGTAAGCCACTATATTCTTTGTTTTGATCTTGCTGTGGGCTTAATGTAGAGGCTCCTTGATCTGTGATTTGTGATTTACTTTCCCTCTTACCTTTAAAAGATTTCAAGATCTCTTCTTGTGGTGGATTTTTCAGTTTTTTTTTTTTTGTGATCATAGAATTTATTGCCTTCTCATTATTTTCAAAAGTTTCTTTCAAATCTAACCTGTTTGGCCTAAACTTTACTTAGGGCACAATGCGTGAGATTTGCTAATTTGTGGCGATTTGCTAATTTGTGCAAGAGATGTAGATCTAGATATTGTGGTGGATGGGTGGTATAAAGAAGAGTGACAATAAAAAGAATTGGATGAGTTCCTATACCAAGAACAAAGATGGATAAGTGTATGGCTGGTCAGGAGGAAGTTGTGTTTCTTGCTTACAAGAGCACTTTCTTCGTCATGACCATTTCGGCCTCTCGGGCTAGACGGATGATGTGTAGGGGCTGTGTGGCTTACTTAGCTTCGATAGATCAGACTCTTCAATCGGCACTGGCTTTAGAGGAGATTCCAGTAGATCTGGAGTTTCCTGATGTTTTTCCTGCCGAGTTACCCGATATACCTCCGGACAGGGCGACCGAGTTCGTTATCGAGTTGGTTCCCAGCACGACACCGATATCCAAGGCACCCTATAGAATGACGCTTGCAGAATTAACGGAACTGAAGGCTCAACTTGAGGATCTCCTGGATTTAGGTTTTATTAGACCTAGTGTGTCACCTTGGGGTGCACCGGTTTTGTTTGTTCGGAAGGAAGATAGTAGTTTTTGGTTGTGCATCGATTATCGAGAATTGAACCAGTTTATGGTTAAGAATAAGTATCCACTATTGCGGATTGATGATCTTTTCGATCAGCTTCAAGGAGCTACAGTATTTTCTAAGATTGATTTGCAGTCGGGTAACAATCAACTGAAGATTAAGGCGGAACATGTACCTAAGTCAGCTTTTCGAACTCGATACGGGCAATATGAGTTCACAATTATGCCTTTCGGATTTACGAATGCACTGGCAGCTTTCATGGACATGATGAATCGGGTCTTTCACCAGTAGTTGGAATGGTTTGTAGTGGTCTTTATAGATGACATTCAAGTCTATTCACAGAGTGATGCGGAACATGAGACGCATTTACTATAGATTCTTCAGGTTTTGAGAGAAAATAAATTATATTCCAAGTTCAAGAAATGCGAATTCTGGCTTAGCAAGGTGTATTTTCTAGGGCATGATATTTCGACATCTGGTATTAACAGTGGATCCTCAGAAAGTGGCATTAGTGATAGAATGGCCACAGTCGACTAGTGTGATAGAGATCTGGAGTTTTTTGGGCTTAGCAGGATATTATCGGCGATTTGTTGAGGGTTTCTCGAGGATTGCAGCTCCGTTAACCCGGCTGACTCGTTAAGGAGAAAAGTTTCAATGGACGCTGGAGTGCCAGCAAAACTTTTGAGGAACTCAAGGATAGGTTGACTCGTACACCTGTTCTTGCCTTACCAAGTTAGGGTAAGGAGTTTATTGTATATTGTGACACATTTCACATCAGTTTAGGTTGCGTTCTGATGCAAAATGATCGGGTGATTGCATACGCATCTCGTTAGCTCAAGGATTATGAGAGGAATTATCCAACTCATGAATTGGAATTGACAACAATGGTGTTCGCTCTGAAACTTTGGAGACACTATCTATATGGTGAATATTGTAAGATATATACGGACTATCAGAGCATAAAGTATTTGTATACCTAGAAGGAACTTAACCTCCGACAAAGAAGGTGGCTTGAGCTTTTAAAGGATTACGATGTATCAATTCACTATCATTCCGGAAAGGTAAATGTGGTAGTAGATGCTTGGAGCAGGAAAACCATCCGGACAGAATTATCCATGATGGTTATCGAGCAGGGACGCCTAGTAGAGGATCTTCGTCGGTTAAGTTTGGAGGTAGTGCCTTTAGAAACGGTAGCTCGACTCCTTTCCCTTAGTAGTCCGACCCGCCTTATTCGATAGAATAATTGATGGACAGAAGGACGACCTTTCCATGTGATCAGTACCATGGCAATCAACTTCGCGAGGATTTGAGTTATGAGGAAGCCCCAGGACGGATTTTTGACACGTGAAGAAAGAAAATTAAGTAATCGAACATTTCCCTATGGAAAGGTTGGTGAGAAAACCACGAGGAAAGAGAAGCTGCGTGGGAACTGGAATAAAAATAAAAATAAAAATGCAGGGGCGCTATCTAGGATTGTTTGCATAGGCGGATTAGGCAAGTTTCGGAGACGAAACTTTTTATTAGGAGGGGATAATGTAGAATATGGTAAATTTAATTATAATATTAATTAAATTTAGATTTTAGAATTTTTGAGTTTCAGCGTTTAAGTCGCGCTTTGACTAATGTGGCTAAACGAAGACGAAAGCCGATGAAACAAAATCATCACTTAAAAAATTTGGTAGTGCTGAATCTAGTGGCGGAGTTAGTTTTTGGATTCAGGGATTGTAGATTAGCGATCAAGGTATTTTCGGTGAATTGTTATATAGTAAAATTTGATGTTTTCGTAAGAGTTCCTATATTTTATGTGTGGATTTAAGTGAAAATTTACGTGTAAGGGTTTTTTTGCCATGTTTATCCATTGGAGAAATTCTATTTTAAAATTTTGAAGTTTGGGGGTTTTATGTGCAATTTTGCTAATACGTGGTCTATAAATAACGTGTTAAGGATTGTTTTTGTTTTAAATTTCTTTACAAGAAGTCTTTAGACGGCATCTACAACTTCCTTGTGGTCTTCCTCGACGATCTGAGCGGCTCCGGGGAACTTCCCTTTTTTTTTTTTTTTTTTTTTTTTTTTTTTCTTGCTCTTCTTGCTCTTCTTGCGATCAAGGAGAGAAAGGAGAGGGAAGGCCAAGGCTTCATTGTGGAGGTCGAGTGGAGCACCAAGGGATCCGCCGAACTGCTGCTATATGCTGGACCAAGTCCGATTCTTGATTTCCTACAAGAACTTGATGGGGTGGCATGCAAGCAATCGTGCGGCTGGATTTAGAGCAAGCTAGCCGCACGACTCTCACCTCTCTCTGTGGCTTCCCAACACCGGTGAAGCAAGTCTCTGGCAGTTCTTGGGCAGCATTGGCATCCCCAAGCGTAGGTGAAAGCTCTCGAGTCGGCCGGAGTTTCGTGGATGAGGATCAGATCAAGAATTAGCTTGATCTTGGACCGAATTGGAGTGAGGATGGTCTTTATCTGTTTCTTCGCTGTGATCTTCGGGACAATGAGCACGCCGATTCTTGATGTTCTTGGACGTTGGGGTTCGCTTCGGATTGGTTCTGGTAAGACGCGGCGCCTTCGTTGCAATTGTCGACTTCGAAAACCCCGAATGGGCGATTGGCTTGATTCGAAATTGTTCCGGATAGTTGATGGTGCCCCGAATAGCGAGCGCAGGGTCCGGAGTGTCGTGTACGTGGATCCTCCGTGTTTCGTTAGGTCGAAAATGGTCGAATATTCGGTACGTTCTTGATCTCCTTGATTTCAAAGTTTTTAAGTTGGAAAGTTTTGGTTTTCGGATTTGGTTGGTGTTTTGGGATTTAAGCAAAAATATTTTTGGTTAGTCACCGTTGTTTGAGGTCAATGGACTAGTTGTCCAAGACCTAGGCAATTTACGGAACGAAAACGGATTTTCGGGGTAATTTTCGGTAAAACCGCCATGCGGGAAAATTTTTATTTTGGTAAAGCTTTTTGTTTCTAAGTTTTAGATACTTGGGGGCTATCCCAAAGACTTGTTAGGTTGGATGTCATGTTGTTCTGTAGAGTTGGTGACGGGAGTTGGACTTCGAAAATTTGTGAATATTAAATCGGGCGTTTTCGGGTTTGTAATTTACTGATCACTGATAACAATTATAGTAAACATTCACAACTCACAATTTATTTAAGAAAACTATTTAGGAATAAACTAGAAAATCTCTAATCAGTCCATCAAATAATATATATGAATATCCAAATAAGATCCGATCTAATAAATACAAAACCGAACCTATGTCCACTCAAAATAATAACTAACTAAATCTGAACCACTGAATGAAATAAAACATAAACAATTGAACTGGGTAGTTGCTAGCTCTATCTGCCGTAAACCTCACGTCTTGATTGCAAGAAGAGCAAGAAAAGAAAAGAAAAAGAGAAAGAAAAGGGAAGCTCGATGGAGTTTTCGCCGGAAAACTCGCTGGAGCCACTCGGATCGTTAGGGAAGACCACGGGGAAGTTGTAGACGACATCTAAAGACTTCTTTGAAAGTTATGAATTAACCTTAGGATCTAAATAGGTGAAACTATACCTAAAGGGGGGTGAATAGGTGTAAACGATAAAATAAACAATCTTAGCGTAAATAAAGTAAATACGAAAAATAAAATCAATATGCCAAGATTTTGTGGGAAAACTACTCTCGGACTAAAAAACCCACGGGACCGAACACACAAAAAATTCACTAAAAAATTTCCTTCGCTTGTCCACAGCACGTCACGAATCCACGTTCTATGCCCGACTTTGAATCCACGAAGCCTCAACCGACGACTCGACTCTCACGCGAATCCTCGCGCCGATGTTCTTTTCAAAACTTGTTGATAGTAGTTGGTGGTGATTTAGATGCTTAGGCCCCGTTTGGTTCGGGGATAAATTTAAGAGATATAAATTTTTTTATACCTGTGATAGCTTGCTATTCCGGGATAATGAAGTATAAAAGTTAAATTGCGTTTGGTTGAAAAGTTGGTATTCTCTGGAATAGTTAAAATTGTGTTTGGTTAAAATTATGGAATAGTAGAGGATAGTGGAAAAAGAAGATAGAATTTTTATAAAAATACCAACTTTGCCCTTAGCTTTTTTTATAGAAAAATTAATTTAATTATTATATTAAATTTGAAGCAATTTAATTATAAATAATAAATTATATCTTACGTTAAAAAAAATAATATTTTTTATTTTATATTATATTTTAAGAATATAAATAATAAATTATATTTTATATTATATTTTTTATATTTTTTATATTTTATATTATAATTTATATTTTATATTATAATTTATATTTTATATTATAATTTATATTATATTTTATATTATAATTTATATTTTATATTATAATTTATATTATAATTTATATTTATATTATAATTTATATTATAATTTATAATTTATAATTTATATTTTTTATTTTTTATTTTATATTATATTTTATATTATAATTTAATTATAAATAATAAATTATAACTTTGCCATTCACTGCCCCCAGGGATAAAACCCTATTCAATGGGGGGAGAGGAATAAGGCTTAACGGGTTATCCCAGGATAACCCGTTAAGTCAGGGATAAAAAAAAAATTATCCCATGTTATTTTGTAACACTGTTTGGCAGGAATTGGGGGATAAAGGGGGTTATTCCCCTTTATCCCCCAACCAAACGGGGGCTTAGAGAATCATAAATTCAGGAGAAACACCTTCTAAGCATTCATAGATTTGATTCTAAAAGAAAATCTTAGTTGAAACTCAAGAAGTAAATCGATGAAGAAAAAGCTTGATCGTCGAAGACAATCAAGAGATCAAAAGAAGAATTTAATGATTAAAACGTGTTTGTACCTTCTCTTTTTTTTTCTCCATATGTTCATAAGCATTCCAGGTGTTTATTTATAGGGTTAGAAGCAATTAGAATCAAATTAGAAATAAGAAACTGCATATTTGGAAAGTTACATTGGGGTTAGGGTCTGGACTCTTCCCTCACAGTCCGGACCTTCCTTGCGTAAAAGCTGGGAAGCTGTTCGGGGTCTGAACCTTGCCTCAAGGGTCCGGACCTTCTCTGTGCAAAATCATATTTGAGGTTCGGGGTCTAGACTTTGCTTCAAAGGTTCGGACCTTCAGCGTCAGAGAAGTTAGAAACCCTTCGAGGTCCGGACCGTGAACACATGAAATGTGCAGTTTAAGATTTTTATCCAATCAAAACCTATTCTAATAGCTTCTAATCAACTTAATTAAGATTAAATCACCACTAACACTGATCAAACATACCTGGTTATCTTGAATTCCATTTTTTGTATTTTTGAGTCTTCCGATCTTCAATCTTCTACTATTCTTTTTCAAATTTTCATTTTTAATCTTCAAGACTCCAAATACTTCACAAAATTCCCTAATACATGGCATAACAATCTCTCCCTTTAGCGATTTCGTGACAAAACAAGAAAAACCCAAAGTACACGAAGAAAACCAAAAATAAAGAAATTTTGTTGCAATCACCAATCAACAAACTTTACGTATGATCGATCAAAGAAAATATAAAATACAAAAGTTATTCCTAAAACAAACTCTATGACTTAGACGCTACCAGGAGTCTTGAAGTCTTGTACTCTCTACAAAAGAAACATTTTTGACACAAGAAAACATTTAGTACCACAAGAATTTTTGAATTTTAATTAAAGAACACATATAGAGAGTAAACAGAGTAAACTAAAGAAAGAGACGAGAGAGTTAAGAGTTCGAGTTACATAATATACATCAAAATATGACTCGACCCTCATCTTACAAGTCATTTCCCCTTTTTTGTCACAAAACGGCAAACCAAAACCTAAAGGAGGAGAATAACGTAAGATGCAAATGAAAAACACAGAGATGCATGATCAAGAAAAATGCATGAAGCTCGAGCTAAGACCTAGTTGGGAATCCGCATAATGTAGAGGAAGATCGGCACTGCAGCATCCGATCTTGTCGAAGATTGCCTTCATGATGCCAGATAGCTTGCCAAGCTTCTTTGAAATCCTCTGCTGTTTAGCGTCAAGCCGCTCCTGCTCCGAAGAAATTCGTTGGAGCTTGACAGAGATGCGCTCTTGTTTCGTTGACAATCGCAGTTGCTCTCGGTAAATAGAAGTAACTGAGGCATCATCTTCAGAAGCATCAGCAGCCGGTCGTGAACCGCTTGGAGCACTAGGAGCATCTTCAACTAGTTTCGGAGGCCCGGACTTGATGACGGTCGACTCATTGATGGTTCCCAAGCTATGCTGATAATGTGTTGACCGAATATCTACATCGTGAGCATGTAGAATCCGCATGATAATGAGCAGGAAAGGAAGTCGATCGCTTTAATTCTTGGACTTCATGTCCTTAGTCATCCTCGATCAGATAAGATACAGAATGCTGAGATTTAATCCTTGCGCCTCAGTCGGATGTCCAATCAAGTACATATACAACAAACGCTCCTATCGAACAACTTTTGTCTGCATCATTGGAAGAATGTTCTAACAGATGATAAAGTAAAGAAAACGATACTCAGGGCGAAGCTCCTTTGAAAAAACAGAATTGCCAGCCGACCTTGTGTTTGGCAAACAAACCCGGCTGACGACTTTATGCCAATTCATATAAGACTGTGCTTGACCTTGCGTATAGGGTATATCCATGACATTTGCCTCCATGCCCAAAACAAAAGCAACCGTTTGTGGGGTAATTGTCAAAGAAACATTCCGCACGGTTGTCTTGAATTCCAGAGGCCCACCAATATTGTCCTTTTAATTTCCCGCACACAAATAGAAAGTTCGAACCAGGTGTGGACAAAATCCTGACTGTTTCGGAAAGTTGCAAATTTGCGCTAGACCTTTTTGTTCATACAGTTGTGCAAAAGTCGTCGAGTGCTCAAGAAGACTTTGATCGATGACATGACGCTCGCCAATGCACAACCGTTTTTCAAACGCCTTCATCTATTGTGTATCGATGTTAACGATGTCAGACTCAAAACTTTGTGGCTCCTCAGAACTTGGTTCATTTATCGAAATTCCTCCCGACTTCACTGCCTCCCCCAGTTCAGCCATGAAGTAGACACGAACGAGCCACGTGGAAAACATTTTTGAAAGCCCTTCTATTGACAATATTTGAAGAAAAATCTTGAAAATTTAAAAAATTTAAAAATTACATCTAGACATTCTTAGGGCCATGTGTAACACCTGTCAAGGAAATACATAATGAAAAGGGGGGAGGGTAGCAGAAGAGAAGAGGAATAAACCCATAAACACAAGGAAGGGTAAGAAGGGGAAGTTACTTAGCTTCTCTGAGCAAGGAACTGTCCGCATGTGGCTGCTTCGACGGGAAGGGCTGATTACATCATCGTAGGGGAGGAGTGGTAGTAGAATTAGGGCTAAAGGTTAGCAAGGCTTATCTGGGCGACATGAGAGCAAGGTTCAGGAGGGAAGCGATGATGAAGACAAGTGGCCAAGCCTTCGGGAGCCTTTGGAGGAAGGGGGCAAGTGAGGCGGGCGGATCAGGGCCAACAGGATCCGCTTCAACCAACAACTCCAAAACCGTGACGCATCCGAATTGGGGCCCAGGCCCAAGCGGTGGGGGGTCCAAGTATCCCTCGTAGGAGTTCCAGCTCTCAACCGAAATTGGAGAAGTTCCATATTGCAATTAGTTTACACATTAGCTATAAGTAGTTCAGATGTAACAGGGAAAAACAGTTTTTTAGTTACATGGTTCAGTTTCACTCTCTCCCCTCTCTCTCTCTCTCTTTCTCTCTCTCTCTCTCTCTCTCTCTCTCTCTCTCTTTCTCTTTCTCTCCCTTTCAAAAACTCTCCCATCGATTTCCCTCTCATAGAGCAGGGAAATCATTTATAGTTTCACCTGTTGATCTTGTCACTGGATCTTCATCGACGTCGACGAGTCCCTTATTATCTCGATCACTTTGCGGTATCTTTGACCGAGGAGCTCTCTTCGGTTTCCCGACAATGCCATCCTAAACCCTGCAGAAATCTAGCAGTGTTGGTTGCATTGTTGACACGAGCATTACAAGTGGTATCAGAGCAGTTCCGATCCCAGGGGAGGTATCATTATCAAGGGAATTCCGAGAGAGAGGATCAAGATTGCGTCAAGAAGCCTGAACCTGAACCAACAAGATTGAACATCGAGATTAGCAGCAATCAAGAACCTCTATCGGTTCCTCAAATCAAGATAAAGATTGGAGGCCTGCACCTTAGCCAACAAGACTAAACATCGAGATTAGCAGCAATCAAGAACCCACATCAACTCCTCAGGTAACCTTGTGAATTTATAAGCCAATAGTAGCATAGCAGTAGCTGCATGGGATTCATGTGTTTACCATAGATCTATGATGTTGTTGGTGTGAATTAACCATTTCGAGCACATTGGGTAACATACGAATCATAACAAGATCAAAATTGGAAGAAAATCTCAAAACCGGTTCAAATTTATACTTGAGAATAGTGGCATGGCTGAGGGGACTAGATTGAAGGATTTAAGCGAAAACATTAACCTTCTAGTGGGCAAGATGCAAAAACTCGCTACTGATTACCGAGGCAAGGTGAAGGAATTAACTGTACAGATAAATGAAGTCAGAATAGTAGAGCAGAAACACTATGAGGCATTGCAGACAGAGGCAGCTAAGAGACATGAGCTCATAAGTAGGGATAACTCCAATAGGCATGAGGAATTACTGTGAGTGCTAAGGAATCCACAACCTATGTTGAAAACTTAGCAACCAAGGTGGGCAATGTGCCGTGAAATCGAAGCCATGAGCCCAAAGGAAAAGGAATATTACCTAATCCTGATCAGGACATTGACTGCGAGCCAGAGGAGAAAAGTAACCAGGGAAATAGTAGAAACCTTCATTACCAACACATACCCCTCCCTAAGTTGGAGTTCCCGAGTTTTAGCGGCGATGATCCGAAGGCTTGGATCGAGAATTGCGAACAATACTTCGACATATTTCAAATACCTCCGCATCAATGGTTGGGGGTGGCCACTATGCACCTGAGTGGAAGAGCTCGGATTTGGAAGTAGAGTTACTTCATAAATCGACAGGGGATTACATGGAGTGAATTCACAGTTGCAGTTTGTCGACATTTCTCACAAATGGGTGAGAGGTACTTAGTAAGGGAATTCAGCAATTTCAGGCAAGTGGGGACAGTAGAAAGATACCAAGAAGGCTTCGAGGACCTGAGAACTAAGCTCCTGTGTTGTAACCCACAATTAACCGAGGAACACTTTATCGCATAAAGGACCTGTCAAGGAAATACATAATGAAAAGGGGGGAAGGTAGCAGAAGAAAGGAGGAATAAACCCATAAACACAAGGAAGGGTAAGAAGGGGAAGTTACTTAGTTTCTCTGAGCAAGGAACTGTCGCATGTGGCTGCTCCGGCGGGAAGGGCTGATTACTGCGTCGCAGGGGAGGAGTGTTAGTAGAATTAGGGCTAAAGGTTAGCAAGGCTTATCTGGGTGACATGAGAGCAAGGTTTAGGAGGGAAGCGATGATGAAGACAAGCGCCCAAGCCTTCGAGAGCCTTCGGGGGAAGGTGACAAGTGAAGCGGGCGGATCAGGGCCAATGGGATCCGCTTCAACCAACAACCCCAAAATCGTGACACATTCGAATTGGGGCCCATGCCCAAGCTGTGGGGGGCCCAAGTATCCCTCGCAGGAGTTCCAACTCTCAATCGAAATTGGATTAGTTCCATATTGCAAGTAGTTTACACATTAGCTATAAGTAGTTCAGATGTAACAGGGAAAAACAGTTTTTTAGTTACATGATTCAGTTTCATTCTCTCTCTCTCTCTCTCTCTCTCTCTCTCTCTCCCTTTCAGAAACTCTCCCATCGATTTCCCTCTCATATAGCAGGGAAATCATTCATAGTTTCACCTGTTGATCTTGTCACTGGATCTTCATCGACGCCGACGAGTCCCTCATTAGCTCAATCACTTCGCGGCGTCTCTAATCGAGGAGCTCTCTTCGGTTTCCCGACAATGCCATCCTAAACCCTGCGGAAATCTCGTAGTGTCGGTTGCATTGTCGACACGAGCATTACACCATGAATAACCAAGATTCAAAGACAAATTGAAGAAATTTTGACAGAAAATAGATGAATCCAAGATTTTCGAATTTGGGGAAAAATACTCTAAAACAGTAATATCATAGATCTGAGCAGAAAAATTGGTTTTGATTCAAATAAAACTATGCAAAACATGCTAAAAGATTTTGATCTACAAAAGTATAGCAAGAATCACATGATTTGAACAAGTATTATTGAAAAAATCTAAGAAATACTCAGAAAAACCTAAAGGGTTTTTACATGAAAAATTGGGATTTTGATCATAATACTTGTAGAGCGATGAAATCTCGTTCAAATGCAAGAGGAGGCTCAAGGAAGTAGAGAGAAAGAGAAAACCGAGTTTGAAGTAAAGATATGAAGTGGATTAAATGAAAATTGTGAACCGTTATATTATGCTGGGTCGAGCGGAGGGTCCGGATCTTGGGCGTGTAGGAAAAATACCTACGTTCGCGGTCCGGACCCTTTGACAAGGTTCGAACCTTGCTCAATGATTTTTTTTTAAAAAAATTTCAAAAAATCCCAAAAATTCATAGATAGAAATGTAAGAATTCAAACACCTTAATTTTAAACAAAATGCGTCAAATCACATCAAAAAAATTATGATTCTAATAAATTTATCAAAATTGTCCCAATTTGTGAAATAAAAATCTATAAAAATTTTGAAATCTTAAATTGATGAATATCAACACATCAAACAAGATCTAATGAGTAATGATATTATCAAATCATCAAGTTTTCATAAAGTTATGAAGATAACATATCCAAAAATGTTTGTAAGTCCTTAATAATACAATTAATTGAATTGTGCGTTAAAACCTAGGGAGTAGCTCTTTGAGTATCTTTTATGTCCCACCTTATAACAAATAGGAGAATTTATTAAATTGCTCATAAAAATGTATATATCTCCATACGCATAAAGATTAAAATATAAAAAAATATTTTTATACTTTCAAAACACGTGGTAGCTGCACATACTACTCGGATGACCGAGGTGGTAGCTTTTTCCTCTGTGTGGTGATAGTTTTCACACTCCCATTGGGATGTAACTTTTTTTACATCTTTTAAACATGATAATTTTGAAAAAATAAAACTCTCTTAATCGAGAACTATCAATTAAATAGATTATTAAGTATTCAACCAATGATGGGATCTCTAGTTCATACAAAAATCAACCATCAAATAAGATAGTAGCATTATCAAAAGTTCAATGTAAGAGGTTTTAAAATTGATCAATTAAAGAAATTAAAATTAATATAGATCATTGTCTGAACAACTGAATTATAATGATACATAAAGTATAATCAAATTGTTAGGATGTGATAAGATGCAATTATAATTAAACCAAATGTTTAAAATACTATTTCAATGTACCACACTGCAAAGTATTTTTTTTTTAAAAAAAACAAAAACTAAACCAAAATGCAAACTAAATAAAAAAAAAATATGCAAAGGTGAACTAAAACACGCAATTCAATGATACATAGGACTATCTAAATGGATGGGAGCATATCGATAGCCTTCCGAAGATGTATAAAACGTTTTTGATCCAAAGGCTCAGTTAAAATATCTACTAGTTGAACATCAGTTGAAATATAATTAAGTTGAAGAATATTAGATTTAGTTAGTTCTCGTAAGAAGTGATATTTAAGTTCTATGTGTTTTGTACGAGAATGTAAAGCATGGTTTTTAGAAATATTTATGGTACTGATATTGTGACACAAAATGGTCACAGAGGTTGAGAGAATCCAAAAGTCGCTTAAAACACTTTTCATCCAGAGCAATTGAGTAGAGCAACTAGCAGCAGAAATATATTCAGCCTCAGCAGTAGATAAGGCGATGCAAGTATGTTTCTTACTGTGCCAAGCCACAAGACAATGTCCAAGATAAAACTTGCTCCATTTGTGCTTTTTCTGTCGTCCACGGAATCGGCCCAATCAGCATCTGAGTATCCTATCAAATCTAGAGATGTTCTTATCGGATACTAAATGTCGTAATTCACAGTGCCTTTCACATATCGAATGATTCGTTTCACAGCTTTCAAATGTATTTCCTTTGGATTAGCTTGATATCGAGCTCATACCAACACTAAAAGAAATATCTCGGCGACTCGCTGTCAAGTAAAGAAGACTTCCAATCATACTTCTATACAATTTCTCATCCACACTCATTGTTAATCTACTCCTAACCCCTTGTTATTTGTATCTATAGCTATTAGGAAAATTCTTAGCATTTTTCAATCCAAATTTTTTTACCAATTCCTTTGCATACTTAGATTGACATAGGTGAATTCCATTCTTACTCTGTTTTACTTGTAATCCAAGAAAATAGGTGAGTTCGTCCATCATAGACATCTCAAATTTACTAGTCATTATCTCGGCGAACTTAGAAGTATTCTTATCCCGGTAGCACCAAAAAACAATGTCGTCAACATAAATTTGCGCTACAATGAAATTGTTCTGATAGTGCTTCACAAAAAGTCCTAGCCGCTCCCCATCAGATGTAGCCCTTATCTAACAAATATTTATTAATCGTTCATACCATGCTCGCAGTGCTTGTTTGAAGCCATAAAGAGTCTTTTTCAAACGGTAGACATGATTGGGATGGTTAGAATCAACAAAATCTTTCGCTTGAGCGACAGGAACCTCAATTAAATAACCGTTTAGAAAAGCGTTCTTTACATCGATTTGAAAAAGTTTTATTTTAAAATGACGAGCTATTGCAAACAAAATACGAATAAATTCCAGGCGAGCAAACGGGGCGAAAGTTTCATCAAAATCAATGCCCTCTACTTGTGAATAACCCTGTGTTACAAGTCTAACTTTATTCCGAATGACAATACCCTCTTTATTTTTCTTTTTCTTAAAGATCCATTTGGTACTCATTATATTTTCCTAAATCAACTAATTCCCACACTTTGTTTCGTTCAGCCTGACCAAGCTCTTCTTGCATAGCATTAATCCAATATTCATCTAGAAGAGCTTTTGTCATTGTTCTTTGGTTCCATTAACGAGACAGCAAGCAAACTCACTCCAACTGTCTTCGAGTGCGTACACCCTCTTGAGGATCTTCAATAATATTAGATACAGGATGATCTTTAGAGAGTCGAGAATTTTGAGGAACAAGAGATGTACTCGAAGCTTCATTCGGTAAAGATGAATCATGCAATGCAGTTGGACTACTATCGTGAGATGCTGGTACAATCTCAACAATTTTTCAGAAGTATCGATAGAAGGTAAAATGAAATCATCATCATCATAATTGTTCAGCTCAGAAATAGAAGTATCATTGAAACTATTAACAAGAGATGCTTCATCTATTTAAACATTAATGGATTCCATCATCATTTTAGTGCGTAAATTGTACACCCGATAAGCTCTGCTTATAGTAGAATAGCCCAAGAATATTCCCTCGTCACTTCGAGAGTCAAATTTGTCAAGATTGTCGCGATCTCTAAGGCTTTGTTTGGTTGTGGGATAAGAAAGAACTAGTTGTTCCAAGGATAAGTATAAATGTGGGAACTAGCTGGAACTATTGTAAAAATGTGTTTGGTTGGGTATTAGATTAGTACCAGGTATAAAGAGAATAAGAGGAATAAAGAGTAGTAGTTGTATGAAATGACGAAATTGCCCTCAACCATAATAGTTTTTTTTTTAAAAATAAAAATTTTACTTGTATGATTTTAAATATTTAATTTAAGATATTAAAATTTTTTTATTAAAATTTATATTTTACTTGTATATAAAAAAAATATTAAAAAATTTTAAAATTTTAAAACTTTATAAATTTTTAAAAATTCAATTTTGTATATAAAAATTGGTATAAATTTTAAAATTTTAAAAATTTGGTATAAATTTATTAAAAATTAAAGTTAAAAATTTTAAAATTTGTAAAAATTTTAAAATTTTAAAATTAATAAATTTTAAAATTTTATAAATTTTAAAATTTATTAAAAATTAAAGTTAAAAATTTTAGAAGTTATAAAATTTAAAAATTCTCTAAAGTTAAAAATTTATAAATGTTAAAAATTTTAATTTTAGTTGTCTCAAAAAATTACAAAAGTGGGAGAAAAAATTTTAATTTTAAAATTTGTATAAATTAAAATTTTTTTACAAAAAAATTTGTATAAATTTTAAAATTTTATAGTAAATTTTAAAAAAAATTTAAAAAATTTATATTTTTAGATTTATTAAAAATTGAAGTTAAAAATTTTAAAATTTATAAAATAAAAAAAAAATTAAATTTAAAATTTTATAAACTTAAATATCTTAAAATTTAAAATTTTTTAATTGAAAAAAAAGAAAAAGAAAGAGGTGGGAACAAGGTTGGGAACCACCCAAAGGGGGGAACAGCTGTTCCCCCCCCCCCCTTACTGCTTATTATTTGGGGATTAAAGGGGGATATCCCCCTTATCCCCTCTTTAATCCCCAAACCAAACGCCCTCTAAAAATATAGCAACGACTTCCGAAGACACGAAAATATTTGATGTTGGATTTTCTACTATACCATATTTCATATAGAGTGTTGAAAGTATCTAGGTGCAAAGTAAATTCTGCTAATTACATAGATGGCCGTGTTAACCGCTTCAACCCAGAAGTATAAAGAAGGTTTTTGTGCAGCATAAACACGTGCCATCTGTTGGACAACCCGATTCTTGTGCTTGAGTACCCTATTTTGTTGTGGTGTATAGGGTGCAGAAAATTTATGTTTTATTCCATGTGAACTACAAAAATCAATGAACTTTGAATGTTATGAATTCTCCACCTCTATCACTTCGGATTTGTACAATTTTGTCACTACGCTCATTCATTAAACGATGACAGATTTTATGAAAAGAAACAAAAGTATCAGCCTTCTCTTTTAGAAACGCACCCTAAACAAAGTGAGAAAAATCATTAACAATAAGAAATATGTACTATTTTTTGCCCAAGTTTTGTTGTCAAGCTGGCCCCATTAAATTCATGTACAACAATTCTAGTAGCCGTTTTCCTAAAAAATTCAAATTTTTATGTGCGAATTTGATTTGTTTTCCCTTTTGACACCCACCACACAATGTTTTCTTTGAAAACTTATTCTAGGTACTCCTTTAACAATGTCTTTTCGTGATATCCTAGATATCTCCTTAAAGTTAATGTGACCTAGTCGTTCAAGTCAAAATGTTTCAACATCCAAAGAAGCTAGGTTGCATTGTTCAATAGAATTAGTAGAAACTATATAACAATTGTTTTGTGATCTAACTCTTTTCAAGAAACATGAGTCATTTGCATCAGTCACAGAACATTGTTTTGAAAAAAATTTAACGGAGTATCCATCATCACACAATTGACTAATGCTTATGAGATATTTCTTTAGACCCTCCATATAGAAAACATCATTCAAAGTTGGGCCTTCAGGGATAGTAACTGTTCCTTTTCCAACGATTTTAGAACACCGACCGTCTCCAAAGACAACTAAGCCTGTGGAGATTTTATCAATAGAGGTAAAGTAATTTTTATCACCAGTAATGTGTCGGGAACAACCACTATTCAAATACCAAGATGTACTATCATAAGCATGTAGAGAAGTGTGTATGAGTAGACATGAAAAGAGTTCACCTTCGCACGCCCAAATCTTACGAGTTTTAGGTTGCGTCGGCCTAGATTGGATTGAAGCTTGATTTGAGGCCTTTGATGAGTTTGGCTTCTTTTTCGGATATCCTTTTTGGGCTTCCATGTAGGTGTTGTTTTGGGGAATGCTTTCCTTGGATTGCTTGAGAATTGTTGCTTCTTTGTTGGTTTTGATCGAGGGATCACATTGTAATGAGCTTGTTTCGATGTCGTTGTCTTTTGTTCAGCTCCTCGGTTGCATGTTCTTTTAATGTGACCTCTAACTCCACAACGATGACACATCTTATTTACAAATTTATCGGTTGACGAAGTAGGTGCTTTCGAAATTGTAGGTGGAGTTATTTTTGTGACCGTGGAAGGAGCCGACTTGAACACTTGAATTGTTTCCTTTGAAATTGGCTCGACATACGTTCATTCGTAACCAAGGCCGAGTTTGTTGGTTTGACCTAGGCCAAGCATCCTATCCAACTTGCTTTGACCCGAAGAGAATCTTTTAATGTCTTCCTTTAGTTGAAGGATGGTCTTGGTCATTTCCATGTTTGCCTCACGGCCATCAGTGTATAGCTTCGAGAAGTGTCGCTTTATCAACTAGTTTTTTATTCTCTCTTAAGAAACTTACACTTTTCATGAAGAGTTTTATTGATGTCCATCAAGTTGTTCCTTTTCTCGTCAAGTGTTTTAGTAAAGGAAGTAGCACTGGAGGATTGTTTTTTGAGCTCAAGCAACCTTCTTCTCAATTTCTTGTTGTTCTTCACCATCTTTCTTGATTTCACCAAGAGTTGTTGGTAGGCGATAGTGAGGTCTTCTCCTTCCGACTCTCCATCACTTGACTCGATCTCCGAAGTTGATTTATCATGCAAAGAGGAAATAGAGATAGAGTCAGTAAAAGTAGAAGCTAAACACAAAAGGAGAAGAAGTAGATGTAAGCAAAGCGGTAGCATTAGTATCCTCATCACTTGAGGTTGATTCATTCGAAGATGAATCATCCCAAGTGATGCCTTGCATTGTTATCTTTTTTGAAAGCTTCTTATGCGGACAATCCGATGCAATGTGCCCAAAGCCTTGGCACTTGAAACATTGGATTTGCCCTTTGGTACTTTTCTTTTCTTTTGAAGAACTTTTGTTTTCTCGACTTTGAATTTAAGGATTCTTTGCTCTTGTTCTTGCTTTGCTTTGATGATGATGTTGTTTTGTTCGAATTGTTCCTTCTAAAATTGCGACAAAATTTTTTCGTCAAAAGTGCCAACTGTTTCTCGAACTCCTCTATTGAAGGGTCTTTCTCTGAATTCGAGGAGGACAAGTTTGAGTCTTCTTCTTTAGTGGTTTTTAACGCCATCCCTGCACCTTTAGAAAGAGACTTTCCAGACGAGAAGTTAGTAGGAAAAATCATCTCATAAGTTTGAAGCGCACTAATCAATTCTTCTACTTTAAGTTCATCAGGATATTTTATCGTTTCTATGGCCGATACCTTCAGACGAAATCTTTTAGGAAAAGTTCTTAAGATTTTTCTTACAAATTTTGATTATGAGATTTTCTCTTCTAAATTAGCGCATGTAGTAACAATGTCTTGTAATCTAGTATAATACTAAGTAAAGGTCTCATTTTCTTTCATGTGAATAGAATCAAATTTGCTAGTAAGCATTTGAAGTTTTTAGACCTTTACCAAACTTGTTCTTTTATGCGTAACTTCGAGAGTATACTAAATTTCTTTCGCCGTCTCACAAGCTGAGATGCTAGAGAACTCGGTTTGCGAGAAGGCATTAAATAATGCATTGATTCTCCTGCCGTTGTAAAATGATTGATCAATTTCTTCCTAGTCCATTTAGTCCGAGGTTTAAGGGTGTGAACATTATCGACAACTTCGGTAGGATGTCTCCATCCAAATTCAACGGATTGCCACACCTGCTCATCGATGAAAATAAGAAACGCTCTCATGCAAACCTTTCAATATGCATAATTTGTTCCATCGAAAAGCGGAGGTCAATTAATGTTTTAACCCTCACCTATAGTTTACAACCTATACCCGCTCTGATACCACTTAAAAGTTATGAATTGACCTTAGGATCTAAATAGATGAAATTATACCTTGAGGGGGGGTGAATAGGTCTAAACGATAAAACAAACAATCTTGGCGTAAATAAAGGAAATGCGGAAATTAAAATCAAAACACCAAAATTTTACGTGGGAAAACTCCTCTCGGAGTAAAAATCCCACGGGACTGATCACACAAAAAATTCACTAAAAAAAAATCACGTACAAGGTGATTATGTAACACAACGACTCAATCTTTACTGTACTGACACGGGGTTAAAATCGCTTGACGAAAACCTGTGTGGCGCTCGTCCGTCACCTGCACGAACAAGCCAGGCAAAACCGTCCCGAGGCACAACTTCGCAAATTGCTATCGACCAAGTATTGAGAAAAGGCACACAAAAGGTCTTGCAAGATGGCACAAACAATTGATATTTTATTGATAACGAAAAAGTGGGTAACAACGAAAGGACACGACTCGACTTGATCGGGCATAGGCCGTTGAGGGAAATTGAACACCAAAGACACTCCGCATATAAGCGAAGCCGGCTCACTTAATACATATCAATCAAACCTTCCCGTACTACCACATATTGGCATCCCCTCTTTGGCACCCCGGGGGTACGAAAGTGCTCACCGTGGGGTATGTTGTTTCCGCTCGCACATCTATGGGAAAATAGGCCGCCGACTCATGTTCGACACGCGTCTGGCTCAACCCGTCGCATAAGCGGCCATCGTTAGCGAAGTTCCTATGTCCCCTCGGATGCGTAGCACTAGCGAATTCGGGGGTGCCAACCGGATGCCAATTTTACAAGCAATGCCCATTCCAAAAAGGGAAAATCCTATGTTGATGTCGTGTCCGACACCATCTACAGACTCGAAACATTATTGACGGAATCAGGCTCGTTGTTGAGGGAAAAAGGGGCCTGGCAGCTCAAAGTAGATTTCCTTCGCTGGTCCATAGCACGTCACGAATTCACATTCCGTGCCTGATTTTGAATCCACGAAGCCTCTACCGACTCCTCGGCTCTCACGCGAATCCTCGCACCGATGTTCCTTTCGGAACTCTCGACTCCTCGGCATCCTCGCACCGATGTTCCTTCCGGAACTCGTAGATAGTAGTTGGTGGTGATTTAGATGCTTAAAGAATCATAAATTCAGGAGAAACACCTTCTAAGCATTCATCGATTTGATTTCTAAAAGAATATCCGAGTTGAAACTCAAGAATCAAATCGACGAAGAAAAAGCTGGATCGTCGAAGACAATCAAGAGATCAAAAGAAGAATTTAATGATTAAAACGTGTTTTTACCTTCTCATTTTTTTCTCCGTATGTTCATAAGCACCCTAGGTGTTTACTAATTGGGTAAGAAACAATTAGAATCAAAATAGAAATCAAAAGATGCATATTTGGAAAGTTACATTAGGGTCAGGGTTCGAACCTTCTTGATAGGGTTCGGATCTTGAAGTTGCACAATAACTTCAAAGTGTGGACTCTTTCCTCACAGTTTGGACCTTTTTTGTGTAAAAGCTGGAAAGCCGTTCGGGGTTTGGACTTTGCCTCAAGGGTTGCAAAATTAGATTTAAGGTTCGGGGTCCGGACTTTGCCTCAAAGGTTCGGACCTTCAGCGTTAGAGAAGTTAGAAACCCTTCGGGGTCTAGACCTTGACGCAGGGTTCGGTTCCGAACACATGAAATGTGCAGTTTAAGATTTTTATTCAATGACAACCTATTCTAATAGCTTCTAATCAACTTAATTAATATTAAGTCACCACTAACCAAGAATTAAAGTACCGTAGCACGGGAGTGTGCCAACCGTTGCCTGGTACGATACGGCACAGGCACCCTTGCGTGTCGACACATGGCACGCTTGCGTGCCGACGAGCACGCACATCTCCTAGTGGTACGCTTTGGCACAGTCTTATTTTAGTTTTTTCTATCCAATAAGACTTTAAAATGTTATTTTAAAAGTTTGAGTAATATTTATAAATTTTGATTATGTATTGATTTGTCTTGATCTAATGTCAATAATAGCTTACTAACTTATTAGTTAATAGCTTAATATAGTAGTATTCTTTATAGGTGAAGTTAAATATAAATACAGCTCATAGAGAAAATTATTTTTTCTTTAAATTCTTATAAAAATTTGTAAGATCCATTCGTATTGATTCGATGAAAAAATTATATAATGACTAGACTAAACTAGAATGAGGCCCCAAGTACATTAATAGTTTCTTTTCATTTTCAAATTTTTATAAAATATTTATGAAAAATTAAAGAAATTTATTTTTTTAAAAATTTTTAAAAAAATTATAAAATTTGTCCATAAAAATTTAATAATAAACCATACTATGAATAAATTAAGCAATAATAAAAATTGATTAACTTTTAATTTTTTGTTGATTTATCTTTTATTTTTTAGAATTTTAAAAATTATAAAATATAAATTCGAGAAAATTAATTTTTTAAAAATTTTTATGAAAAATTTGCAAGTTCATCCAAGAAAATTAGTTTTTCTTAAATTTAAATAAGAAAACTTGTGCAATTTATTTATGAAAATTTAACACTAAAGCATATGACATATACATTAAGCAAATTTAAATATCAATTGCTTTTATTTAGTTTTCGATTTTATTAAAATTTTTATATTTCTAAATCTAATAATAAAATTTTCAAAGTTAAGAATATATTAAATCTCGCACAAAATACTAAATCCGTACAAAAAAATTTAAAATGGGCCATTTAATGATTAAATCAAGTAGATATATTTTCAGATTTTTGTAAATTGTTAATAAAAATATGTATAATTTCATATTTCTTTACAAAATTTTTTTTACAAGTTAAATATATTCTAAATGTATGAAAAAAAATTTAAGTTGTAAATTTCTTGACTTATCTATTAAGTAGATTTTCAATTTTATTATTTCTTTACTTTTTCTTTCAAGATCGAAGTGAAAAAAAAGAGAGATTGAAATGAAAAATTAAAAATAAAAATTATGAGAAAAAAGGGAAGAAAAAAAATAGAAAGGAAAAAGAATAGAGTAAGAGATGTAAGAGGAAAGAAAAGAAAACGCAGAATAGAAGAAAAGGTAGAAGTGAAAAGAAGAAAATAGGTGAGAGAGGGATAAAGGTCTATACAAAAAACCAAAAAATACAAAAGATCGAAAAAAAAAAATAAAAAAAATACTTTGCCAGTGTGGGCACGCAGCGGCACGTACTGTGATACTCTCTGGGTATCGCTCTGTCTCGTTCGATACTCAGAGGATATCGCGGCACAGGTGGGCCAAGAGAGCGCCTAATTGGTGGCAGATACGTATCGCTTCGTGCCGTAAGGCACGGATGGATACTTAATTCCTTGCCACTAACACTGATCAAACATATTTGGTTATCTTGAATTCCATTTTTTGTATTTTCGAGTTTTTCGATCTTCAATCTTCTACTCTTCTTCTTCAAATCTTTATTTTCAATCTTCAAGACTTCAAAGACTTAACGAAATCCGCCAATACATGTCGTAACATTCTTGTACAGAAATTTTCAAAGAAACAGATCCTTAACGCGTTATTTATAGATCACGTAATTGCAAAATTGCACATAAACCCCCCAAACTTTAAAATTTTAAAATGGAATTTCTCCAATAGATAAACATCGCAAAGAGACCCTTGCACATAAATTTTCACTTAAATCCACACAAAATATAGGGACTTTTGCAAAAACATCAATTTTTACTATTTAACAATCGGTCGAAAAATACTCTGATCACTAACCTACAATCTCCGAATCTAAAAACTACACCACTAGATTCAGCACTGCCAAATCATTTAAGTGATGATTTGGTGTCATCAGTTTTCATCTCCGTTTAACCACATTAGTCAAAACGTGACTTAAACGTCGAAATTTAAAAATTTTAGAATCTAAATTTAATTAATATTCTAATTAAATTTACCAGATTCTACACAGAGGTTGTAGAAAATTGGTTCTTCTGAATTATTGGCGCGAAGAGAATTTATTATGGACATGGTCGACCGTCACTCGTTTGACCTAAAATCATTGGTATCAGAAATGACCTAACTATGTAGTTAGTGCCGGCTTACAAACTTGATCGGACCATTATCAAGTTCTCTGCATCTTTACTTTTCTCTTTTGCTGTGTACTAGTTGAAAGGAAGTTATGACCAAAGAACCTTATGCTGACAAAAAATGAAAAGATCAAGGAACAGTTTTTTGGATAAATTTCAGTCAAGCCATAATGGTTGTAGTTTTTCTTTTCTATTTTATATGTTCAAGACTTTATTTTGAGCATCTGTTGCTTCTATTGCATCCCATAAATATTTAATTAAATGAACTATGATATTGTTGGTTTATAGTTATTTTTATTCTTTATCCTGTGAAAAATGTGCGAGCTAATTATTTTATAGACATTAAGACATATCGGTAAATTATTTTAGTTGACATTAGGTGAATAGGTACTCTGCTAAAAGATTATGGTCGCACCTTAATTTGCTTCCCTTTTAGACTTTTATTTATCTATTCTGCTTTTTCTTTGAAAATATTTTTGATTACTTTTCGCCTGCTTCAGCCTGTAGGTGAGTCTCTCTCTCTCTCTCTCTCTCTCTCTCTCTCTCTCTCTCTCTCTCTCTCTCTCTCTCTCTCTTTCGGATATATTAAACAAATGGCAGATGGTCATGAAACTGATAAGAACATTGAGATATGGAAGATCAAGAAACTAATCAAGGCACTTGAATCCGCGAGGGGTAATGGCACAAGCATGATCTCTCTCATAATGCCCCCGCGCGACCAGATCTCTCGAGTTGCTAAAATGTTGGGTGATGAATACGGTACAGCTTCGAACATAAAGAGCCGAGTCAACCGCCAGTCTGTTCTGGCCGCCATCACCTCTGCCCAGCAAAGGCTGAAACTTTACAGTAAAGTACCTCCCAATGGTCTAGTCCTCTACACTGGGACCATTGTTACTGAGGATGGGAAAGAGAAGAAAGTAACCATTGATTTTGAGCCCTTCAAACCGATTAATGCATCACTCTACCTTTGCGATAATAAGTTCCATACTGAGGCTTTAAATGAGCTTTTGGAGTCTGACGACAAATTTGGGTTCATAGTTATGGATGGAAATGGAACTCTCTTTGGCACATTGAGTGGAAATACTCGTGAGGTGCTTCACAAGTTCACAGTCGATCTTCCAAAGAAACATGGAAGAGGTGGGCAATCGGCACTCCGTTTTGCACGGCTTAGGATGGAGAAACGGCATAACTATGTCCGCAAAACAGCTGAACTCGCCACACAATTCTTCATAAATCCGGCAACAAGCCAGCCGAATGTAGCTGGGCTAATTCTTGCTGGCTCTGCCGATTTCAAAACAGAATTAAGCCAATCAGACATGTTTGATCCTCGCCTCCAGGCCAAAATACTTAATGTGGTTGATGTCTCGTATGGAGGGGAGAATGGTTTCAATCAAGCTATTGAATTGTCAGCAGAGATCCTATCGAATGTAAAGTTCATACAGGAAAAGAAGTTGATAGGAAAGTACTTTGAGGAAATAAGCCAAGATACTGGAAAATACGTATTTGGTGTGGACGACACACTAAAGGCTCTTGAAATGGGTGCTGTTGAGACGTTAATCGTGTGGGAAAATCTTGATATAAACAGATACGTTCTGAAAAACAGTGCCTCTGGAGAAATTATCATAAAACATTTGAACAAGGAGCAAGAAGCTGACCAGAGTAACTTCCGTGATCCAGCTACCAATGCTGAATTAGAGGTTCAGGAGAAGATATCGCTGCTCGAGTGGTTTGCGAATGAGTACAAACGTTTTGGGTGCACTCTTGAGTTTGTTACCAACAAATCACAAGAAGGGTCGCAGTTCTGCAGAGGGTTTGGCGGCATTGGTGGTATATTGCGCTATCAGCTTGATATTAGGTCGCTCGACGAGCTTTCTGACGATGGAGAGGTGTATGAAGATTCTGATTAGCAATTAATGAAGCAATTGAAAAAACTGGCCAGAGGAATGCTTTCTACTGCTGCAAATGCTTTATCTATATTCTAAAGGTCTTGTTTAAATTCTCCATTACGCATTAATGATTCACATTCCTTTCCTATTCTAAATTATTACTTATTCTCATAACATTTAATGAGTTACTAAATGGCAAGTCCTGGGTTGGTCCATGATAGGATCTCACTGATGTTGTGTTTTTGTTTCAGAAATAAGGTGATTTTACTCGGCCTGCTTGATATCAACATGAGGAAGAGATCTAAGATTCTTATTGCTGCATAGCTGTCATTGGTTTTGGTGATAGGAACATTAAACTGTTGTTGTATGTTTCTTATAATGGTTGTCTACAACCGTAGCTGTAATCCAGATTTTCTTGATTCTCTGTTTTTGTCAGTTTGAAGTCTAAATATATGAAGATGCTTGGGATGTCTGCATTGTACTATACATTTTATGGGTTATGTGACTTGGCTTTACCCTTAGCTACCATGCCTCAGCTACTAGCGGTTTATTATGCGTTGAGCTTTTAGTGAGAGCTGAGCACTTGAGCTTTTTGCTAATGTTGGTATTCTATCGAGCAATGGACCTATTTTTTAGCACTTAAATCTTGTCACATTTCTATTTATTTAATACAAGGATTAAAGTACCGTTGCACGGGTGTGTGCCGGCCGTTGTCGGGTACGATACGATACAGGTACGCTTGCGTGTAGACACATGACACGTTTGCGTGTCGACCGGCACGCACAATCTTCTAGTGTCACGTTTTGACATGGTTTATTTTAATTTTTTTTGTGCAATAAGATTTTAGAATATTATTTTAAAAGTTTTAGAGTAATATTTATAAATTTTGACTATATATTGATTTGTTTTGATCTAATGTCACTAATAGTTTACTAACTTACTAGTTAATAGTTTAATATAATAAGAGTCTTTTTATAGGTAAACTTAAATACAATTAAAGTTCATAAAAAAATTATTTTTTTAAAATTTTTTTTATAAAAGTTTGTAAGATTCTTTTCCATTGATTCGATAAAGGATTATAAGATAACTAGATTAAACTAAAATGGGACTTCACTTTTTATTTTTAAATTTTTATAAAATATTTATGAAAAATTAAATAAATTTATTTGTTCTAATTTTTTTTAAAAAATTATAAAATATGGCTATAAAAATTTAATAATAAACCATCTTATGAGTAAATTAAGTAATAAAAAAATTAATTAACTTTTAATTTTTTTATTTATCTTTTATTTTTTAGAATTTTAAAAATTATAAAATATAAATTTGAAAAAATAATTTATTTTAAAATTTTATGAAAAATTTGCAAGTTCATCCAAAAAAATTAATTTTTTTTAAATTTAAATAAGAAATTTTGTGTAATTTATTTATAAAAATTTAACGTCAAACAATATGATATATACATTAAGCAAATTTAAATATCAATTATTTCTATTTAGTTTTAAATTTTATTAGAATGTTTATATTTCTAAATCTAATAATAAAATTTTTAAAATTAAGAATATTTTAAATCTCGTACAAAATACTAAATTCATACAAAAAAATTTAAAATGGACCATATAATGATTAAATTAAGTGGATATATTTTCAGATTTTGTAAATTGTTAATAAAAATTTATATAATTTTATATTTTTTACAAAAAAAGTCTTGAATAAAATCCGAACCTACCTGCGCTCGTATCACAATAGAACCTCTCACCGACTATAACGGTCAATATCTCTCAGACAGACTATATATATATATATATATATATATATATATATATATATATATATATATATATATATATATATATAACTATCACGCCTACTCCGGAGTGGCCCTCGAGGGGAGCGACCCGCTCGAGTAAATAAGTAACCCATGTCAAGTATCTCTGTCAAGTTAGGCAAAAGTCGACACTATGCTCAAAGTGGAGACTCACTCTATCCACAATGCAATACCCGGCCCAACTGATGCATAATACTAATCGGCCCAACCACCCACAATCCGCAGTTGCCGAAACAATTCCGAGTCGAAAATCTAGTGCTATCTCACCCGACTCAACAATATAGCTATACTATCCCTATCCATGCTCTCTAATCCGAGCAATAATAGTATAAGAGAAAAAGAAGAGATTTTCTCTTAAGTTTGATTCCAACATGAATAGTATAGCATGAATAAAGAAAATATGATCTATCTATATGTCCATATACCAAGGAATAGTTCTCACACATGATCGATATAGTTCTCAACATGAAATTTGAATATAAGCATGATTTAACCAATATAAATAGTAAGCATCACACAAGGTTGCACTTTTGGTTGAGTCGATTTGTAGGCCGCAATTTCGACGTGCTCAACAACCCACATGTTGGCTCGCTGATTTGAAGTCCGATTGATCTAATTTTTGGCGACCATAATCCGCCAGCCGATACCTTTCAAATGCAACTGAAATTGCTCCAAAGCTCCTGCCGGGTAAACAGTTATAGCAAAACAAATATTACCGAGTGTGCAAAATTCTGAAATCCAAATAAGTAGGAGATGAACTCAAATATGCTATATAAGCCTCACTAACATTATTACCACAGCCCAAACATGGTTCCCCAATTCCCAATCAACTTAAAAGCATTCAAGGATTTCCAAGAAACTAAATAACCTATTTCACATAACCTCCCAAAAAGAAAGTACTAATGCTGTCCATAATTCCATCAAATAACTTTAAATATAATTACAAGTTGAAACCAATAGAGGAAATGTTCATCATACCTCTGGAATTACACTCAAACCAATAGATTAACCATAATGCCACAATTAATCATGAAATTATATCCAACCCTCAAATAACCACAAAAAGTGTTCTAGCCATACATGCAGAATTTCAGCAACCCATGAACTGAGAAGAAGGATAAAGATGGTACATCATATCTTATCCAAATTTCGAGAGTAAGGTTCCAAATTGTTCCTCTTGAAGTCTAGAAGATTACTCAACTTAAAATTCATTATTTCACCAAGGGAGCAAGGAGAAATCTTAAAATTACCACAAGCTGTCCAAAATTGAAATCTGTACAAAGGCTTCAAAGATGGCGAAATTTACCTAATTAACATCACGATTTAGCCTTCCTCTTCAACAAGAAAATTGTAGGGCTCTGAGTCCTGGTGATTTCCCCACAAAAATGAGCTCAAAACTCTACTCCTATTGTCCTAGGGAGCAAAAACACTAAACATTACTCAAAACTGGATCCAAAGTCTCAGCTGTGCACAAAAGTCTCAGAGATGGCTTAAATTACCTACCTTAAAGCCCAAATTTGAAGTTTCCGTAAATACAAAAATTGAAGGTCTTTAAATCCTGAAAATTTTCCATCAAAAATCAACTCCAAATTCTACTTGTACATCCCAGGGTAGTAAAAACACTAACCACTACTCATAATCAATAACTGAAAATAAGTGCCTCAAAGATCACTAAGTTTACCTGGTTTAGATCTCCAATTAGGTCCTCTCTTCTATAGGAAAGTTGAAGATCTTGAAGTTATGAAGAGAACCCACAAAAATGACCAACAAATTTCACTTCTACAGCTCTATAGGTCCTCTAGAAGAAAGAGTGACGAAATGGCTCACACAACACATAAACTTGAAGATCCACTAAAGATGCTCCAAGGGTGGTATTTTTCCTTGTTAATTGCTGGAGAAGAAGAAGAACTCAAAGAAAAATTTTTGATGCAAAAATCTCCTTTTTACAGCTCTCAAAAAGCCTTCAAATTGATCCAAAAATGTGCCAAAACCATCAAAAACACCCTTAACGGGTCGGATCCACAGGCCCAACCCGGATCCGCCGCGCACAGGCCACGCGGCACCCCGCGTTGCGTCCAGCGCAGCCCGGCCCAGCCCACGGGCGCGCCACGTGCACGCGCAGCAGGCACTAGCGCAAGCGATGCCGGTGCACGCTTCGTGCATCGGTCGTGCGCCCGCCCCTCCTGGACCCAGTGCATGCCGCCCGTGCACCCGCGCTGCACCCTCCGGTGCACGGGCCGTGCGCCCATCCGCTCGTACCCGGTGCAGCGCTCCCCATGCACCCGCGCCGCATCCTCCGGTGCACGGGCCGTGCGCCCATCCGCCTGGACCGGGTGCACGCACAGAAAACACCCAACTTCTTTACTTTACCTCCAAAATACCTAGAAATAGTGTATTTCGCATAGTTTTTCGCGCTGAGTTCATTTTTCTCGTCCATTTGGCGAACCGAAAATCCCGACATACCGAAAAAGTATCGTCAAAGCTCTCCGATCTAACTGTACAATCCTGCTCATCGCATTCCTGTAGTTTTTCGCACTGGATCCGATTTTCATGTCCTTTTCGCGCACCGACAGCTCTAACACACCCAAAAGGTGCCAACAAGCCATGAATCCACCAATAACACAAATCGCAAGAATCCAAGTCTTCACATCCCAGTGGTGTCATGCCCCGAGGGTAATTGGAAAGCGAAAAACGACCCAATTTTTTCTTTTTCTAAAAGCCTTTACCCTCCGGCGTGTGCCCAGACCCGCCACATATACAAGGTTACTACCCAAACAGACAGAGTCTCCCTTATATATGCACGGCGTCGCACAACATACAATCATCAAGCCTCACTAGTTTAACATACACATTCTCACACAAGGGATCACATAACTTGTACATCATTCAAAAGAAATTCGCTCACTCGGCATACTCCAATTTGAAAGGATAAAGCCACAAGATTTTAAAATAGTGCCCACCCGACACTCTATTTTAAAAATCCATTTTCGCAATCATTTTATCTTTTCAAAACCTCCACATACATATCCAACCATCACAAGGTAAGAATGAAAGATCAAAGTTTACTATCCCAAGTCATTACGGTATTCATGTTCCAACGTTCCAAGTATTCATATCACATCATCCACATAACGAGTTGTTCAAGTATCATGCCATCCATATCCACATAGTGTAAAACAAAAGAGGATTAAAAAGGGTCATCGAAATGACGCGAATGCAATGTCACTCGTGGGCCGATGCCTCTCCTCGTCCCCGCCTGATCCTGTCACATGGTGGGAGTCAGTGACCAATATAAAGGAAAGGAAATAATCAATAACATAATCATAATATGCTGTAAGCGAGTACAAAAAGTAAGTAGGATAACAAACCGTAAACCGGAACATCCATTCCAATCATACCATCCCTTAGTCCGTAGACCTAAGGAATAACCAACCTTGCTCAATCCATTGGTGCTCTTCTAACCTTCCCCTTAACACCTCAGAGGGCCCGTACGCAATCCCCGCGTAAAGTTCACGGGTCCTTAGACCAACTTCTCCGGAAAAGTACACCCTTGCGGTGGCCAAACTGCTGGCGTACGTGATAGCGCCATGAGCCTCAAAACCTATAATTGTAGACTATATCGTGGTAGCTGTACCCGATAAAGTCAAGCGTCTTGCCTTGTCCTCTTTTTGTATGTATTAATTTTGCCAACCAAACAACACTTTGTCCTTCCTTTTTCCTTAAAACAGTTATGTCAAAAACACAATTTAAAATAAAAGGGGGAGGAGGGCCGGACACCATGGTCCAACAACATCCCATACCTTAGTTAGATTACCCACCTCAAACGACGAAGAAAACTCCCACAATCTGTCACGCCCCGGGGTCGAAACTACGACCCGGGCCCGCCAACAGATCCGCCGCCCATACGGGAAGCCCCGTATAGACGAAGCGTCTAACCTGCAAAAGATACTGCAACTACAATATAGATATCAGAGCTGGAAAGTTGTAGTGTCCACAGTTTTCCATTCAAGTCACCTTCGAAACTTACGGTATTTTCGTTACCTTGTTTTGGTCGGATTGGTTTTTCTCCTTATAGGGTTCGGAAAACGGAGTACGGCGGTGTGAACGGCTCTAAATTCCGGTGAGCGGAACTCCCGTTATCTTCTTCCTAAGTTTGCTATGTCCAAAGGGTTAGAATGCTCATGTCGGTTGTAGGCGCCTTAAAATCCGTGCCAATTTGAGGCAATTTTCAAATGGTGTAAAAGACGAATTGAGGAATATATATTATTTGTTACAAAAGATCAAGATTGTTATAACAAGGTAAGGGTTGTTGGAAAATTTAGTAAAGTGGTTATTGTTGTTGCGGATCTCTTATAAATAAAGGGGTTCGGGTAAGGGTTTCTACTTTACACACTCAAAAAGAGAATAGAACCCTAGGGCTGCGTTTGGTTCCCGGGATAAGAAAAATTTAGTTATACCGGGGATAGGTATAAGTTATGGTATTAGCAGGAACTAGTGTAAATTTCTATTTGGTTGGGTTTAAGAGTTATATCGGGTATAAAGAAAATTGTGTTTGATAAGTTAAAGAGGAATAAGAAGAATAAAGAGGACTAAAATTTTAATTTATGATTAAAATTTTACTGATATGATTTTAAATATTTATTTTAAAATATTTATTAAAAAATTTATCATATAATTTATTAAAATTATATGATAAATTTATTAAAAATTAAAATTAAAAATTTTAAAAGCTATAAAATTTAAAATTTAAAATTTAAAAATTTATAAATGTTAAAAATTTTAATTTTAATTGTCTTAAATAATTAGTTAATTATCTAAATACTTAAATAATTAGTTAATAAAATAATTAAATTAATTAAAATATTGGATTAATTAAAGAGTTAAAACAATAATTAAAATTATATTAATTTAATTAAGCTTATTCTCAAATGGGAACAAGCCTTGTTCCAGGAAAAGGCTGGAATAGTAATTCCAGTCTTATACCAGCTTATTCCAGAAAAACGAGAACAACTATTCCCACCCCTACTTAATTGCGTTTGGGTATAACTAGGGGGGAATAAGCCCTTATCCCCCCTAGTTCTCGTTACCAAACGCAACCTAGTTGTTTGAATCATAACAAGAAAGATCTTCATCTTCTTCCTCGAAGGCTTCGTCGGAACACGGGAGTAGGGATTAGCTTCTTGTTGGAGCACCGGACGAGGGAGCGGCGGACCGACGGGGGAAACCGGAGAGCGGAGGGAGGAGCCGGTGTTGTACCGTTACCTTCTCCGACCCAAAGGTGCGTCGTGGTGGTTTTCGATGTTTCTTATGGATTTTAGATGGTGTTTTCATGGATCTTGTTGGGTTCTTTTGGGCGTTGGTGGTGTCGGATGTCGCGTGCGATGTGAGTATTGTGTTAAACGGGAGGCCGCCGCCTCTGTCGGATTAGACGGGAGGCCGCCGTCGCCGTCATCATGTTCGTGGGTTCGTCGCCACAATAGGGGTGGTCGCGGAGTCGCCGCCGAAGCCGCTGAGGGCAATGGGGCAAACGAAATAGGAAAAAATAGTGATTTACTATTCATTCGGCCTGGCCCATCAAGTGCGGTCCACGGCCCAGGCATTACTTGTATGGAGCACATTGTGAGCTATATACGGATCATCAGAGTTTGAAGTACTTGTTTACTCAAAAAGAATTGAACCTCCGACAAAGGCGTTGGTTGGAACTCCTAAAGGACTATGATTTGTCTATTCACTACCATCCGGGAAAGACAAACGTAGTGGCGGACGCCTTAAGTAGAAAGATCCCAACCGAAGGATTGGCATTGGAAACAGTTACTAAGAAAAAGGGTTTGCTTGCGGAGTTCCAAAGGTTTGGTTTGGAGGTAGTATCACAGGGTACTGTTGCGAGACTTTTTACATTGGAGGTTAAACCGACTATTTTGCATCGCATCCGTGAGGGACAGCAGGTGGATGTGGAGTGTCAGCGCATACGTGATTGGATTACATCGGATTCGGACGATGAGTTCACCCTCGAGCACGATGGATTGATTCGATGTCGAGGGCGGTTGTCTGTTCCGAATAAGCCGGAATTAAAGGATGAGATTTTGACCGAAGCGCATCGGACGCCGTATACCGTACACCCCGGTGGGACTAAGATGTACAAGGATCTGAAACAGACCTTCTGGTGGCCAAAGATGAAGGAGGATGTGACTCGTTTTGTTGCACGTTGTTTGGTATGTCAGCAGGTCAAGGCTGAGCACCAACGACCTGCGGGAAAGTTACATCCACTTCCCATCCCGCAATGGAAGTGGGAATGGATTACCATAGATTTTGTCACGGGGCTTCCACGATCGCAACTTGCGCATGATGCGATTTGGGTCGTGGTTGATAGGTCGACAAAGTCGTCACATTTCCTGTCTATTCATACTACTTGGTGTTGGCGTAAAAAAAAATATATATATATAATGAAAAAAATAGGGGAAAAGATTATGGTTGGTCCGTAATATTGATTTGTCTATATATTTCTAATAAATTCCGTATAAGCCCAAAATTTTTAACATATTAATAATTTGGGTCCAACAAATTTTACTGTAAATTCAAGTCTCCTTAATAGGCCATTTGTGATCACAATCTTAAAGGTCTCATCAAAGCCCGTCAATTTTTTTTTAGTCACCAAATTAGTCAGATTCTATTTTTTCTGCCTAGAGGGCCTTATATTATAGTCAACTTCTTGTTTAAAGATTCAATTTCAAAAATTATGTTCAAATTGAATTTTGAATTTTGAATTTTGAATTTCAAAATTTTAACCAAATTCCAATCAAAATTTGAATTTTTGAATCTAAGCAAATTCCCTCGTTAGTTAATCCTATTCAATTTCGAAATTTGAATCTCTCAACATATTCAATTTTGAAATCTGAACATTCCCACAACATATTTAATTTTAAAATTTAAAATTTAAAATTTGAATATAACCATATTCCCTCAACATACTGAAATTTTAACATAACTGTTCAATTTTGAAATTTGAACATATTCAATTTTGAAATTTAAAATTTAAATAAAACCATACTTCCTCAAATTTGGACATAACCGTTTAATTTTGAAATTTGAACATATTCAATTTTGAAATTTGAAATCTAAAATTTAAAACCATACTTTTTCAAATTTGAACATAGCCGCTCAATTTTAAAATTTGAACATATTCAATTTTAAAATTTGAATATAACCACATTCCCGCAATATTGTGAATTTTGAACATAATCTTTCAATTTTAAAATTCAAACATATTCAATTTTGAAATTTGAAATTTGAAATTTGAAATTTGAAATTTGAATATAATAATTCTCTCAACTTATTCAAATTTGAAACACGTTTTTCTCTCAACGAACCCACACACGTTTTTCCCTCAACAAACCCACATACGTTTTTCCCTCAACGAACCCACATTTCCACGCACGTTTTTCCTTAACGAACCCCAACAAATTCCACGCGATCTCTCTCATACCCAATATACCACCACCCAATATACCAACCCATCCCGACTATAAATAGAGAAAATTGAAAGAAGAAAAAAAGTGCATTTTTCCTTAACGAACCCAACAAATTCCACGCGATCTCTCTCACACCCAATATACCAACCCATCCCGACTATAAATAGAGAAAATTGAAAGAAGAAAAAAGAGTTTTTTTTTTGGTACAACGCAACATCCCACCACAAAAAAAAAAACCTCTCAGATTCCACCCCACATCGTACATTTTCAATTTCTATATTTTCAACTTCTACACCGCCGCCTGCCTTATCCTCTCATCATCTCCGATTCCCATCTTCAAGCTCAGACCAGGTTCCCATCTTTAAGCTGTAAAAGATTAAGAAAAATAAAAATCCGATTCCCATCTCCTCTCTTTTTCGTTCGTTTTGACTAAACCGATTCGGGTAATTTCTTCGGACATCCGGATTTAGGTTCAGTCAAAAAAATAAAAATAAAATAAAAATAAAAGGGACTTCTTTGGATCCCAAATAATTTTAAAAAGCGACTTCTTCGGATCCCAAATAATTTTAAAAAGGGATTTCTTCGGATCCCAAATAATTTTAAACAGGACTTCTTCGGATCCTAAGTAATTTTAAAAAGGGATATCTTCGGATCCCAAATAATTTTAAAAAGGGACTTCTTCGGATCCCAAATAATTTTAAAAAGGGATTTGTTCGGATTCCAAATAATTTTAAAAAGGGACTTCTTCGGATCCCAAATAATTTTAAAAAGTGATTTCTTCGAATCCCAAATAATTTTAAAAATGGACTTCTTCGGATCCCAAATAATTTTAAAAAAGGGACTTCTTCGGATCCCAAATAATTTTAAAAAGGGACTTCTTCGGATCCCAAATAATTTTAAAAAGGGACTTCTTCGGATCCTAAATAATTTTAAAAATGGACTTCTTCGGATCCCAAATAATTTTAATAAGGGACTTCTTCGGATCCAAATAATTTTAAAAAGGGACTTCTTCGGATCCCAAATAATTTTAGAAAGGGACTTTTTTGGATCCCAAATAATTTTAAAAAGGGACTTCTAAGAATCCCAAATTATTTTAAAAAGGGACTTCTTCGGATCCCAAATAATTTTAAAATGGGACTTCTTCGGATCCCAAATAATTTTAAAAAAGGGACTTCTTCGGATCCCAAATTATTTCAAAAAGGATTTCTTCGGATCCCAAATCATGTAAAAAAATAAAAGGGACTTCTTCGGATCCCAAATAATTTTTTTTTTTTTTTTTTTGATTAAACAGGGTGAAACCCTATTTGATTACAAAAAGAAGGGATGAGGGGGCAGCCTAAGGCTGAAGAACAAGCACCCAAACCCAACCGTTGGAAGCCACCTGAACAGACTAGCCAACAACTACAGAGGCAACGATACCGAAAGCAAGAGCAGCAGACATCGCAGCGTTCATAGCGTTTACAACATACAAGACTGAGAACAACAACATTCCAGAGTAGAGCGGAATAAACAAGGTCCCCTGCGACCCGACATAAAACACAAAGGAAATCTAGTGAGTTAGAGGAGACGGAAGGTTTAGTTGTGGAATCTCCTCCGATCGGAAAAGCAGGCTATCGGATCTGAGCTTAGAATTTCCCACCAGTTGTCAGGGTCGAAGTCGAGTGGAGCGAACCAAAACCCAGCAATGACCATACAGAGACCCAGATTGCTGTTCTATCCTTTTCAACAATTTTCAATAAATCGAGCTGTTCTTTTGAATCACAAGATCGTATGCTGCTCTTTACAACCTCCAACTCACGAAATAGAGCCCTTATATGTTTCAAGTCTTTCTCATTCGAATCCAAAAGACCTACAAAACTGGAAGTGACACATTAGTTCTCTTTTGCTTGAGGGTTCTTCAGAAAGTGTGACTCGTCTGCAACTACAATCTTGAGCTCTGAGATCAAAGGTATATCTTGTATTTTGGGAATCACATGAAAAGAAATAAAGTTGAATACACCATCTAGCTGAATTATTGACTTGGAACTTGAGTAGACAGCCTTGAATCCCGCCTAGTTTGATCCTCCAGATGGAGGTATTACTACCAGAATATCGGTTGGAGGGAGATTAAGCCATTCTTGAACCATAGAAGCCCAGTGCATACGCAATGAAGATGGGGTTAAAACAAGAACAGGCCAAGCTGCGCCTTTGAGTTGTCCGAAGAAGAAGAGAGAGGAAAACAAAGAGACCCAAAGTGCTGAGGTTGATCGCCTATGGTGCACGTAAGTCGCTCGGGGTTGCGCAATAGTCGCCGAGGAGTAAAAGCAGCCCAGATGAGTTGTCGAATGCGAAGTTTGGTGCAGAGCCTAGGAGCTGAAGCATAACAAACACAAGAAAGGAGATGGATAGGCAAGTAGCAATATCACTCCACAGGTAACTACTAAGAGATCCAAATATCTCGCTTTCGAACACAATCAGGGTGACCAAAGTGCCCAAGGTTACAGTACATCCAACCCATATTAAGGAGAGAAGAGCCGAAGGTTCCCAATCTTGGATAGAAATAATTCCTTCATGGCCGAAAGAAGGAACAATAGAAACAATAGAAACAATAGAAGCCCGCCAATGATTTATCGGTGTCAATAGAAACCCAATGACTGCTCCTTTGGGAGGCAACAATGCGAGGCGAGGGGGCCTTCGAAGTAAACAGTCCTCCGGTGGCTTGAGAAGCCGAGAGAGCAGCAGAGAGAGTGATTTAGCTCCGGAGTGGAGGAGGTAGACCAGAAGATCCCCCCAGGAGAGATTGAAAGAATTGAGAATCCGTAAGGCGCAAATGGAACTCTGAGAGGAGCAGTCGTTGAAGATACGCCTGTTGCGTTCCATCCAAAGTTCCCAACAGGTAGCGGCGAATAAGATGTCAAAATGCGCTTTGTTCCGACCCTTCAAGGTCTTCCTCGCCCCCCTCCACCTACTCGCAAAATCCCCCGAGTAGGAGAGTAATCTGTAACAGGTGAGAGGCCAAGAATGAAGTAATTCCCCCCAAATCGTCCTCGCAAACTCGCAGAAGAAGAAGAGGTGATCCAAATTTTCGTCTCCTGCCCGGCAACTCATGCAGATGGAAGGACCTGCCCAACCTCTTTTTTTAAGGAGCTCCGCCGTGAGTAGCCTATATCTAGCTGCAATCCAGAGAAAATTTTTTGTCTTGAGCGGTATATTAATGTCCCACAGGTGCGGAATCTTACTATCGTTGACCCCGTCAAAGGAAATGGAGTTGTAAGCAGTCTTGGTTGAGAAGATGCCGTTAGAGCTCCATCTCAAATGAATCAAGTCTTCGGAGTTAGACAGCCTGAAGCTGTTAATCGCAGCCTGTAAGGTAAGTAGCTCCCGCCTAGATTCCGGACCGAGAAGACCATGGAAACCCAAATCGGTTTGAGAGCCGTAGCGACGAAGCCAATCATATACCGATAGATGTTTGAGGGGCGCCACTCCAAACAAACGTGGGAAGCTATTACGCAAAGACGAATCACCGCTCCAACGAACATTCCAGAAAGACGTCGACTTACCGTTGCCAATTGAAAAAGTGGTGGAAGAGATGAAAAAGGGAGCATTTGAAAGCAAACCCTTCCAAATCGGGCAGCAACCAGTCGGCAGCGTCACCGTTGAAAGGGGTGGCCGAAGGGAGTAATGTTTCGAGGTCAGCAACCGTACCCAAGGGAGCGTTTTAGAAGAAAGAAAGGTCCATAAACCTTTCAAAAGAAGAGCGGAATTGGAGTTGCGGAGGTTGCGAATCCCCAAGCCCCCGAATTTGGTCGGGCGACAAAGATGTTCCCATTTGACCAGACAATGAAAATCGCTATTTAGACTTTTCCCCTTCCAGAAGAAATCCCTGCGAAGCTTGTCGATCGATTTAATAACCCAGGTAGGGAGAGAGAAAGCCGAGCAAAAGAAGGCCGGAATGGAGGAGAGGACCGAATTTAAAAGCACCAAACGCCCCCCCCCTAGAGATCAGGCGGCCCTTCCACCCCGCAAGTCGCTTGTCCGCTTTCTCGATAATAGGGATAAAGTCAGATTTTCGCAACGCCTTAGGTGATAGAGGCAGACCCAAGTATTTAAGGGGAAAACCTTGAACTTGACAGCCGAAGAAAGAAGCAAGAGCTTGAGCGTTGGAGCTCGGTATATTAATCGAAGAAATGGAGCTTTTGCCGTAGTTGATTCTAAGGCCCGAGATCTCAGTGAACGCCTCAAGAATGATGTTGATGACCTTTGCCGATCTGTCGGATCCATCTAGAAAGAGAAGGAGGTCGTCGGCGAATTGGAGGGTGTGGACTCTAACGTTCCCGATGCCCACCGAAGGAAGGTCGAGAGTAGAGGAAACCGCCTGAAACATTCTGAACAGCACATCGATGCAGAGAATGAAGAGGAGGGGGGACAAAGGGTCTCCCTGACGAAGTCCCCTTTTACAAGGGAAGGAATTGCCCGGAACGCCGTTAAGCAAGACCGCCGTACTGGAGGAATGTAAAAGATCCCTAATCCAACCTATCCACTTGGACCCGAAACCCCTGGCCAGTAACAGGTCCTGCAGGAAAGCCCGATCGACGTGATCGAAGGCTCTTTCGAAATCAATCTTAAGAAGCGCCGCTTTTTGCTTAGTTGAGTGAAGGTGGTGAAGTAAAATATGGGCGCAATAAAAGTTGTCCAGGAGCGATCTCCCTTTAATAAAAGCCGTCTGGTACGGGTTGATAAGAGAGGCCATGAGACGCTGTAATCTAGCCGCCAAAACTTTGGAGATAATTTTGATCATACTGTTCTCAAGACAAATAGGCCTAAAATCGCAAGCCGAGGTAGACTCGCTCTTCTTCGGAATGAGACACAGCCAACTAGCATTAATCTCGCGGAGGTCCAGACACCCGTAGTGAAATTTGGAAAAGAGCTCCATAATATCGACTTTGAGAACGGGCCAAAAGCGGTGGAAAAACACCATTGGGAAGCCATCGGGCCCAGGGGCTTTTTCCGGCGCGCAAGAGAAAATGGCATGTGACACCCCCGGAATTTGGATTAGTCCTATATATAAATGATATAATAGGACTAAATCTCTAACCCGGCTATAGCATTTTGGAGGGTAGCAAAATCCAAGAGGAACATGAGAGTTAAGCGTGCTAGAGCTAGAGTAGTTCTAGGATGGGTGACCCCTGGGAAGTGGGGCGTCACAGTTTTTATGTATTTTATTCCAGCTTTTCTCTTTCAGCTCTGATATCTGCTAGTGTAGATGTTTCTTTGCAGGTTAGTCGCTACGCCTATACGGGGCTTCCCGTATGGGCGGCGGATCTGTTGGCGAGCCGGGGCGCAGTATCGCCCCGGGGCGTGACAGATTAGAGTGGACTGTGACGCCCCACTTCCCAGGGGGTCACCCATCCTAGAACTACTCTAGCTCTAGCACGCTTAACTCTCATATTCCTCTTGGATTTTGCTACCATCCAAAATGCTATAGCCGGGTTAGAGATTTAGTCCTATTATATCATTTATATATAGGACTAATCCAAATTCCGGGGGTGTCACATTCTTCCCCCCTTTAAGCCCTGACGTCCACGTCAGGCTCAAGCACACTCACAAGCACCAGGCGATGTGAGACTCGTCTCGCTAGCCTTAGCCGACCTTGTGAGGAGCTGCACTCCACTCACAACGGTCATTAGCCGGGGAGCCTCGCTCTACCCACTATATAACCCTAGCTCAGCCGAGACTCATCCCACATTTTCGGCTGGTGAATGGCTCTGATACCAACTGTGACGCCCCACTTCCCAGGGGGTCACCCATCCTAGAACTACTCTAGCTCTAGCACGCTTAACTCTCATGTTCCTCTTGGATTTTGCTACCATCCAAAAGGAACATGAGAGTTAAGCGTGCTAGAGCTAGAGTAGTTCTAGGATGGGTGACCCCCTGGGAAGTGGGGCGTCACAGTTGGTATCAGAGCCATTCACCAGCCGAAAATGTGGGATGAGTCTCGGCTGAGCTAGGGTTATATAGTGGGTAGAGCGAGGCTCCCCGGCTAATGACCGTTGTGAGTGGAGTGCAGCTCCTCACAAGGTCAGCTAAGGCTAGTGAGACGAGTCTCACATCGCCTGGTGCTTGTGAGTGTGCTTGAGCCTGACGTGGACGTCAGGGCTTAAAGGGGGGAAGAATGTGACACCCCCGGAATTTGGATTAGTCCTATATATAAATGATATAATAGGACTAAATCTCTAACCCGGCTATAGCATTTTGGATGGTAGCAAAATCCAAGAGGAACATGAGAGTTAAGCGTGCTAGAGCTAGAGTAGTTCTAGGATGGGTGACCCCCTGGGAAGTGGGGCGTCACATGGCACTTCTGACTTCATCCTCCTCGAACGGAGCCTTAAGGCTCAGAAAATTGACATCCAAATCGGCAGGATCGAACAAGGAGGCAAAGTTAAGGGAAGACCTTCTTACAGACGCCACTCCAAGTTGCTTCGCAAAGAAATCAAGCAAGTGGGCAGCAATAGAGTCCTGAGAAAACCAAGTGGTAGCCCCGTCAACAAGATGGGAGATGTAGTTTTTGTTCCTACGGCCACAAGCTTTAAGGTGAAAGAATTTGGTGTTGGCGTCTCCCGCTCTAAGCCATTGCACCCTAGATCTCTGCCTCCATTTGATTTCCTCTTGCAAGCACAGTTCTTCAAATCTCATTTTGAGAAGGGGTCTAAGCGTACATTCCAAGTCAGACAGAGGTCTAGCCTCTTCAGCTAGGTCGAGCCACCCAAGCCATCTGAGGCAAAGATCCTTCTGGATAGAAAAGATAGATTTTAGCCCAGCGCTCCAAGAAAGAAGAGCGGACTGCACGCTCTTGAGTTTCGACGAGATACTGCTAACAGTATCGACCCCAGAAGATAAGCCATTCCACTCCTTAGAGATCACCCCAGATACCGCCGGATATCGGAGCCAGAAAGACTCAAACCTGAACAGGTGGGGGGACGGCACGAAGGAGAATGCCGTCAGCAATAGGGGGGTATGATCGGACCTGGGCCGGGGTAAGGCCCAGAGAGTTGAGCGCGGGAAAGAAAGATGCCAGTCTTTGGACACAAGAGCGCGATCAAGGCGCTCGAGAGTAGGAAGCCGCCTGCCGTTGGACCATGTGAAACTTTTGTTCAGCAGGGGAAGGTCTAAAAGTCCAATGTCATTCACCACTTTTCTGAAGTTAAGGATGTCGACCAAATTCGAAGGCGGACCATTCTTATCCCGAAGAGAAAGAAGAACATTAAAATCACCCAGTAAAGTCCAGAGCCCCGCCGACTGAGAGCCAATGGATCGAAGTTCTTGGAAGAAAGCCGATCGCAAGGCAGCAGAGTTGGGTCCGTAAATGTTGGAGACCGTGAAGAGCAAGCCGTCCACCCTTCGTCTCAAGACAAGGTTAACCGAAAATACCCCCACCCAGTCGTACACACAATCGAAGAGCTCAGGGTTCCAAGCAGTCAGGAGGCCCCCCCTAGTCCCGATAGCATCAAGAGTGCGAAAATCACGGAGGTGAAACCCGCAGAAAGTAAGAAACTTGGAGTGGGAAGTGGACCGAAGTTTAGTTTCTTGCAAGCATACCACACAACAACTCGCTTTCATGATAAAGGACTTGACCGTGGCGCACTTGGCAGGATCGTTAAGGCCACGAATGTTCCAAGACAAGAATCTAAAGCGTCTGTTTCTAGCCATAAAGACAGAGAAAGCCCCATACACCAGAAGAGGACAAGGAGAGCCAGCCTCAGGCCGAAACCCCCTCCCCAGCAGGAGCTTTGCCCGAAGGAATAACCCCTGGCAGCGAGGAGGGTGGGGTGTCCCCAGAGATAATACCACAGGCTTTCTTGATCTGATGAACCTCCGCCAACGAGAGGGGATTATGGCGGTCCGGCTTGGAGGAGGGAGATGTCTTGAAAATCGGGACTCCGGACGCTTCAGACGAGCCAGGAACAGAAGACGGATAGCCACTCGCAAAAGCCGGGGGAGGGGAGGTACCAGTCGGTGAAGAAGCGGGTTCCTCCAAGTTCGAGGCTAAAGAAGCCGAGCCCTCGAACTTCGAAGAGAATCGCACCAGTTTTAACTTATTGCACAAAAGATCTTGCGCCCTTAAAATAGAGGATTTTCTCGCCCCTTTGCGTTTATCCGCCAGCCGGGGGCTACGCCAGTGTTGCACAATCAAGCCAGACTCGGAGAGATCCAAGCGAGGGGCCGAAAGTAGACCCTTCCCTCGGCTCTCCGCTCTCCCTTGAGTGCAGCCGGACTGAGTGCCCGCCGCACTGATGGAGGGGATTCCCTGTTCCGCGCACACCGACTGACTAGTGCCCGGAACCGGGGAACCAAGCTCCTCTCCTGAGGGGGGACCGAGCAACAAAGTCGAGGATGGACAGGGAGGAGGCCGAGAAATTCCAACCGAAGGCTGAAGAGGGGGGAAATTAGAGTCCGAAATCACCAAAGAGCACGACCGTTGTCGTCCACCCCCTGACCCTCCTGGCCCTTCAGTTGAAGGGTAAAGCTGATGGTCAAGAGGGGGCCGAACCGAACCCACCGCAGGGATAGAAGAGAACCCCGAGCATTTAATAAAGTCCTCCTGAGCGGCTGAGGTGTCCAGACCGAGGTGATGGTCTAAGTCTTCACCCAGTAGAATAGGGTTAGCTTCTTCCCACGAGTCAATAACGATGGGAATGCGAAATCGTCTATCTTCCGCCATCAAGTTTAGAGCCTTAGGTATAGATGGAATATTGGAGCAGCGAATAAGGATCTTAAATCCTGAGACGTCCTCCAAATCAGTACTATGAATGTCGCTCTCCCACAGCTCTCCGAAATCGCTAACCGCGGCCTTCACGTCCTCCACATTCCAACAAAGGACGGGCCAATTAATGAGTCGGATCCATGCCTTGTGGTAGAGGCGCCCTCGGGCCTCCTCCCCGGATTCCACCCAATTCGAAAATGAGAACTCAATGCCTTCGAACCTGAGGGGGCTACGCCCAATAGCGGATTCCCTTACCGCCCAGCTCGGGAAGAAAATAGCTGACGTAGGAGGTCGGAAAAGGGCCACCCTGTAGTCGGAAGGGGAGCCCCCAAACAAGCCCGCCAGCCCCCGCGTGAGAACGGCCGAGTCGAAGGGGGAATCGGGTCCACAGACCTGGACCCTTGCCACACGACTCGACGCAGAAGTCTGCCCGGTTGGTGGAGTCGAGCTAGGCAGGAAGACGGGTAGTGCGAGCGGACGTCGGGGAAGGGCGAACGGCTCCACAGTATCAACAGCCGGAGGGGCCCTGCACCTGGATGCTGGATGCCCAACGTGCATACAAAGGAGGCAGCGCCGGGGTTCCCTGCAGCGCGCCGCCCGGTGTCCCCTCTCGAAGCACCGAAAGCACCGGCCGCGGAGCAGGGGACTGAGAATAAACCGAGGGGGGGAGGCCGGAAGAGCAGGGTGTCGGACGTACCTTGGACCCCTATGGGGCCGGGAAGGAGGCCGGAGAGGGGACGACGAACTCGAAGGCGGTGTCAGTACCGCATCCTTGAAGGAGAAATGTGGGCGGATCCGCGCCCCCCCTGCTGTGGAGAAGAAGGTGACGCGGCGACCACGTTACTCGGCGGCGAGGTCTCCACCGGGGCGGCGAGCACCAAAGTCGTAGAGTGGATGGGGATACGTGGCCTGTAGCGGGGACGGGCGTCGGAGTGGATGGTTAGGTTAGGGGTGGAGCGGGGGAGGCGATGGGGATCCCTCGAGTTCCTCTCTCTAGGGTTCATGTTGGCTTGGAATATTATCCCAAATAATTTAAAAAAAGGACGTTTTCGGATCCCAAATCATTTAAAAAATAAAAGGGACTTCTTCGGATCCCAAATTATTTTAAAAGGAATTTCTTCGGATCCCAAATCATGTAAAAAAAAATAAAAGAGATTTCTTCGGATCCCAAATAATTTTAAAAAGGGACTTCTTCGGATCCCAAATAATTTTAAAAAGGGGATTTCTTCGGACCCCACATCAAAATAAAATAAAGGAAATTTTTTCGGACCCTAAATTATTTTAAAAAGAGGGATTTCTCCGGATCCCAAATCAAAATAAAATAATGGAGATTTCACTCGAATCAAAAATAAAATAACGGGGATCTCTTTGGACCCCAAATTATTTTAAAAAGGAAATTTCTTCGGACCCCACATCAAAATAAAATAACTGTATTTCTTCGGATCCCAAGATAAAATAAGGAATTTTCTTTTGACCCTAAATCAAATAAAATAAAAGGGGACATCGAAACAAACATGAATTTCTTTGAATCCAAGTCGATTTCAAACGAGATTTAAATGAGCCCTAATCAACTTAGAGTCTAAGTCCAATTCAAAGAGGCCTAATAAATAGCGTCCAGTCCACATACGGTTTCCAAATCCAGTCCATATAGGCCCAGTCCACATACGGGTTCCAAATCCAGTCCACATATAACATAAGCCCATTCCACATACGGGTTCCAAATCCAATCCACATACGGGCTCCAAATCCAGTCCACATATAACATAGGCCCAGCCCACATACGGGTTCCAAATTCAGTCCACATACGGGCTCCAAATCTAGTCCATATAATATAAGCCCAGTCCACATACGGGTTCCAAATCTAGTCCACATATAATATAAGCCAGTCCACATACGGACCCCCAATCCAGCCCACTTACAAATAAAACCCAAAACCCATTCGATCCACAAATAAAAAACCCAAAACCCATTCAACCCACAAATAAAACCAAAACCCATTCAATTCCAGCGCCTTAACACATATAATTAAGGCAAAATTATATTCAAATCGACTAGATTCTAAATCATATACTTAGAATTTAGTCAAATCCAATTCGATCGAGCTCTAACACATATACTAACCCTAATACATATACTTAGGGTGTAGTTAACCTTTTACTCTAGCACATATATATCTAGGGTAGAAACCAAATCAACTCAACTAATCCTAATACATATGAATCCTAATATATATACTTAGGGTTTAGTCAAATTTTCACTCTAGCACATATAACTAGAGTGAAAAACATATTAAACTCGGCCAATCCTAATACATATAGGACTTAGCCACCTCCTACTTACGAGTAGCATCAAATCCGACCCACCTCAATACATATCCTTGGGGTTTGGTCATATCTTCAGTTTAAAACATACGCCAAATGTGAAATCAAATATAATTGGACTCTAATACATATACTTAGAGCCAATTGAACCCAATTAAACTCTAACACATATAATTAGAGTTTAATGTCAACTAGTTCTCGACGCATATACGCGGGAGCTAGTCAATTTCAAATCCAGCTGAATCCTAACACATATACTTAGGATTTGGTCAATCATTAGGATACGATTTATTCTATCCTCCTCACAAAGGTCTCTTAATCGAAGGTGCTCCAATCTCACAGAGGGTAATTAACAATAGATGCTTGCGTATATTGGAAGTCATGGATCCGCAATACCTGATACCACATACACCCATCCACATATAAATATTCATCTGAATCGTGAATACCATCCCACGGAAACCCCGAAAAAAGATGAACCGCGCGAGATGAGTCATTCAAGATCGCAGACACTTGGTCACGGGAGCATCTAACTCAGTTGTACATTGATGAGATTGTGAGACTTCATGGGGTACCTGTAGAGTACCGGGATTTCGGATAGCGCACCGACCTCGCAAGATGGCGTGGTGCGGAGGAATTGCCTCGGGCATGTTGCTTATGTGTTTACAAATGATGTCGGGTTGATTCGGATCAACGCGGAAGCCCCAGTTGATTCGAAGTTTTTTCGGGCATTGTACGCCGATTGAGAACTGGATTTGGGGAATACCGACTTCACAGGGAAGTGTAGGAAAATTGGGAAATACCTGGAACAGGTGTACTTTGGAATTTCAGTGAATTTCGGGAGGTTCCGGACTGACGCGGAGGACCCGAAGGCAAAAGTGAGTTGGAGTCGGCAATTTTGGAGCCAGTTTTTGGATTGAGCATACCGACTCCACAGTTGAGCTTTTTGAGTTGGAAAAGTCTTGGACATGTGTATTTTCAGATTACAGCGGAGTTCGGAAGGTTCCGGACTGGTGCGGAGGCCCCGAAGGCAAAAATTGACTTGGAGTTGGCTAGAAAGGGGATTAATTAATTAATTAATTAAATTAGTTAATTGTGGAATGTTAGCGTGAAGAATTAGTGTAAAAAAGGAGTGTGGAATTAGTGAAATGCAATTATTTAGTGGAATGTGATATTTTGGTGGGGCATTTATTGCTGCCAACTACCCCCATCCTTAATTAAGGAACCGCCACGTCATCGTCCTCTTTAAATGCAAAGCAGAGGATTTTCTTGGAAACAGAGGAAAGCTTGGATGTAGAAGAAAGAGAAGAAGAAGAAGAAAAGGGAAGAGGGAAAATTTGGGAATGAGAGGGTTTGTGAGGGGGGATTTTTGTAGAGAACTTCCTGCAAGGAGCCGCGGCGCCAAGCCGAGTGAAGCGCACGCGAAGAGCCTCATTAAGGTATGTGCTGTTTTTCTTTTTAAGCTTCAGTTTTGATCTCTCATGGTGATTTTGGAGGTTGAGCTTAGGTTTTTTTTTGGTTAGCTTTGGGGTGTTCTTGTTGTTCTTGGACTTGTTGTCCATTGGGGAGCATCAAGCGGAGCCGCGGTACGCAGCAGGGGGTGCTGCTGCAGCGCGACAGCCATGTGCGCGCGCGCGGCAGCCCATGCGGGCGCGCGCGGCATCCCATGCTGGGCGCGCGGCAGCCCACGCGGGCGCGCGGGCTGCAGCAGCACGCGCGATTGCCGCGACTGCTGCGTGCGGCCATCGAGCTAGCGGGGGGCCATTCCGGTGGGCCGTAAACGCGCACGCCGTGGCTGTGGGATTGCCCAGGTGTCGCGTGGATGTTTTATGGACCGTTTTGACGCGGCTTTTGTTTCTTTTACTCTCTCAGGACGGCGCCTTTGTGGCGGAATTCGGCATGGTGCTGTGCGGAGCCGGCTCAATTGCGGGGCTCGCGTTTCTTCTAGAGTTGGATGTTTTTTGGAAATGAACATGTAAGTGTGAAGTGAGTGTGGCTGTTTTTTTTGGGAAAAAAAAAAAAAAGCATCAGAACATGGTAGTGTCTATGGTGTTTAATTGAACATTATTTTTGATGTGTAATGGAGCTTTCTTTGGTGCTGTTGGTAATTCCTAAGAAGCAGATGGTGCTGGGGAAGTTTAAGTGTTTGATGTGTTATGTGGTGAAGGTGTGGCGTGCACAAGGGCGATGTAATTGTGAGAATGTGGATGGATATGAGTAATTGTGTTTGTGTAATTGTATTTTCTTTTTGTATGCTGTTGGTGGTGATGGACTTTTTGTGAGAACAGTGGAATTTTTGAAATAATGTTGTTGAGTGCTGAGGATAGTGGGAACTTAAAAGAATTGTGTAAGAGTTATATATTTATTTATGATGAATTTGAATTTATGTGAATTGGTAGTGCATAAAAGTGGAATTAAGAGATTGTGTATATGTGGACTTATGCAATTGAGGTATATGGATGCAAATATTCTTTTATTTATGTTGAAGCTTAGAGTAAGTGCTGAGGAGGACTTATTATTGTTATGTGGGCATTCAATTATTAGTGTGCAGATTTTTAGTGGGCCCAAGGTGAGCTGAGGTTTTTGTGAAATGTGTGTTTTAGAGTGTGCTGTGGATTTTTGAGAGTGTAGCAGATGTTGTATTAATGTGAATGTGTGGTGTGTGCAGGATGATGTAATTAGAGTGTATGAGTGGATAAGTGTTTTTGTGTTAAAGTGAGCATGTTGTTGGCGGATTGTGGTGCACTTGGGTCTTTGTTTGCACTTTGAATTGGCTGTTAGTGAGCCAAAGTACAAGTGGACTTTCTTCAAGGGTGAGTATTTGGGATTCCAAGTTTTAATGGATTTTTTTTTAGTTTTCTTTGCATGGTTTTGATGGATTAATGAGAGTGGTTGGTTGCTTGTGCATGTGTTGCTTGGCCGAGAGATTTGGTATTTTATCGCGCGGTGCATTTTTCGGAACTTTTGTCTGTATGAGGATCCGGCGCTTCACCGACTTCAGCGGTTGCCTGCGGAAAGCGTTCCAGGTGGGTTGGAATTTCTCCAAAATTTATGGAATGCCCTTTAATGCTCCTGAATGCATTTTGATCATGTTTATCATGTTACTTTCACAGTTTTTACATCTGATAGTTGCCTGGGAATTTTTAGAAAATTATTTAGAACCCCAGATTATTTTTAGTATACTCCTGTTATCATATGACACTAGGCTGCATGTTCTGTGGACATTATTTTTGCACCCTGATCGTTTTAAAAATCGACAAAGCCCGTTTTAAGGAAAAACATCATTTTCAAGGTAGTTTTAAAATTATGAGTTCGCCAGAGGTATGGCATTGATTCAGGGTGCATTAGACCTCGTGCCTCGGGGCCGAGGGGTCTCTTTTTTTTGACTTTTGAGATGAATTATAGTGTCATTTGATATTTGAGCATCCTTATGGGATAGTGAAATTACTCTAGATTATGGGCCGTATTCTGATTTAGTGGTAGACGTGGTTCTCCCACTTAGCTTCGAGGATTTTGGGGTTTCGGCAGATCGAGTCGTGGAAGTTTCCCGACTCAGCCATGGTCGTGCATTATCAGATTGAGTCGTTGAGGGTTCTCCGACATAGCTGTGAGAGTGTTCGGGCTATTCGTGTCTGAGTCGAGGTTCTTTTCCGACTGAGTTGTGTTTTCGAGCTTTGGGATACCGATCTCTTTGATCGTGGATTATAGCCTGCATGTGCCGGATATTGAGACAGTGAGACAGATGTGATACTTGAGTTCGGTGGGGTCGCTCCCCTCGAGCTACGCCCCGTGTGCGATGATGATACCGAGCCTGACGAGGCTACGATGTGGTTATGCGCCTAGTTCATATACTAGTGGTCGCTTGATACCCCTGGCCGAGTTACCATGGGGTCACTTTGTGTGAGATTGAGATAGTCGGTTTAGGACGCCCCACGTAAATCCCGTCCTTTTGTGGATGCGTGGTAGTGGGCAGGTGCGTTCCTAGATGACAGGCGCAGGCTGGACTGAGCCAGTTTTGGCAGTCTTTGAGATTGGGTGTTATGAGCGGGTGGTTACATATTATGTTCTTAGATGATTTTTTCCTTTGAGCATTGATACTGAGGCATTTTAGCAGTAGCGAAAGTATGCATAGCATGTTTATGATAGAGTTTCCTTTTGAGCATTATGTTTGAGACATATTAGTTGTAGTTTTTCCTTCAGCTTATTTATCTATCTACCTATCTATATGCATACCTATCTGTTTTGCATCCAGTAGACTTAGTGGGCATACCGTGGATATTGGGACGGTACCCACTGAGATCTGCCTTTTGCAGTAGATCTCACACCCGCTGCGGTGACAGGTTGAGGCAGCTGTTCCGGCTTGGTTCGTGCGGAGACAGCAGATCGAGGTGAGGACGCAGCCGATTAGTTCCTTACCAGCATTGAGAGTCAGAGGTAGATGTACCCTGTTAGTTTATGTCTCCACTTTTGTACTGAGAGGGTGAGGCCTGTATCTTATATTTCTTTTGAGAGACCTGTATTGAGGATTATGTATTAGTGGAGCTTTATTTGTTTTCAGATGTTCAGTGTTTTGTTAGCTACTAGTTTTATTTTCAGCTCTGATACATATGTAGCTTTAGATCTTTTGCAGGGTAGAAGCTTCGTCTGTACGGCAGTTTCCGTACAGATGGCGGATCTGTTGGCGAGCCCGAGTCGCAGTTTCGACCCCGGGGCGTGACAGATTTAGGTGGTATCAGAGCCTAGGTATATAGGTCGTTGAGGACTTAGAGACCCTAGGCTATTGGTTGGATAGTAGGATGACTGTCGAGAGAGAGACGCGACTTTAGCGAGAGTCCAGATTGAGTTTGTACCTCCCCCAGAGGATTGGGGCGAGTGATCTTACATGCTATTTCTCTAAAGATGATTATGTTGGCTGCAGACAACATAATGCTTTAGTATGGGTAACATGTTCTAGACTTTCGCTTGATTGGGTCGAGAGAGTTTTGGTCCTAATGTTTGTTCTGTTGCAGTGGTTTTCGATGCTTCCAAGACGCCGTGCAGCGGCAAGGGCGTGTTTCGATCGTGGACGAGGAATCGAACAGCTGGAGGCTGAGTGGACAGAGCAGAGTGAGGTCTGAGAGCTACGGGCCCAAGTAGCCCCGATGTTGAGGTGATGCGGCGCCAGGAAGAGAACATGGAGCGCGTGATGCGTATGTCTGAGCAGGGAGCATTCCTTTGGTATCGCCAGTAGTACTTCCGGCCGCGACATCGTCGATTTCGACCCTGATCACACCACTGATGGTGCAGGAGCAGCGAGAGGTTGCTGACCGGTCGTGTTACTTTGCCTAGCTCCATCTCCTGCAGATTTCGGGTTAGAGTTTGGAGCTTTGGGAGGCCGAGAACTGGATCGCTGCTATGGAAGAGCTGTTCGAGGATTTGTTCATCCAGGAGAAGCATCAGGGCGCTTGGTCATGCACTTTTGGGATAAGGACGCCGAGAGTCGGTGGCGTCGAGTTTGTCCTGTTGGACCATCGGGAGCGCAGTTGATGATCTGGGGCGAGTTTCTGCGACGGTTGTGCAGTGGACCCCTCGCCGCCCAAGATGAGGTTTGGAGGTTGATCTGATTGTGAGGGGACTGCAACGGGATATCTATCTCTTTATATTCTCGGCAAGTGCCGACTTTGGATGCAGCGTTCGGGCATGTTCGATGAATTGACCGAGAATCAGTGATCACGTCCAGGAGGGACGAAGAACAAGGGGACAACTTCAGTGAGAGACGTCCAGTGTAGTCGGATTTTGGGATAGTTGAGTGGATTGAGGTTGCCATGATTCCAGTCTCTGGATCATGGGTCTCAGAGGAGACAGAGACCAGGAGGTTCTCGACAGTGTAGGCACCAACAGCTGTGCCAGGATGTGAGTTCCTTTTGCACGGGCTGCATTCATCGCCAGGTTAGTGGATCGTGTCTCACCAGGTGTGGTCATCGGAGTTAGAGCATGATTGAGCCCGACACCGCTTGTGTGTACTTTAGTGAAGCAGGGGTAGCTTCGTGTGTTGCCAGTCCTGCCCAGGGCTGATAGGACTTTGGATTTGACCACTGAGTTTAGTCCTCCAACGGTTTTGAGATGTTGTTGTGAGGTTGGGTAGAATTTGGCTATCCCAATTTATGCTTTTATGGATTGTCGAGAGAGGACAATGAACCTCCGTGGACCTGGTCAGGAGGAGTGCGTTTATAGAGGAAGCTAGAGCACGACGGAGGTTGAGTCGTGATTGTATCGCTTTGCTAGCGACTGTAGAAGAGGTGCCTACGGCGGCGCCGGGACTAAGGAATATCCGTCTCGCCGTGCGAGCCGCCGTTTAGTGAGATTGAGATCGATACGGGAGTATGATGCCACACCGTTGATACACGGTGGTGATGCCACGCCGTTGGTGCACGGCAGTGATGCCACGTTGTGAGTACACAACGGTGAGGATTCCTTGATGGTTTGAGCATAGATAGACTTGGTTGGTTTTGTGGTGACCCAGATCTCTGCAGGGCTTCTATAGTGCGATCAGCAGCTTCTGGAGGCCTATGTGGCGTGTCGGCGGTGTTTCTGCACCAATTTGGACACAAGTGATGGACTTCGGGTGTATAATGGATCACGTGGGTAATTGGGGGACCCCGTCGATTGTTTAGAAGTGGTTTCGCGCGAATCGGGTATCAAAATTGGACTCAGTGCGGAATTTGGATTAAAAACGCCCTTCCGGATGCCTTTGACAAATTTTGGAATTGGAATTTGGCAAAATGGACATCAGATTTGGATTCAGCGCGCGAAAACGGTCAAGATGGACTATTTACTTGTATTTTTCAGAGCCCGGATGACCCGGCACGGATTTCGAGGTTCGGCAGCACTGTTCTGGCGGCCGGAGAAGCGCCGGCGGTGGCGGCTGGCGGTGGAGCGCGGCGGCGGGCGGAGATTATTACAGTTGTGTGGTTGTGAGATTTTGCGCCCCCTTCGTTGTGGAATTTGTAACTCGGCCTACGGGACTCGGATTTTGACGTGCAGGTACTCGTTTCGAAGGGCTCGACGCGACGATCGCGACTGTATTTTTGTCTGATTTTCTGAGTTCTTTCTGCAGGTGAAAAATCTGCATCTTTGAGACTGTTCCAACAGATTTGTATTTACTTGGATATTTTGGAATAAAAGTGTAACTTTGGACCTTATTGTTGTACCCAGGAAGGTTTGTTAGTGTTTTTGAACCTGTTGGAACTGGAGATGATGGTTTCCGGGTATTTCAGCTGTTAGGAGCCCAGGCTGGCGCGGCATGTACCGCGGATACGGGTTCAACGGATATTGTTAGCAAGTGGCCACGCTATTCACCGACCTCAGGTTTGCCTTGGATTAAGCACTTCAGGTGGGTAAACGTAATATTGGTATCTGTATAAGGAAATGATAGGGTTGTTATGGATGTTTGTGTTATGGCTAATGTAAGTACACCTGTGGGAAGGTCACCCCCTATGACTGATAGCATGCAGAACTAATGTTCAACTAATATGAATGAGAGGTAAGCAGGGTGTCACGCCCCGGCGTCGAAACTGCGACCCGGGCTCGCCAACAGATCCGCCGCCCATACGGGAAGCCCCGTATAGACGAAGCGACTAACCTGCAAAAGATCAATTATGCTATACAGATATCAGAGCTGAAAGTAAACTGCTAAAAAAAAGAAGATATACAACACAAAGCCCTCACCAAAAGTACATAAATCTCTCAAGCAGTAAAATAAAAGTATAACTCTATACCTCACTACAAAGTCTCTCAACAAGAACTCTCAAAAAGTACGGGGTACATCTACTCTCTGGACGATGACTGGTAGGGAACTATCTCGCGACTCCCTTACCTCGATCAGAAGAAGCAGCAACAGGAGCAGCAGGAACAGGAGTAGAAGTCCCTGTGGGAAAAACACCACGACGGGTGTGAGAACTACGTCCCAAGTAGTTCTCAGTGGGTGCCGCCAACAAGCCCGACGGTCTGCCCACTAAGTCTACTAGAGGCATAAAGTAACAATATAATACTGAAATGAAATGGCTGGAAAAGTAACTCTACAGCTACTATGCCTCTATCTAGATGCTCAAAAAGTGGAACAGATGGAAACATGATGCATCTACTAATACACACAGTAACTCACCAAATCTATACTGACTGCCGCAAAGGGTCCAGTCAAACCTGCACCCACCTACTGCCGCACATCCTCAACAGGACGGGTCTACCGTAGGGTGTCCGTGACTGCCACTAACTGGCCCAGTTAGAGGGACGACATCGACAAGTCGCGATAGCAAGTAACAGGCCCAACTCCGGAGTGGCACTCGAGGGGCGCGACCCCGCTGAGGAAAGTATCCGCGTATCTCTGTCGAGCTCAAATATGGCTCATGTAGGCTATAGTCCAAACCACGATCAACAAGATCGACCAACAACACCAACTCTCAACCACAGGCTGGAAAATCACACAGCTGGGGCCACCGTCCACCAGACGGCTCCCACAACAGAACACTAAACTCTCAGGAAAGACCGACACCATAAGGGTTCAGAAACCCGATAGACCGGTGCTAAGAACCCTATCAAACAAGAACAGACTCTAGGCTCCGCCTATCGAAGTTCCGGATCCCCTTATAGTTCGGGAAAGCAATAATCACAGTACAACACGCAGAAGACACCAACAGGGCCCGAAAGTCCCGGGAGACCTACACCTACAACCCTATCAAACAAGAACAGGTTCCAGGCTCGGCCCCCGTGGCTTTCGTCCCGACAAAGGAACGACCCCTAGAACCCGGATCACTCGAATCCTTTCGAGTGGGGAGATTTACAAGAAAAAGGTGACATTTGTTATTGAAAATTATTTTGATCTGGAAGAAATCCATATTTAATGATTTTAGTTCTTTTTAGAAAAACAGTTAGAAAAATAAGTGTTTTACCCAAACCCCGAAGGGCTGATGCCTTTGTCCAATCAAACAAGAACAGACTCCAGCGGCCCTTCGATGCTTGGAAGAAAACATTGGTAGACTAAAATCATGTGTATGTCGAAAAGGGTTCTAGGTTCAGCTAACACTAGTGAACTACTGCCACTAACACAGTGGCGACAACCCAAACAGGGAAAAACAAGATCTCTCGGGTCCACCATTTACCCCAAACGGTTCTCGGTACAGACAAGCGAACCACTATATCTACCAGACTCCACTCGGCTCCCAAGCACGAGTGCAAATGTATCCCACACTAAAACAAAGTCCCGACCACTCGGCCCACTACCCGGGCGAGGATAACACTAAGTCCAGAAATGAAACATAAAGTGTGGATGTCTAAACATAAATAACCCTAGCCCAAGTGAGGGTTTTTCTACTGGTCTGGTTACACATGCAACATATGACGGGGGTGCTAGGTCAGGTTCCAAGATAACAAATATTTAACATGATAGAAGGAAGTAAGAGATCACAAGATCGACAGATAAAACTAGGAACAACAATTCCTACACTCTAGCATACTACCCAAGTCCAATCACCATCATGCATGATTCTATAACAATAGAGTTAGAGCACAGTCCATAGATCTTGAAAGCAAAGCCACCCACCTGAAAACGCTAACTGTCCGGAGTCGTACAGCTGAGAATACCAGGAAAAATAACAACTCTATGTCCAACAGGTCCTGCACAGTCCACAATCCCTCCTGGGTACAACATAAGGCTACAGTTATACTTTAATCCCAAAATCTGCCAAGAATTACTACACTAAAAATACAGCCGCAAAGATGCGATTATTTCACCTGCTGAATGTGCTCGAAAAATTCCAAATAAAATATCCCTGCGATCCTCGTGTCGATAGCTTCGAAACATGTACCTGCACGCCCAATTCCGAGCACCGTAGGCCAAGTTAAAATTCCACAGTATCGGTGCGCACAACCCCAAAACCATTCAACTGTAAACTCTTGTACAGATAAAAGGAAAAGTGTATACCTTCGGGAAGGTCTCCAAAAATTCCAAGAAAAATACCACGATGATCCTCGCGTCGAGTAGATGAAAAAAGTCTATAAGCACGTCCTGATCCGACACTCGTGCGCGGAGATCTCCTCGGATGAAGCTGCTGTCCTCACAAATCCTCATAGCAAACCAGGTCCTCAGTGAGCAAGGAAGAACTCCTCTAAAAACGCGAAACCAGGAAATGTGGAAGAAACCAAAATTGTAGCCTTACCTGTTGCGAATCCAACGGCGAAGAAATCGCTCGAAAAGATGGTCGGAGTAGGCCGGGAGAGCTCGTGCACCGAAGAGCGACGGAAGAAGCACCGAAGAAAGAACATCGCGACGCGCCAAGAAAATGAGAATCTCGAAAAGCGTGCCCCAAAAAATCCCCAAACTCTGTAGATGGAAGCTACACTGCGTGAGGATCAACTTTGCTGAAGAGCTCCAGTCGGTTTGAAGCTCGGAAGTGCCAAAAATCCCAAGGTGAAGCAGGCTCGGGCTATTTATAGGCCGCCAAAAACAAATGGTAAAATTCCCAACAAGTCCTAGCTTTCGGGCGCACCCGAACTTTCGGGCGCCCGAATCCGGGCTCAACGCGGGATTACTGTAGCCGCCCGGAAAAACCTCGTGCCGCCACGTCACCGGCACAGCAAACAGCTGTGCGGGGCGCGCCGGGAGCGACCACGTGGCCCTCCCGGGGCCCGACGCGTGTCCCGCACAGCAAATAGCTGTGCGGGGCGCGCGAGCTGGCGCCGCGTGGCACCTACCCGGTCAAACCGGGTAGGTGGCGCCCGCCAGTGGCAGGGCGACACGCGTCCGCTGCCACTGTCGCGGTCACACGTGCGGGCAGGCGCCGCACTGGCCGCCTGCCACGCACGCGCCCCGAGGCGCCCGGCCGCGACCCCGTGCGCCGCACCTCGTGAGCCAGCGAATGGCGTGACGACACGTGTCCCGTGCACTCGGTCCACGCACCCAAATTCGGTTCCGTGGACCGCGCCGCGTGCACCGACCAACCGGGGGCCGCCACGTGTCCCCCGCCTCGGTCCATGCACCGCCGCGCAAAACCCGTAGACCGCGCATCACGAGCCCGCCAATCAGGCGGCGCCACGTGTCCATGCGCCGGGTCCGTGCACCCAGCCGCTCCCCTCTGTGGACCGAGCGCTGCGGACCGGCCCAATCACAAGCCGCCACGTGGCAGCCGGCGGTCCACGGCCCCTCCCATGCACCGAAATTCAGCGAAAACTTCCGGGAGTCCATTTTTGGGCATCCGGACTCAGAATCAAACAAGCAAATAGCCGTTTTCAAGCGTTTTTCCGCGCTGAATCCAAATCCATCCTCTGTTTGGCCCAAAACAATTTCAAAAATTCGGCAAATGCAGCCAAAGGCCAATCCAGCTGTGGATATCACACAGGCTCCATCTGTGGCATCCCTTTGATGCACTATGGGCCAGATACACCAACACTAGGTGTTCTACACCACGGTTCATGGGAGAAGCTACACGGGGATCAGGGTCACCATATCCTCCCCCACTAAAAGGAAGTTTCGTCCCCGAAACAAAAACATACCACAACTACAAAACTAAAACAATCAAGGAACGCAAACAGTAAACTAACAAGAAAGGTACGGTTCCACCAGCAGGAAAGTCATCAACCCCAACCCTCGATTTAGAAAATAGCTGAAATTAGCGAAAAGTCCGAAAATTTCGAAATATCAGTGCCTTCGCCCCAATCAAACAAGAACAGGTTCGGGCACTGTCTCCATTTCTGGGGCAATCTTTCGAAATTTTTGTCCTGTTCGTAAATTTCAGTACAAAGGCGAGAAAAGGGAGAGAAGTGTTGGTGTCGTTCCTGCTGTGGCCACAAAAAGAAAGCTATCTGTGACACCCCCGGAATTTGGATTAGTCCTATATATAAATGATATAATATGACTAAATCTCTTAACCCGGCTATAGCATTTTGGATGGTAGCAAGATCCAAGAGGTTATGAGAGTTAAGCGTGCTAGAGCTAGAGTAGTTCTAGGATGGGTGACCCCCTGGGAAGTGGGGCGTCACAGTATCCCTAACCGAGACTCCTAAGGACATAACCTCTAGTCCTAAACATCACATCTGCTCCCGAGGTGGCGTCTGTCCACAGTCGCTGAAGCCCATGCTGTTGGAAGGATATGCCGGCATCCCGAGAAAAATGAACTCCTCCAGTCCAACTCGCAGAAGGGTAACTATTCTCATTCCATTATCAGTCGTAGCACGACACCGCACCAACCAGTCCAACTTGTGTGCTCAATCCAAGTCCTGGAGCTGTCATTGAATCGCTACATCGGCAGGTGAAGTCCCAAGTCTTGACTGCACTGATCATACACCGCGATCCTCCTCTACTCGTAGGATACTGGGAGGAATCCAATCGCTAAAACCTGTAGCATACATTCCTAACCCACACCCATGCAAAGATGCTGATGTAGATGCTCTACAATAATGCAGAAGAATACAGCGGTATCGAAATGCTCAACTCAGCTAACAGAAATAAAATCATACCTGCCGCGGCATGATCCGCTGCCGGGGTGTCCTCCACCAGGGCTGCATAAACCCGTCCACTGGGTGCTGCAGGTCGTCGTCCTGTCTGTGCCGACGTCGTGGCCCACTCTGGCTGACGATGTGCCGGAGGGGCTTCCGCTGCATAGATAGGCAAGGGGGGTGCTGTCGCAATCGGCCGCACTGACAAAATGGCCTGGGGGCAAGCTGCGCGGAAATGTCCCAACTCTCCACAGAGGAAACACCGCCCCTGTCTCTGATCACACTGCAACGGTGGATGAGGCCCGCCACAAATGACACACTGCTCCTGTCGCTGCTGCCGATACTGCTGCTGCTGCGGGGGCCCACCCGATCTCCGGCGCCTACGAAACCCACGACCCTCAGGATGAGATCGTTGAGGTCTCGGAGGTCCCTGCCGGCTCGTCTGACCCTCATCATCCGGTGCTGGGCGCTTCGCCCCCGAAATCCCTACGGAAGCTGGGGCCACCCCGACTATAACCGCCTCTCCGTGCTCCACATAGAGGGCCTGCTCCATAGAGGCATCCAGAGTCTGCAATCTCTGCGAGCGGACAAACTGGTAGATATCACGGCGCAGTCCCCGCTCAAACATGTAGATCCGGTGCGCCTCATCCCTAGCCGCGTGTGGTACACAGGCCAACAACTGGTTGAACTCTGCGATATACTCATGCACGGGCCGATCTCCCTGTCGGAGATTCCTCAGCTGCTCCTCCAACCTCTGCCTGACGCTCTCCGGGAAAAAGGCTCCAAGAAGTAGACCGCGGAACTCCGCCCAAGTAAGCAGCTGGGTCCCAGGTGGACCAACTGGTCGAACACGCCGCCACCAGGCATCGGCGTTGCGCTCCAGGAAGTGAGTCGCAAATAGGACCTGAAACCGCTCCTCGATAAATAAGCTCTCGAAATGGCGCTCCATAGCCGTGATCCACAACTCTGCCTCCCACGGCTCCGAACTCTGCCCCGAAAAATGAGGTGGGTTAAACTGACGGAATCTCCACAACAAATCCACCACCTATCGCTGCTCTACCCGGGTCAACTATCCTGCCGTCCCGAACGACTGTCTACCGGTATTGGTGCAATAGGGGCTGCCTGCTCTGCTGGTACAACTGGGGGTGCCACAGCTGGCGACGAAGGTGCGGGAGAACTCCCTGGGGTGCTACAACTGGCTGTACCCTCTGCTCCAACATAAGCATCATCCGACCCATGGCCTCCTCCTGGCGCCGTGTAGCCTCCTCCTGGCGCCGCGAGGCCTCCTCCTGGCGTCGTAAGGTCTCCCCCTAGCACTGTGAGGTCTCCTCCTGGCGCCGAACAGCCTCAGACAACTGGGCCATCTGAGCCCGAAGCTCCAGCACCTCACTCTGCTGACCTTGTGCTGGCTCCGCCTGCCCAGGCTCATCGGAGGGGGAAGGCTGAGAACGCGTCTGTACCCTGCGTCGGGGAGGCATCGTGCCCACCTGCAACACACATGGAAACATCAGGACAGTACCAAACAATACTCGACCCAATCCAGCGAAAGTCTAAGACACGTCATCCATTCCCTAGCATTATATTATCTGCAGCCAACATAATCGCTTAGGAGAATAAACATGCCAATCACTCATCCCGTCTCTTGGGAGAGGTATAAAACTCAATCAGGACTCTCGCTAATAGTCACGACTCTCACGTAGTCATCCTAATGTCCAACCACAAGCCTAGGGTTTCTAAGTCCACCATGACCTACAACCTAGGCTCCGATACCACCTAATCTGTCACGCCCCGGTGTCGAAACTGCGACCCGGGCTCGCCAACAGATCCGTCGCCCATACGGGAAGCCCCGTATAGACGAAGCGACTAACCTGCAAAAGATCAACTATGCTATACAGATATCAGAGCTGAAAGTAAACTGCTAAAAAGAAGAAGATATACAACACAAAGCCCTCACCAAAAGTACATAAATCTCTCAAGCAGTAAAATAAAAGTACAACTCTATACCTCACTACAAAGTCTCTCAACAAGAACTCTCAAAAAGTACGGGGTACATCTACTCTCTGGACGATGACTGGTAGGGAACTATCTCGCGACTCCCTTACCTCGATCAGAAGAAGCAGCAACAGGAGCAGCAGGAACAGGAGTAGAAGTCCCTGTGGAAAAAACACCACGACGGGTGTGAGAACTACGTCCCAAGTAGTTCTCAGTGGGTGCCGCCAACAAGCCCGACGGTCTGCCCACTAAGTCTACTAGAGGCATAAAGTAACAATATAATACTGAAATGAAATGGCTGGAAAAGTAACTATACAGCTACTATGCCTCTATCTAGATGCCCAAAAAGTGGAACAGATGGAAACATGATGCATCTACTAATACACACAGTAACTCACCAAATCTATACTGACTGCCGCAAAGGGTCCAGTCAAACCTGCGCCCACCTACTGCCGCACATCCTCAACAGGACGGGTCCACCGTAGGGTGTCCGTGACTGCCACTAACTGGCCCAGTCAGAGGGACGGCATCGACAAGTCGCGATAGCAAGTAACAGGCCCAACTCCGGAGTGGCACTCGAGGGGCGCGACCCCGCCGAGGAAAGTATCCGCGTATCTCTGTCGAGCTCAAATATGGCTCATGCAGGCTATAGTCCAAACTACGATCAACAAGATCGACCAACAACACCAACTCTCAACCACAGGCTGGAAAACCACACAGCTGGGGCCACCGTCCACCAGACGGCTCCCACAACAGAACACTAAACTCTCAGGAAAGACCGACACCATAAGGGTTCGGAAACCCGATAGACCGGTGCTAAGAACCCTATCAAACAAGAACAGACTCTAGGCTCCGCCTATCGAAGTTCCCGATCCCCTTATAGTTCGGGAAAGCAATAATCACAGTACAACACGCAGAAGACACCAACAGGGCCCGAAAGTCCCGGGAGACCTACACCTACAACCCTATCAAACAAGAACAGGTTCCAGGCTCGCCCCCCGTGGCTTTCGTCCCGACAAAGGAACGACCCCTAGAACCCGGATCACTCGAATCCTTTCGAGTGGGAAGATTTACAAGAAAAAGGTGACATTTGTTATTGAAAATTATTTTGATCTGGAAGAAATCCATATTTAATGATTTTAGTTCTTTTTAGAAAAACAGTTAGAAAAATAAGTGTTTTACCCAAACCCCGAAGGGCTGATGCCTTTGTCCAATCAAACAAGAACAGACTCCAGCGGCCCTTCGATGCTTGGAAGAAAACATTGGTAGACTAAAATCATGTGTATGTCGAAAAGGGTTCTAGGTTCAGCTAACACTAGTGAACTACTGCCACTAACACAGTGGCGACAACCCAAACAGGGAAAAATAAGATCTCCCGGGTCCACCATTTACCCCAAACGGTTTCCGGTACAGACAAGCGAACCACTATATCTACCAGACTCCACTCGGCTCCCAAGCACGAGTGCAAATGTATCCCACACTAAAACAAAGTCCCGACCACTCGGCCCACTACCCGGGCGAGGATAACACTAAGTCCAGGAATGAAACATAAAGTGTGGATGTCTAAACATAAATAACCCTAGCCCAAGTGAGGGTTTTTCTACTGGTCTGGTTACACATGCAACATATGACAGGGGTGCTAGGTCAGGTTCCAAGATAACAAATATTTAACATGATAGAAGGAAGTAAGAGATCACAAGATCGACAGATAAAACTAGGAACAACAATTCCTACACTCTAGCATACTACCCAAGTCCAATCACCATCATGCATGATTCTATAACAATAGAGTTAGAGCACAGTCCATAGATCTTGAAAGCAAAACTACCCACCTGAAAATGCTAACTGTCCGGAGTCGTACAGCTGAGAATACCAGGAAAAATAACAACTCTATGTCCAACAGGTCCTGCACAGTCCACAATCCCTCCTGGGTACAACATAAGGCTACAGTTATACTTTAATCCCAAAATCTGCCAAGAATTACTACACTAAAAATACAGCCGCAAAGATGCGATTATTTCACCTGCTGAATGTGCTCGAAAAATTCCAAATAAAATATCCCTGCGATCCTCGTGTCGATAGCTTCGAAACATGTACCTGCACGCCCAATTCCGAGCACCGTAGGCCAAGTTAAAATTCCACAGTATCGGTGCGCACAACCCCAAAACCATTCAACTGTAAACTCTTGTACAGATAAAAGGAAAAGTTTATACCTTCGGGAAGGTCTCCAAAAATTCCAAGAAAAATACCACGATGATCCTCGCGTCGAGTAGATGAAAAAAGTCTATAAGTACGTCCTGATCCGACACTCGTGCGCGGAGATCTCCTCGGATGAAGCTGCTGTCCTCACAAATCCTCACAGCAAACCAGGTCCTCAGTGAGCAAGGAAGAACTCCTCGAAAAATGCGAAACCAGGAAATGTGGAAGAAACCAAAATTGTACCCTTACCTGTTGCGAATCCAACGGCAAAGAAATAGCTTGAAAAGATGGTCGGAGTAGGCCGGGAGAGCTCGTGCACCGAAGAGCGACGGAAGAAGCACCGAAGAAAGAACGTCGCGACGCGCCAAGAAAATGAGAATCTCGAAAAGCGTGCCCCGAAAAATCCCCAAACTCTGCAGATGGAAGCTACACTGCGTGAGGATCAACTTTGCTGAAGAGCTCCAGTCGGTTTGAAGCTCGGAAGTGCCAAAAATCCCAAGGTGAAGCAGGCTCGGGCTATTTATAGGCCGCCAAAAACAAATGGGAAAATTCCCAACAAGTCCTAGTTTTCGGGCGCACCCAAACTTTCGGGCGCCCGAATCCGGACTCAACGCGGGATTACTGTAGCCGCCCGGAAAAACCTCGTGCCGCCACGTCACCCGCACAGCAAACAGCTGTGCGGGGCGAGCCGGGAGCCGCCACGTGGCCCTCCCGGGGCCCGACGCGTGTCCTGCACAGCAAACAGCTGTGCGGGGCGCGCGAGCTGGCGCCGCGTGGCACCTACCCGGTCAAACCGGGTAGCTGGCGCCCGCCAGTGGCAGGGCGACACGCGTCCCCTGCCACTGTCGCGGTCACACGTGCGGGCAGGCGCCGCACTGGCCGCCTGCCACGCACGCGCCCCGAGGCGCCCGGCCGCGACCCCGTGCGCCGCGCCTCGTCAGCCAGCGAATGGCGTGACGACACGTGTCCCGTGCACTCAGTCCACGCACCCAAATTCGGTTCAGTGGACCGCGCCGCGTGCACCGACCAACCGGGGGCCGCCACGTGTCCCCCGCCCCGGTCCATGCACCGCCGCGCAGAACCCGTAGACCGCGCATCACGAGCCCGCCAATCAGGCGGCGCCACGTGTCCATGCGCCGGGTCCGTGCACCCAGCCGCTCCCCTCTGTGGACCGAGCGCTGCGGACCGGCCTAATCACAAGCCGCCACGTGGCAGCCGGCGGTTCACGGCCCCTCCCATGCACCGAAATTCAGCGAAAACTTCCGGGAGTCCGTTTTTGGGCATCCGGACTCAAAATCAAACAAGCAAATAGCCGTTTTCAAGCGTTTTTCCGCGCTGAATCCAAATCCATCCTCTGTTTGGCCCAAAACAATTTCGAAAATTCGGCAAATGCAGCCGAAGGCCAATCCAGCTGTGGATATCACACAGGGTCCATCTATGGCATCCCTTTGATGCACTATGGGCCAGATACACCAACACTAGGTGTTCTACACCACGGTTCATGGGAGAAGCTACACGGGGATCAGGGTCACCACACAGGGAATGGCCTAGATTTTGGGAATTGATGCATACCTGATCATGGTTTACATTTGGCGAATTAGAGTTTTATCACATGACAGACGGTTATATTTATCCCACACTAGATGATATAGAGATCATGCATGTTCATGTATTGGCCTACTTATTTGATATTAGTGTACCATAGTAGAAATGTTTTAGCATGCTATGCTACGTTATGTTTCACTCTTTTTCATCGTTCCTGAGGATAAAAGCATGCTTGTATGGACACGTAGTTAGGCCATCTTTTACTGCTGCACTACATATTGGAACTTGACTTAGGAGAAACCATGCTATTCTTTTCTCCTTCTTGTTAGTCAGGCGGTCTGTGTTGCTCGGGTGCGAGCAGGGGTCTGGGGTAGTGTAGCAGGGACATTGGTGTTAGGGACGGGTTGTGCTGGATTGCGGCTGGCAGGGTATTGCGGCAACCGCGGATATTGGACGGTTGACCGGATATTATTATTTATCAGATTGGGTATCACATTTCCCTCTAGTGGATGGAGTTTCCACTTATCGTTTACTATTGTTTCAGTTTGGGGATCGGGTTTCTCTTTAGTGGAGGGTTTTTCCCACTTTGATCATTGTCATGATCCAGTCCTGCTATACAGTGATACTCGATACAGAGATACTTGTGATACTGATGACAGAGTTACTTTACTCGTGTGGGTCGCTCCCATCGAGTGCCACTCCAGAGGTAGGCCTCAGACCGAACCATGTGTGCAGGTCTGATACTCATTTTGGGATGCGAGCCTTGTGTGCCGATCCCGCGGATTCGAGCCGTGTGTGCAGATTCCGCTACTGACAGACTTTGAGTCCTTGAGACTCCTTCTTTGCATCGGTGTTATGCATAGGCTGGCATACCCGATGCGGCAGGCAGAGCAGGCAATACCAGTGTTTACTTGTGATGAGATTGGGTTTATTCAGGCAGATACTTTTATTGTTGCACTCGTGCCTAGGGGCCGAGTGGAGTCTAGTAGCTATGATTAGACCAGTGCTAGTGTTGTTGGGAGCCGTTTGGGTTGACGGTGCTCCCGTGTCGTTGAGAGTACTTCGACCGTTGTGTGAGATGTTGTGGATCTTTAGTCTATCTGTTCTTAGAGAGAGAGCGTGGATTTTGACTATAACCTGCATGTGCCACTATTCGATAGCGAGTTAGTCCGATTGGACACCCTACGTTGATACTCGGGGGAGGCGCAGGCTTGACTGGATCCGATGTGGCAGCCAGCTCGATTGGGTCGATTGAGCACCTCGTGTGCGAGTGTTGCATATCTTTATCAGAGTTGTTCCCCTTTTGAGCCTTTAGATAGAGGCATCGTAGCCGTGGAGAGTCTCCGGTTTTCTTGTTTAATTCTTACTGCATTAGTTACTTTATTGCCTCTTGAGGACTTGGTGGGCAGACCGTCGGGCTGGCGGTGGTACCCACTGAGAACTCCCTTTTTGGTGTAGTTCTCACGCTCATTGGGGTTTCCCCCCCCTTTTCTTTCCTCTCCTTTGTTTTGCAGAGTCTTAGCGGGTGTTGCCGATTCTGCGGTTGTTGATCGAGGCAAGGGAGTCGCGTGCTAGATCCCTACCCGTCGTTGGAGTGTAGCGGTACCCCCTTCAGAGGAGAGCTTTAGTAGATTAGCTATTTTATTTTCCTCTTTTGAGAGACTGATGTAGTGAGGTTATGATATGTTTTGAGAGCCTGTACACTGATGTATTTATTGGAGATACCTCCCTGTTGAGTTCTGGGTTTTGTATCTGAGGAAATTATATGATTATCATTTATGGGAGATGAATATTGTATCATTATTCCAGTTGTACAGATGGTTCGTTTTAGTTTTACAGCACTTTTATTTTATAGCTCTGATATCTGTTTAGCTGTAGCCTTTTCTTGCAGGTAGGACGCTTCGCCTATGCGGGGTTTTGCATAGGTGGCGGATCTGTTGGCGAGCCCGGGTCGCAGTTTCGACTCCAGGGCGTGACAGATTAGGTGGTATCAGAGCCTAGGTTGTAGGTCATGGTGGACTTAGAAACCCTAGGCTTATGGTTTGACCCTTGGATGACTTCGTGAGAGTCGTGACTTGTGGCGAGAGTCCTGATTGAGTTTTATACCTCTCCCAAGGGACGGGATGAGTGATTGGCATGTTTATTCTCCTAAGTGATTATGTTGGCTGCAGACAACATAATGCTGTGGAATGGGTGACATGCTCTAGACTTTCGCTGGATTGGGTCGAGCGTTGTTGTGTGCTGATTTCTGGTTTCGTCGTGGCGAGCGGTGTCTCCCCGATGCTGGGTTTGGGACCCTTGTGCACCCTGTCATAGTAGTTGAGCTTGAGCGGTTGGTTTTGGGCCGGATACCCGGATTGAGGTCAGAGAGCTCCGGACCCAGATGACAGGATTGTCAGGGGCTTACCAGCGGCAGAGTGAGCAGCTGGTCTTGGTGACACAGTTGTCGGAGCAGTGGGTAGCCCGATAGTGCTTTCCTCCTGAGACCATCTGGTTGCAGTATCCTCAGCGGCAGTGATTTCTGTGGCGCCGATGGAGCGAGTAGCCCCCTCCGTGCCAATGTTTAGTGCTGAGGCACCGAGGCAGGCTGGATAGCTAACAACGGATTGAGCTGTGGGGTATGATCGGTTTATTGAGCCAGTTTTGGCAGTCGAACCACCCCGATTCGTAGGTTTGAGTTTGGAGCCTTGGGAGGCTGAATCGTGGTTGGTGGTGATAGAGAAACTATTTGAGAGCTCCCTTGTGCCGAGAGTTTATGCAGTTGTTGAACTGCGCGCTCCATTTTAGAGGGACGAGGTGCATAGGATTTGTGTGACTAGGAGTGGATTGCGCCAGGATACCTTTCAGTTGATTTAGTCCCTCCTGTACAGATTTTGGATTTTGGATGCCTCGATAGAGTAGGCACTGTGTTTGGAGCTGGCGCTGCAGTCCCTTGGGATAGGGATCTACCACCAGAGGCGAGTTCTGGATATTGGCGCTTGGCGCTAGGCGATGGAGGACAGATCGGCCGGCAGAGGCATTTTCGTTTTGCTTTCCTGGATGGTGGATATCCTTGTGGATGGTCAATGTAAAGCTTACCCTAGGGAATGTTACCCTTTGTGATTGACAACATGCATGTTTGGAATTTATTATATGGGATTGAGGGGTGAGCTTAGTAAGGATAATTGTATAAGGAATTGCACGGATTAATTGTGTTTTGTCATATGACGGTTGCAATAATGGATTTCTGAGATGTCGGAGATCGGGTGGACCCCGATGGCAGCATCAGCATCCATATCAGAGTAGCGCAGCGGTAGGATGGATATGTTATCTGCTGAGGGCCACAGTTGTCGCCTCAGTGTGAGCAGAGACAGAGGTCGTGCTCCCTTTGTGATTGGTTTGGATATTTTCTGGCAGACTGAGCGGCAACCGCTTGCATCGTGTGGATGAGTTTGTGCCGCTTGGTCGGAGGGCGCCACGGCAGTGGATCGGGTTGATGCAGGTGTGATTTCATCACAGCAGTCGTAGTTAGTGCACTTCGCGTTCCGGCATGGACTAGAGGCAGAGTTGATACCACGCGCACTTGAGATACAGGTTACTGTTGGTGTTGTGCATGTGGAGGAGGCTTGTGGATTATGTGCAGCACAGTTGAGGCCGTGAGTTGTATCGGCAGACTTTTTGGTATTCGTGTCAGTTTGGTGTTTTGACCCAGTGCTTGGGATTGGTTGGCACAATACCACATGATGTTTGACTACGGAGAGGGAAGGCTATGACCATCTGCGAGGTAGACAAGCGAGGCTTGTTTGTTGAGACAGTAAGAGCACACAGGTTGTAGCGACAGGGTGAGAGGAGCTTATGGCGGCACCGGGATTAAAGAATATTTCTATCGCTGCGAGATCCCGGGTGTGAGTCCACTCGAGCCTATGATTATGCCGCCAGTTAGGGAGATTGAGATTGCGATTAACGTGGTTCTGGAAACCGCGCCAATCTCAACAGCACCTCATGGATATTATCTGTAAGAGCTGGGAAAGTTGATGGCACAGGTGCAGGGATCTGATGGATCGAGGGTCTGTTTGACCTCGTGCCACGCCGTTGATACACGGTAGTGATGCCACGTCGTTGATACACGACTGTGAGAGCTCTTTTGTGGTTTGAGCATAGGCAGGTCCGAGTATTATTCTGGACCTTTTGATGGAGTTATACTCCGGCAGTTGTTCGACTGATGCATGTACAGATTTTGGAATCATACAGCTGAGTATTTCGCCAAGATGGTGTTCAGTACACGGTAGGGGCATTATGAGCTCATAGTGAGGCCAAATGGATTGACTAATGCCCCGTCGCCTTTAAGATTGAGGAATTTTGGTTCCAGTTGAACTTGAATGGATTGATGACGGTATTCTCCAGGGATATTTTGATTGTACCCCCCCCCTTCCTGTGTGATTTAGAGCTTGTGAAGCACTTGTCGATGGTATGACAAGGTCTGTGAGGAAAAAGTTTTATGCCAAGTTGTTGTGGTACAAGTTATAGCTTCGAGAGCATATCTTCTTGGATTACATATTTTAACCGTAGGGGCGGCGGTGGAAATCCGGCCAAGATGGATGCTATCTGAGATTGGCCGAGACTGACATCTATTGTTGAGACGAGAAGCTTCCTAGACTGGGCAGTGCCAGTAGAGCCAGATGAATGGATGATTAGACTGATGATACCAGCGCCGATTTTTGCATCCCCAGTGATAGGAGATGGATTTGCGAGATACAGTGATGCCTCCCATAGTGGCTTTGGAGTTATAGTTGGATTATTGATGAGCATTCAGTATCACCCCGACAGGGCCACCGTGGTGGCGGATACCTGGTGCAGGAGAGCTTTTTGGGGTTGAGTTTGATGATTCCACAGCTGGCGCTGTGTGAGACCATTATGGCGTACCGGGTTGAGATTGTGTCCCGGAGGATCCCTTTCGATGATAGACTGCGACCGAACAGTCCCCTCGGGTAGTCGGTTTTGAGAGTGGCCGAGTGAGAACCCCAGCTTATTAGGGCCCCTTTTCTTTTGGTTGCTGGTGTGGGTATTTTCGGATCGCCTAGTTGTGCTGGCACCAGGGGGCGGTTTTGGGTGTGTGTTACACTGGTTGTTCTTTCTTTTCCCCCAGCCTTTTGTTGGAGTTCTTGTTGGTCCTTCCACGTCTCAGCTCAGGAGCGTTAGGCTTGTGGATTCCTCGCCCGTGATGGACTCGTTTCCTTTGAGATCTGCGAGTATTTGTGGTACGAGGGACGCCCGTTGCGAATTCTGGCTCGTGAGATGAGAGAATTACGCAATTGGGCCATGCCGTACCGGTTGTTGTTGTTGTTGAGGAGTAATCACGGGGAGTGACTGGTGACTTGGGAGCTGGAGACGGCGGTGTTGAGTACCTATCCTTGGTTTCTGAGACTCCGTGTAAGTTGCTTTAGTTTCGAGGACGAAACTTTCTTTTAGTGGGGGAGGATGTGGCGACCCAGATCTCTGCAGGGCTTCTACAGTGCGATCAGCAGCTTCTGGAGGCCTATGTGGCGTGTCGGCGGTGTTTCTGCACCAATTTGGACACAAGTGATGGACTTCGGGTGTATAATGGATCACGTGGGTAATTGGGGGACCCCGTCGATTGTTTAGAAGTGGTTTCGCGCGAATCGGGTATCAAAATTGGACTCAGTGCGGAATTTGGATTAAAAACGCCCTTCCGGATGCCTTCGACAAATTTTGGAATTGGAATTTGGCAAAATGGATATCGGATTTGGATTCAGCGCGCGAAAACGGTCAAGATGGACTATTTACTTGTATTTTTCGGAGCCCGGATGACCCGGCACGGATTTCGAGGTTCGGCAGCACTGTTCCGGCGGCCGGAGAAGCGCCGGCGGCGGCGGCTGGCGGTGGAACGCGGCGGCGGGCGGAGGCGCAGCCGCACGGTCCACCGCGGAAGCGTGCACCGGGCGCTGGCCACGTGGCGCCTCCCGATTGGCCGGCGCGGTAGGCGCGGTCCATGGAATAACGCGGGTGCACGGTGGACCAGGAGCGGGACACGTGGCGGCTTTTGGTTGGCGGGTCTTGGTGTGCGCGGTCCACGCAGCAGCAGGAGTAGGTGGCCTTACGGTGGCAGTTGGGGAGCGACGTGGGGGCGCCACGTGGCGCCCCGCGGTTGGCCGGGCGCAGCCGCGCACGCCCGCGTGTCGAGACACGCGGCGCTGCGCGGTTGGCGGGCGCGCGTGCGCCGGGCGCGGGCTGTGTCGGCGGGCCACGTGGCGGGCTCTCGGGATTTCGGGCGCGCACAGTGTTGGGCCGGGCCCAACACCGTAGCGGCCCGAATGTACCGGGCGCCCGGATTTTTGGGCCAAAAGTCCAAGTTCTGATTTTTTCGGGCTGGGCCTATAAATAGCCCCTTTTCTCGGGCTTTTTTACCCTTTTTCCGAACCCCTCTGCCCTTGGACCCTTCAGCAAAGTTGGAGATCTTCGTGTTGCGCATCTTCTGGCTGAGGACCGGAATTTTTGGAAGCCGTGGCGTCGACGACTTTGGCATCGTAGCACAGAGCGACGATCGTTCATCGGAGGCCCGTTATCGTCGCTGTTTGGTCTAAAAGGTCCACATAGCTACTCCGACAGTATTTTTGGACGATTTTCACGGCATTGAATTCATGAGAGGTACGTCTTCGATTTCCGTGTTGATCACCTTATTTGATTCTGAGTTCGTGGCACGGTTTTCGAGACTTTTCTAAGCCGCTGTTTTGCTGGTAGAGTTTTTGACAGCAGCCCCTTGCCAAAATTTTATCTCCGCGCTCGAGCGTCGGATCGAGACGAGCCTATACACTTTTTGCATCTACTCGTCGCGAGGATTACCATCGTATTTTTCCAGGATTTTTCTGAGGCTTGCCCAAAGGTATACTGTTTCCCCTTTTACTGTGCAGATTATTACAGTTGTGTGGTTGTGAGATTTTGCGCCCCCTTCGTTGTGGAATTTGTAACTCGGCATACGGGACTCGGATTTTGACGTGCAGGTACTCGTTTCGAAGGGCTCGACGACGATAGCAACTGTATTTTTGTCGGATTTTTCTGAGTTCTTGCTGCAGGTGAAAAATCCGCATCTTTGGGACTGTTCCAACAGATTTGTATTTACTTGGATATTTTGGAATAAAAGTGTAACTTTGGACCTTATTGTTGTACCCAGGAAGGTTTGTTAGTGTTTTTGAACCTGTTGGAACTGGAGATGATGGTTTCCCGGTGTTTTAGCTGTTATGAGCCGAGGCTGGCGCGGCATGTACCGCGGATACGGGTTCAACGGATATTATTAGCAAGTGGCCACGCTATTCACCGACCTCAGGTTTGCCTTGGATTAAGCACTTCAGGTGGGTAAACGTAATATTGGTATCTGTATAAGAAAATGATAGGGTTGTTATGGATGTTTGTGTTATGGTTAATGTAAGTACACATGTGGGAAGGTCACCCCCTATGACTGATAGCATGCAGAACTAATGTTCAACTAATATGAATGAGAGGTAAGCAGGGAATGGCCTAGATTTTGGGAATTGATGCATACCTAATCATGGTTTACATTTGGCGAATTAGAGTTTTATCACATGACAGACGGTTATATTTATCCCACACTAGATGATATAGAGATCATGCATGTTCATGTATTGGCCTACTTATTTGATATTAGTGTATCATAGTAGAAATGTTTTAGCATGCTATGCTACGTTATGTTTCACTCTCTTTCATCGTTCCTGAGGACAAAAGCATGCTTGTATGGACACGTAGTTAGGCCATCTTTTACTGCTGCACTACATATTGGAACTTGACTTAGGAGAAACCATGCTATTCTTTTCTCCTTCTTGTTAGTCAGGCGGTCTGTGTTGCTCGGGTGCGAGCAGGGGTCTGGGGTAGTGTAGCAGGGACATTGGTGTCAGGGACGGGTTGTGCTGGATTGCGGCTGGCAGGTATTGCGGCAACCGCGGATATTGGGCGGTTGACCGGATATTATTATTTATCAGATTGGCTATCACATTTCCCTCTAGTGGATGGAGTTTCCACTTATCGTTTACTATTGTTTCAGTTTGGGGATCGGGTTTCTCTTTAGTGGAGGGTTTTTCCCACTTTGATCATTGTCATGATCCAGTCCTGCTATACAGTGATACTCGATACAGAGATACTTGTGATATTGATGGCAGAGTTACTTTACTCGTGTGGGTCGCTCCCCTCGAGTGCCACTCCGGAGGTAGGCCTCAGACCGAACCATGTGTGCAGGTCTGATACTCATTTTGGGATGCGAGCCTTGTGTGCCGATCCCGCGGATTCGAGCCGTGTGTGCAGATTCCGCTACTGACAGACTTTGAGTCCTTGAGACTCCTTCTTTGCATCGGTGTTATGCATAGGCTGGCATACCCGATGCGGCAGGCAGAGCAGGCAGTACCAGTGTTTACTTGTGATGAGATTGGGTTTATTCAGGCAGATACTTTTATTGTTGCACTCGTGCCTAGGGGCCGAGTGGAGTCTAGTAGCTATGATTGGACCAGTGCTAGTGTTGTTGGGAGCCGTTTGGGTTGACGGTGATCCCGTGTCGTTGAGAGTACTTCGACCGTTGTGTGAGATGTTGTGGATCTTTAGTCTATCCGTTTTGAGAGAGAGAGCGTGGATTTTGACTATAGCCTGCATGTGCCACTATTCGATAGCGAGTTAGTCCGATTGGACACCCTACGTTGATACTCGGGGGAGGCTTAGGCTTGACTGGACCCGATGTGGCAGTCAGCTCGATTGGGTCGATTGAGCACCTCGTGTGCGAGTGTTGCATATCTTTATCAGAGTTGTTCCCCTTTTGAGCCTTTAGATAGAGGCATCGTAGCCGTGGAGTCTCCGGTTTTCTTGTTTAATTCTTACTGCATTAGTTACTTTATTGCCTCTTGAGGACTTGGTGGGCAGACCGTCGGGCTGGCGGTGGTACCCACTGAGAACTCCCTTTTTGGTGTAGTTCTCACGCCCATTGGGGTTTTCCCCCCTTTTTCTTTCCTCTCCTTTGTTTTGCAGAGTCTTAGCGGGTGTTGCCGATTCTGCGGTTGTTGATCGAGGCGAGGGAGTCGCGTGCTAGATCCCTACCCGTCGTTGGAGTGTAGCGGTACCCCCTTCAGAGGAGAGCTTTAGTAGATTAGCTATTTTATTTTCCTCTTTTGAGAGACTGATGTAGTGAGGTTATGATATGTTTTGAGAGCCTGTACACTGATGTATTTATTGGAGATACCTCCCTGTTGAGTTCTGGGTTTTGTATATGAGGAAATTATATGATTATCATTTTATGGGAGATGAATATTGTATTATTATTCCAGTTGTACAGATGGTTGGTTTTAGTTTTACAGCACTTTTATTTTATAGCTCTGATATCTGTTTAGCTGTAGCCTTTTCTTGCAGGTAGGACGCTTCGCCTATGCGGGGTTTTGCATAGGTGGCGGATCTGTTGGCGAGCCCGGGTCGCAGTTTCGACTCCGGGGCGTGACAGGTTTATTTTCGGCAGATGCCCTTGTGAGAGTGGTTGCTTTATGGAGCCTAATAGCCGAGGGCTATGCCAGAAAGTGTTCAAGATCCGGTAGGGGCATTGTGAGTTTACAGCGCGGTTAGTGGATTGACTAATGCCCTGCCGCCGTTCGGACCTGAGGAAGTGAGTATTCCAACTATGTTTGGACGGGTTAGTAGCAGTACCCGTCGTGCATATTTGGTTTATTTCCGAGGTGACATAGAGTATGAGGAGCAGTTGGGAATAGTGCAGCAACTTCTGAGAGAGAAGGAGTTGGATATCGAGTTGATAGAATATGCTTTTAACCACGAAAGGTTCTGTGGATTGGCCATATGGTTTCAACTGCAAGAGTAACAGTAGACCCAACGAAGAGTGATGCCGTTTGGGGATTTGCCTAGACCCTATGATAATGACAGAGGTCAGAAGTTTTTGATTTGGAGACTTCGGTTTTTGGAAGCCACCAGCCGCAGAGATATATATATATTTATGGACTTGAGTCTTGCGAGGAGCTTGATCCGCGAGTTTTATCTGACTGGAAGAAGTGTATTTGATCATCCTCATGTTTTGGGTTTTCACTTCCTTGGACTTGGACGAAGATGGAGAATCCGGGGCAGCCGATGCAATTCTTGCTCGTGAAGCGAAGGAATTGTGCAGACGGGTCATACCTTGAGTGAAGGATCAGTGGAGCCATTTTGATGAGTGAGAACGGCCACTTGAGAGCCTGAGGATGAGTTGAGTGTTCCCTATCCTATTTGTTGTGTCACCCTCCTGGGTTATGAATTTATTTTGGGTTTCGAGGACGAAACCTTTTTAAGGAGGGGAGAGTGTAGAGTACCGGGATTTCGGATAGCGCACCGACCTCGCAAGATGGCGTGGTGCGGAGGAATTGCCTCGGGCATGTTGCTTATGTGTTTACAGATGATGTCGGGTTGATTCGGATCAACGCGGAAGCCCCAGTTGATTCGAAGTTTTTCCGGGCATTGTACGCCGATTGAGAACTGGATTTGGGGAATACCGACTTCACAGGGAAGTGCAGGAAAATTGGGAAATACCTGGAACAGGTGTACTTTGGAATTTCAGTGAATTTCGGGAGGTTCTGGACTGACGCGGAGGACCTGAAGGCAAAAGAGAGTTGGAGTCGGCAATTTTGGAGCCAGTTTTTGGATTGAGCATACCGACTCTACAGTTGAGCTTTTTGAGTTGGAAAAGCCTTGGACACGTGCATTTTCAGATTACAGCGGAGTTCGGGAGGTTCCGGACTGGTGCGGAGGCCCCGAAGGCAAAAAGTGACTTGAAGTTGGCTAGAAAGGGGGTTAATTAATTAATTAATTAAATTAGTTAATTGTGGAATGTTAGCCTGTGAAGAATTAGTGTAAAAAAGGAGTGGAATTAGTGAAATGCAATTATTTAGTGGAATGTGATATTTTGGTGGGGCATTTATTGCTGCCAACTACCCCTCCCCACTCACCCTTAACCATCCCTAATTAAGGAACCGCCACGTCATCGTCCTCTTTAAATGCAAAGCAGAGGATTTTCTTAGAAACAGAGAAAAGCTTGGATGTAGAAGAAAGAGAAGAAGAAGAAGGAAAGGGAAGAGGGAAAATTTGGGAATGAGAGGGTTTGTGAGGGGGGATTTTTGTAGAGAACTTCCTGCAAGGAGCCGCGGCGCCAAGCGGAGTGAAGCGCACGCGAAGAGCCTCATTAAGGTATGTGCTGTTTTTCTTTTTAAGCTTCAGTTTTGATCTCTCATGGTGATTTTGGAGGTTGAGCTTAGGTTTTTTTTTGGTTAGCTTTGGGGTGTTCTTGTTGTTCTTGGACTTGTTGTCCATTGGGGAGCATCAAGCGGAGCCGCGGTACGTAGCAGGGGGTGCTGCTGCAGCGCGGCAGCCATGCGGGCGCGCGCGCGGCAGCCCATGCCGGCGCGCGCGCGGCAGCCCATGCTGGGCGCGCGGCAGCCCACGCGGGCGCGCGGGCTGCAGCAGCACGCGCGATTGCCGCGGCTGCTGCGTGCGGCCTTCGAGCTAGCGGGGGGCCATTCCGGTGGGCCATAAACGCGCACGCCGTGGCTGTGGGATTGCCCGGGTGTCGCGTGGATGTTTTATGGACCGTTTTGACGCGGCTTTTGTTTCTTTTACTCTCTCAGGACGGCGCCTTTGTGGCGGAATTCGGCATGGTGCTGTGCGGAGCCGGCTCAATTGCGGGGCTCGCGTTTCTTCTAGAGTTGGATGTTTTTTGGAAATGAACATGTAAGTGTGAAGTGAGTGCGGCTGTTTTTTTTTGGAAAAAAAAAAAAAAAGCATCAGAACATGGTAGTGTCTATGGTGTTTAATTGAACATTATTTTTGATGTGCAATGGGGCTTTCTTTGGTGTTGTTGGTAATTCCTAAGAAGCAGATGGTGCTGGGGAAGTTTTAGTGTTTGATGTGTTATGTGGTGAAGGTGTGGCGTGCACAAGGGTGATGTAATTGTGAGAATGTGGATGGATATGAGTAATTGTGTTTGTGTAATTGTATTTTTTTTTTAGTATGCTGTCAGTGGTGATGGACTTTTTGTGAGAACAGTGAAATTTTTGAAATAATGTTGTTGAGTGCTGAGGATAGTGGGAACTTAAAAGAATTGTGTGAGAGTTATATGTTTATTTATGATGGATTTGAATTTATGTGAATTGGTAGTGCATAAAAGTGGAATTAAGAGATTGTGTATATGTGAACTTATGCAATTGAGGTATATGGATGCAAATATTCTTTTATTTATGTTGAAGCTTAGAGTAAGTGCTGAGGAGGACTTATTATTGTTATGTGGGCATTTAATTATTAGTGTGCAGATTTTTAGTGGGCTCCAGGTGAGCTGAGGTTTTTGTGAAATGTGTGTTTTAGAGTGTGCTGTGGATTTTTGAGAGTGTAGCAGATGTTGTATTAATGTGAATGTGTGGTGTGTGCAGGATGATGTAATTAGAGTGTATGAGTGGATAAGTATTTTTGTGTTAAAGTGAGCATGCTGTTGGCGGATTGTGGTGCACTTGGGCCTTTGTTTGCACTTTGAATTGGCTGTTAGTGAGCCAAAGTACAAGTGGACTTTCTTCAAGGGTGAGTATTTGGGATTCCAAGTTTTAATAGATTTTTTTTAGTTTTCTTTGCATGGTTTTGATGGATTAATGAGAGTGGTTGGTTGCTTGTGCATGTGTTGCTTGGCCGAGAGATTTGGTATTTTATAGCGCGGTGCGTTTTTCGGAACTTTTGTCTGTACGAGGATCCGGCGCTTCACCGACTTCAGCGGTTGCCTGCGGAAAGCGTTCCAGGTGGGTTGGAATTTCTCCAAAATTTATGGAATGCCCTTTAATGCTCCTGAATGCATTTTGATCATGTTTATCATGTTACTTTCACAGTTTTTACATCTGATAGTTGCCTGAGAATTTTTAGAAAATTATTTAGAACCCCAGATTATTTTTAGTATACTCCTGTTATCATATGACACTAGGCTACATGTTCTGTGGACATTATTTTTGCACCCTGATCGTTTTAAAAACCGAGAAAGCCCGTTTTAAGGAAAAACATCATTTTCAAGGTAGTTTTTGAATTATGAGTTCGCCAGAGGTATGACATTGATTCAGGGTGCATTAGACCTCGTGCCTGGGGGCCGAGGGGTCTCCTTTTTTGAGTTTTGAGATGAATTATAGTGTCATTTGATATTTGAGCTTCCTTATGGGATAGTGAAATTACTCTAGATTATAGGTCGTATTCTGATTTAGTGGTAGAGGTGGTTCTCCCACTTAGCTTCGAGGATTTTGGGGTTCCGGCAGATCGAGTCGTGGAAGTTTCCCGACTCAACCATGGTCGTGCATTATCAGATTGAGTCATTGAGGGTTCTCCGACATAGCTGTGAGAGTGTTCGGGCTATTCGTGTTTGAGTCGAGGTTCTTTTCCGACCGAGTTGTGTTTTTGAGCTTTGGGATACCGATCTCTTTGATCGTGGATTATAGCCTGCATGTGCCGCATATTGAGACAGTGAGACACATGTGATACTTGAGTTCGGTGGGGTCGCTCCCCTCGAGCTACGCCCCGGGTGCGATGATGATACCGAGCTTGACGAGGCTACGATGTGGTTATGCGCCTAGTTCATATACTAGTGGTCGCTTGATACCCCTGGCCGAGTTACCATGGGGTCACTTTGTGTGAGATTGAGATAGTCGGTTTAGGATGCCCCACGTAAATCCCGTCCTCCTGTGGATGCGTGGTAGTGGGCAGGTGCGTTCCTAGATGACAGGCGCAGGCTGGACTGAGCTAGTTTTGGCAGTCTTTGAGATTGGGTGTTATGAGCGGGTGGTTACATATTATGTTCTTAGATGGTTTTTCCTTTGAGCATTGATACTGAGGCATTTTAGCAGTAGCGAAAGTATGCATAGCATGTTTATGATAGAGTTTCCTTTTGAGCATTATGTTTGAGACATATTAGCTGTAGTTTTTCCTTCAGCTTATTTATCTATCTACCTATCTATCTGCATACTTATCTGTTTTGCCTCCAGTAAACTTAGTGGGCATACCGTGGATATTGGGACAGTACCCACTGAGATCTGCCTTCTGCAGTAGATCTCACACCCGCTGCGGTGACAGGTTGAGGCAGCTGTTCCGGCTTGGTTCGTGCGGAGACAGCAGATCGAGGTGAGGACGCACCCGATTAGTTCCTTACCAGCATTGAGAGTCAGAGGTAGATGTACCCTGTTAGTTTATGTCTCCACTTTTGTACTGAGAGGGTGAGGCCTGTATCTTATATTTCTTTTGAGAGACCTGTATTGAGGATTATGTATTAGTGGAGCTTTATTTGTTTTCAGATGTTCAGTGTTTTGTTAGCTACTAGTTTTATTTTCAGCTCTGATACATATGTAGCTTTAGATCTTTTGCAGGGTAGACGCTTCGTCTGTACGGCAGTTTCCGGACAGATGGCGGATCTGTTGGCGAGCCCGGGTCGCAGTTTCGACCCCGGGGCGTGACAGTACTGGTTATGATTACCTCGGATAGAGATACACGCTTCGTGTCAAACTTTTGGAAAAGTCTTCAACAGGCAATGGGAACTAAGCACAGTTTCAGTACGGCATTTCACCCCCAAAGTGATGGACAGTCGGAGCGAGTGATTCAGACCTTAGAGGATATGCTCCGAGCTTGTGTATTGGACTTTGGAGGGGGATGGCATCATCACTTACCATTGGTGGAATTTGCATACAACAACAGTTTCCAGGCAAGTATTCAGATGGCACCGTATGAGGCTTTGTATGGGCGCATGTCACGCCCCCGGGGGTTTTTGAGTCTATCAAAGCGGAAAATTGCGTGTATTATTTTTTTTTTCTTCTTAACAAGGTAACTTAAACCTCATCCCCGGTGCGTGCCAGACCGCCACATATACAAATTCTCTCTGCCCACGGACAGAGTCTCCTTTGTATATGCACGGCGTCTCATTTACAACAACATACCTCAACCATCAACCATACAATAGACATACATCGTCAAACAGAGTACAGTAGTTTAACTAATGTTTAAAAAGACTGGTGTCCACTCGACACCTTGTTGTTTTATTTTCCAGCGGAATATTAAAGCGGCTTCGGTGTTTAGAAAGGATAAAACCAACGGTTGCAAGACCCGTGCCCACACGGCAATTCGTTTTGAGAAAACGTTTTCGAAATCATTTGGTTCGTCATGAAAACGTGCCCCATACGAAAACATCACTAAAAGCATCAAAGCATAAATGTACACCTCATCCACAGCGCTAAGTAATACATGTCCACGGCTAATACGATCCACAAGCAAATTAACTAAAAGAAGCATAAGGGAAATGAGATAATAAACCCAAGTATCTGACTACGGTCCTCGCGACGCAGTCTCACCGCCCTTCCGGCTAACGCACCTCGTAACACCTGTCACGGAGTGGGTAATGTTAGTGACAAACAAAGTAGATGTCTAATAATAATAAGGAATAAGGAGCAAACCGAAAACACCGGAACCTTTCGCTAAAACCCTGCACATAATAAGCTGGGCCCCAACCCCAGATTTATCAATTTAGTTGGGCACCAACCCCAGATTTATCAATTTAGTTGGGCACCAACCCCAGAGTACCTGTCGGGGAGACTAAAGTCTCCCCTCGTGCGCAAACACCTCTTTGATGCATTTAACCTCTTCACGGTGCTGGTGTGCTATCTTCAGCGGGCGCGAAGAGGTCCTCAGCGGGCGCGGTGAGGTACACGGGTCAAAAGAGACCACTTCTCCGGAAAAGTACACCCATGCGGAGGCCAATCCGCCTGTGTACGTGCAGCATCCGAAAACGGATTTGCCGAGATCGGCGTGTAGTAATCACCGCGACCGTAGCCGCTTCAATTGTTAGATGAAATACAATTATGCGAAAGGTTAAACTGTCCATCTACTTTGTTAGATAAATTAAGAGCACTTTAATGACGATAGATGCACTTACTGCACTTGTTGCACTTATCGCAACCGTACCCACCTATTTGAAGAGAAATCGGAACACCTGAATCCTTCGCGCACCCCCGCTGCGCACTTGGACCTAAGGAAAAGTCCGCAAGGATAACTATAGTCAAAAACGTGTACTAACATCCGAAAACAAAAGACCCAATTTACTCTTTTCGACGGAAAAGTCCAACACCGTCCGGGTTGACGAAAACGGGAATCCCGCGCCGCCGTCGTCGTCCGCCGGAACCCCGCGCGGTTCGGAACCGCGCGGCGCGTCTCCGCGGCGACGCCCACGCGGCACGGTACCTCGCGCGGGTGTTGCCCGTGCGGCGACCGCGTGGTGCCCGCGCGGGTGTTGCCCGTGCGGCGGCCGCGCGGTGCCCGCGCGGGTGCGGCCCCGCACGGGGCCCGCGCGGTTGCGGGTCCGCGCGGGTGTCGCCCGCGCGGCAGCCGCGCGGCGCCCACGCGGTGCCCGCACGGTTGCGGGTCCGCGCGGGTGCCGCCCGGGCGGTTGCGGGTCCGCGCGGCAGCCGCGCGGTTGCGTGTCCGCGCGGCGCCCATGCGGTGCCCGCGCGGTTGCGGGTCCGCATGGGTGCCGTCCGTGCGGTAGCCGCGCGGCGCCTATGCGGTGCCCGCGCGGTTGCGGGTCCGCATGGGTGCCGTCCCTGACTCTCCTCCGCGCGATGCCCTAGCGGCACCGCGCGCCTCCGCCGTCCGTTCCGTGCCCTAGCATGATGACGACGACGGCGACGGTGACGGAGAAACCAAGAACTCAAACAAAAGATACGACGGAAAAATCCCAAATAAATTATAACAATTATTTTACTAACCGAAGATCGACGGGAAGGTTGTCCGGTCGCGTTCTTGCCTTCGGTTCGGTGTCCGGGAAGATCGGGCTCCTTCTCTTTCTCCTTTCCCTTTCTTCCGGCTAGGGTTCCGTCTTTTCTTTTCTTTTTCTCTTCTCACCGATTAGGGTTTTTATTTCTTTCCTTTCTTTTCTTTCCGATAATCGGGATCCCTTATATAGCTCGTATTAAATCTTTAATTAATTTCCTTTTTAATTAGTACGTAAGAGAATTCTATTTTCCTTCATGGATAATTAATTAACTAATTAATTATCCCCTACGAGATAACCCACCTTATCTCTAACGGGTGCAAGATATTTTGCACGGATTCCGATGCATGACTAATCACCGTATCACCAGGAATTCCGTTCCGGGAGATCCCGGTATCGGATCTCAGATCCGATCGCACCGTCGGCTTTCTTTTTCCGCGCTCTATCGCAGAAAAATACTAGCACCACACACCGGCCAACTTTTAAGAATTGAATAATTTTATTTCACTTAGAGGCCTAAATGACTACATGTAAGTCAAAAATACCCCGAAAGGCCGGATCACTACACCACTCACACTTTATAAAAAGTTTCGTCCCGAAACTTAAGTACAAACCCCACTAATCAATTCGGGAAAACATTCTCTCATCTTCGATTCCAGTTCCCAAGTCGCCTCGCGCTCTTCATGGTTGCTCCACATAGGGGATTGTTCGTTTGCGCAACTTCTTGTCCTCTCTTGCCAAAATCCGCACCGGTGTCTCCTCGACGCTTAAATCCTCTCGCAACTCGATGGTGGAGGCATCCAAGGCATGAGAGGGATCAGCTAGGTACTTCCGGAGCATTGAGACATGGAACACGTTATGGACTCGTTCGAGATTCGGCGGCAGGGCTAATCGGTACGCCACCGGTCCTACGCGTTCTAGGATCTCGAACGGTCCTACGTACCTCGGGCTTAACTTTCCCTTTATGCCGAAGCGTCGGTTCCCCTTGGAGGGCGAAACTCGGAGTAACGCGTGCTCACCCACCATGAACTCTAAGTCTCGGCGTCTGTTGTCCGCGCAGCTTTTCTGTCTGCTCTGGGTGGTCAGTAGCCTTTGTCTAATCAATCGCACCTTTGCTTCGGTCTCCTCCACCAAATCTGGGCCCAGAAACTTACGCTCACCCAAGTCGTCCCAGCATATTGGAGACCGACAGCGGCGCCCGTACAGGGCCTCGTATTGTGCCATCTGAATGCTGGCCTGGTAACTGTTATTGTAGGCAAATTCCACTAGGGGCAAACACCGTGCCCACCCTTCGCCCAGGTCCAAAACGCATGCCCGAAGCATGTCCTCCACAATTTGTATCATCCGCTCTGATTGTCCGTCGGTCCGCGGGTGAAAAGCCGTACTGAAGTGCAACTTGGTTCCCATTGCTCGCTGCAGGCTCTGCCAAAAGTTTGACACAAATCGCGTGTCCCTGTCCGACGTGATGGATGTCGGCACCCCATGCAACCTTACTATCTCGTTGATGTAGGTTTGTGCCAGTCGTTCCCGCGTCCACGTCGTGTGTATGGGCAGAAAGTGGGCCGATTTCGTCAGACGGTCCACAATTACCCATATTGCATCGTGTCCCTATGACGATCTCGGGAACCCGGTCACAAAATCCATGGTAATCATGTCCCATTTCCACTCGGGCACCGGTAAGGGTTGCAATTTTCCTGCCGGACGCTGGTGCTCGGCCTTCACTCGTTGGCACACCAGGCAGTGTGCGACAAACCGAGTCACGTCTCCCTTCATTTTGGGCCACCAGAAGGTCTGCTTGACATCCTTGTACATCTTCGTTCCCCCGGGATGCGCTGCATATGGAGCAGTATGCGCCTCCTGCAGGATTTTCTCTTTGAGTTCCGGTAGATCCGGCACGCAGATTCGTCCCCGAAATCGTATCGTGCCGTCGGAGTTTACTGTGAAATCACCTTCTTGGTCGGCAGTTACTCTATTTCGCACCAGCTGGAGTTGGGTCATCAGTCGACTGCCCCTCGAGAATTCTGTCAAGCAAGGTAGGTCTGACCACCAGTGTCAGAAGTTGTTCGACCGTACCCGCCGGTACTACTTCTAGTCTTAATCACGAAAACTCCGCAATCAGACTATCTTGCTGGGTGATGGCACTTACCCCTGCATTTCGGCCTGCCCCTTACGGCTCAGGGCGTCGGCCGCCACGTTTGTCTTTCCCGGGTGGTAGTGGATCGTTAAATCGTAATCCTTCAGTAGCTCGAGCCACCGTCTTTGTCGCAAATTTAACTCCTTTTGGGTGAAAAGGTACTTAAGACTTTTATGATCTGAGTACACATTGCAATACAGGTAGTGTCTCCAAAGCTTGAGGACGAACACAACCGCTGCGAGTTCCAAATCGTGCACGGGGTAGTTTCGCTCGTATTCCTTGAGCTGCCTTGACGCATAGGCTATAACCTTTCCCCGTTGCATGAGTACTCCACCCAGTCCGTTTCGCGACGCATCGCAATACACTTCATAATCCTCCCCTGGTTCTGGCAGGGCGAGAATCGGGGCTCGCGTCAATCTATCCTTGAGCTCCTCGAAGCTCCTCTGACATTTGTCCGTCCAGATGAACTTTTCCCCCTTTTTAGTCAAGCAGTTTAAGGGGGTGGCTATCTTGGAGAAACCCTCCACGAAGTGCCGGTAGTACCCGGCTAATCCTAGAAAGCTTCGAATCTCCGTCACCGTCGTCGGTTGGGACCAGTCCGTCACTGAATCTATCTTCTTCGGATCGACTGCGACCCCAGCCGCCGAGATTACGTGCCCCAAGAAGCCGACCTCACGGAGCCAAAACTCACACTTTTTGAGTTTGGCGTAGAGTTTCTGTTCTCGTAGGGTCTGGAGGACTGTGCGCAGATGTTCTTCATGTTCCTCGTCTGTACGGGAGTAGATGAGGATATCATCGATGAAGACCACCATGAATAAGTCCAGGAAGGGTTTGAATACCCTGTTCATCATGTCCATGAACACTGCCAGGGCATTTGTGAGCCCGAACGGCATTACTATAAATTCGTAATGGCCATAGCGAGTTCGAAAAGCCGTTTTGGGATGTCCTCCCCCTTGACCTGGACCTGATGATAGCCCGACTGCAGGTCAATCTTTGAAAACACCGTCACCCCCTGTAGTTGGTCGAAGAGGTCGTCGATCCTTGGCAGGGGGTACTTGTTCTTAACGGTGACTTTATTTATCTCCCGGTAGTCGATGCACAACCGGAGACTTCCGTCCTTCTTCCTCACAAACAGGACGGGCGCGCCCCAGGGTGACGCGCTAGGCCTGATGAAGCCCTTATCCAAGAGGTCCTCCAACTGTGCCTTAAGTTCCTTCAACTCCGCGAAGGCCATCCTGTACGGTGCCTTGGTGATGGGTTTGGTACCGGGAAGTAGTTCAATAGGGAAGTCGACTTCTCGTTCCGGCGGCGCTCCGGGGAGCTCTGCCGGAAACACGTCCGGAAATTCCCTTACCACGGGAATTTCGGAAGGCGAGGGAACGGGTCGGGTGGCTAAATCTACCGAGGCTAGATAGGCCACGCACCCGCCCTCCATCAACTTCCTAGCTCGCGACGCGGAGATGATAGCCAAGAAGGAAGTGCTTTTACATGCCAAGTACACGTTTTCTGGGAATCCCGGCTTCCGTAGTTGCACCTGGCGATTCTCGCAATCGATGACCGCCTGATACTCGGTAAGCCAGTCCATGCCCAAAACCACGTCGTATTCTTTTAACGGTATGACCACCAGTTCCCAGGGGCACGACAACCTTCCCAGTCTTATTGAACACGAGGGTACTAGGCCAGTCGCCGCGATTGGCCCCCCAGGGGTCTGGACGGTCAGTAAGACATCAAGGGGACTACTTTCTAGCAGATGTGTTTGTGCAAAAGTGCGGGAAATAAAGGAGCGAGTCGCCCCGGTGTCAAACAGGGTTCGAGCTCAAAAATTAGAAACGGAGGTAATACCTGCGACCACCTCCTCTTGCAGTGTCGCTCCATGCTGGCCCATGGAGTAGAGCCTCCCTCCTGGTTGTGGTCGCGATTCACCTTCTGCTCTTGGCGCCGGAGGGTGTGGGGGCATTCCCGTTGATGCTCTACCCCGTCCTGGTGGCTGCGCCGTTGGGGTGGGAGCTGCGGAAGATGCCGCTCCAGTGTTCAGAGGACAGTTGAATCGGAAATGGCCTGGTTTGCCGCAGCGGTAACAGTGATCCTGTCTCTTAGGGCATTCCGTCACTGGATGCGATGCTCCGCAAATAACACATGGCTTGTTCGCTGGTCGCGGCTTTCCGATAGGCGCAATCTTGCTTCCTTGTTGCGTCTTGGGGTACTTTGGGGGCCGGCTTCCACCAGACGGACCCCCTCCCGGGTAAGTCTGTGTCCGCTTCCTCTCCCGGTTATTTTCTGTTCCCTCACGTCGAGCTCGGGTGATAGCGAACCCCCGCTCCACTATGGTGGCCCTGTCCACCACTTCCCTGAACGTGCGCAGGTCCGCTGCTTGAACCATCTCGAAGATGTCGCTCCGTAACCCGTCCACAAAAAGACGGGCCTTGTGGGGTTCATCTCGTATAACAAACGGGACGCAGTTAACCAATCTTACGAACTCCCTTTGATATTCCATGACCGATCGGTTCCCTTGTCTAATGTTCTTCAGGTCGTCTTCCAATTGCCGCTTGACGCTATCGGAGAAGAAAGCGTCAAAAAGTTCCTCTCTAAAGGCCGTCCATGTCGGTAGCGGGTCGTTTGTAGACGGATCCGGGCATACCGTCTTCCACCAGATGCGTGCATCATTCCCTTCGAGGAAGTGGACGGCTAGTGGAACCCGCTCGTGTCCCTCCATCAGTAAGTCCTCGAAGAGTTTTTCCATGGTATCCACCCATTTCTCGACGACCCATGGATCGGTCGTCTCTCCCTCAAAAGTGGGAGGGTCATGCTTCTTGAACCTAGTCAAGTTCGTCCTGACCCTTTCTCGCGTCGTTCGTTGCTCCGTGATCCCTCCTACAGCGGCGCACCCCCCGAGAGTAGGGGTCGTTCCTGCCTCCCCTGCTGTCGCTCCCATCACGGGCACCGTGGTCGTCGGAGTAGGTACATCCCTTGGGGATGGGGGCTGTTCCGTCGTCGTACCACCCGTCCCTTGCGGTCCCGTAGTGGGTGCGGTGGCTTCGGGCGGAGGGGTCGGATCGCGCTCGGCTGGCGCGGTTGCCTGTCGCTGCGTCAGGTGACGAACCTACTCCGTCAGCGTCGCTAATTGCCCGGCCATTTCCCGCAGTTGTCGTTGGAGGAGCTGGTTCTCTGCGGTGGCCGGGGTCACTCTATCCGCGTCCGCATTCTCGGTGGACGATCTAGTCCGGGCCATCGTCCGCTATAGACAAAGAAACCATGTTAACCCTAAGGTTATAACCCTAACACCCTGTCTTACGATTACACCTACATTACGTCCCCTTTTTCCCCGTACTCTCACGTACTACGCACCTATACCTTGGTTATCTCATGTCTAATTTGCTTGTGGCACCCTACAAGGTGGATGTGGATCACGTCTACTATGGTTATGGTTGTTTTCTCTGATACCATTTAATCTGTCACGCCCCCGGGGGTTTTTGAGTCTATCAAAGCGGAAAATTGCGTGTAGTATTATTTTTTTCTTCTTAACAAGGTAACTTAAACCTCATCCCCGGTGCGTGCCAGACCGCCACATACACAAATTCTCTCTGCCCACGGACAGAGTCTCCTTTGTATATGCACGGCGTCTCATTTACAACAACATACCTCAACCATCAACCATACAATAGACATACATCGTCAAACAGAGTACAGTAGTTTAACTAATGTTTAAAAAGACTGGTGTCCACTCGACACCTTGTTGTTTTATTTTCCAGCGGAATATTAAAGCGGCTTCAGTGTTTAGAAAGGATAAAACCAACGGTTGCAAGACCCGTGCCCACACGGCACTTCGTTTTGAGAAAACGTTTTCGAAATCATTTGGTTCGTCATGAAAACGTGCCGCATACGAAAACATCACTAAAAGCATCAAAGCATAAATGTACACCTCATCCACAGCGCTAAGTAATACATGTCCACGGCTAATACGATCCACAAGCAAATTAACTAAAAGAAGCATAAGGGAAATGAGATAATAAACCCAAGTATCTGACTACGGTCCTCGCGACGCAGTCTCACCGCCCTCCCGGCTAACGCACCTCGTAACACCTGTCACGGAGTGGGTAATGTCAGTGACAAACAAAGTAGATGTCTAATAACAATAAGGAATAAGGAGCAAACCGAAAACACCGGAACCTTTCGCTAAAACCCTGCACATAATAAGCTGGGCCCCAACCCCAGATTTATCAATTTAGTTGGGCACCAACCCCAGATTTATCAATTTAGTTGGGCACCAACCCCAGAGTACCTGTCGGGGAGACTAAAGTCTCCCCTCGTGCGCAAACACCTCTTTGATGCATTTAACCTCTTCACGGTGCTGGTGTGCTATCTTCAGCGGGCGCGAAGATGTCCTCACGGCACCCAACCCCTTTGTGAGGTACACGGGTCAAAAGAGACCACTTCTCCGGAAAAGTACACCCATGCGGAGGCCAATCCGCCTGTGTACGTGCAGCATCCGAAAACGGATTTGCCGAGATCGGCGTGTAGTGAGCACCGCGACCGTAGCCGCTTCAATTGTTAGATGAAATACAATTATGCGAAAGGTTAAACTGTCCATCTACTTTGTTAGATAAATTAAGAGCACTTTAATGACGATAGATGCACTTACTGCACTTGTTGCACTTATCGCAACCGTACCCACCTATTTGAAGAGAAATCGGAACACCTGAATCCTTCGCGCACCCCCGCTGCGCACTTGAACCTAAAGAAAAGTCCGCAAGGATAACTATAGTCAAAAACGTGTACTAACATCCGAAAACAAAAGACCCAATTTACTCTTTTCGACGGAAAAGTCCAACACCGTCCGGGTTGACGAAAACGGGAATCCCGCGCCGCCGTCGTCGTCCGCCAGAACCCCGCGCGGTTCGGAACCGCGCGGCGCGTCTCCGCGGCGACGCCCACGCGGCGCGGTACCTCGCGCGGGTGTTGCCCGTGCGGCGGCCGCGCGGTGCCCGCGCGGGTGTTGCCTGTGCGGCGGCCGCGCGGTGCCCGCGCGGGTGCGGCCCCGCACGGCGCCCGCGCGGTTGCGGGTCCGCGCGGGTGCCGCCCGCGCGGCAGCCGCGCGGCGCCCGCGCGGTGCCCGCACGGTTGCTGGTCCGCGCGGGTGCCGCCCGCGCGGCAGCCGCGCGGCGCCCGCGCGGTGCCCGCACGATTGCGGGTCCGCGCGGGTGCCGCCCGCGCGGTTGCGGGTCCGCGCGGCAGCCGCGCGGCGCCCGCGCGGTTGCTGTTCCGCGCGGGTGCCGCCCGTGCGGCAGCCGCGCGGCGCCCGCGCGGTTGCGGGTCCGCGCGGCAGCCGCGCGGCGCCCATGCGGTGCCCGCGCGATTGCGGGTCTGCATGGGTGCCGTCCGTGCGGTGCCGTCCGTGACTCTCCTCTGCGCGATGCCCTAGCGGCACCGCGCGTCTCCGCCGTCCGTTCCGTGCCCTAGCATGATGACGACGACGGCGACGGTGACGGAGAAACCAAGAACTCAAACAAAAGAGACGACGGAAAAATCCCAAATAAATTATAATAATTATTTTACTAACCGAAGATCGACGGAAAGGTTGTCCGGTCGCGTTCTTGCCTTCGGTTCGGTGTCCGGGAAGATCGGGCTCCTTCTCTTTCTCCTTTCCCTTTCTTCCGTCTAGGGTTCTATCTTTTCTTTTCTTTTTCTCTTCTCACCGATTAGGGTTTTTATTTCTTTCTTTTCTTTTCTTTCCGATAATCGGGATCCCTTATATAGCTCGTATTAAATCTTTAATTAATTTTCTTTTTAATTAGTACGTAAGAGAATTCTATTTTCCCTCATGGATAATTAATTAACTAATTAATTATCCCCTACGAGATAACCCACCTTATCTCTAACGGGTGCAAGATATTTTGCACGGATTCCGATGCATGACTAATCACCGTATCACCAGGAATTCCGTTCCGGGAGATCCCGGTATCGGATTTCAGATCCGATCGCGCGTCGGCCTTCTTTTTCCGCGCTCTATCGCAGAAAAATACTAGCACCACACACCGGCCAACTTTTAAGAATTGAATAATTTTATTTCACTTAGAGGCCTAAATGACTACATGTAAGTCAAAAATACCCCGAAAGGCCGGATCACTACAGCGCAGGTGTCGATCATCGTTGTGTTGGGACGACTTGATGGAACGGAAGCAACTTGGATCAGACTTGGTGGAGGAAACGGAGGCTAAGATCAGTTTGATTAGGCAGCGGTTGCTAACTGCACAAAGCCGGCAAAAGAGTTATGTGGACCGGAGACGACGGGACTTGGAGTTCCAAGTCGGAGAGCATGTTTTGCTCAAGGTTTCACCGTCCCGGGGAATCCGGCGGTTCGGTTTGCGAGGCAAGCTGAGCCCGCGATTTGTGGGACCTTACGAAATCCTTGAGCGGGTTGGTCCGGTAGCTTATCGTTTAGCCTTGCCACCTAGTCTCGAGAGAGTACATGATGTGTTTCACGTGTCGATGCTTCGGAAGTATGTGCCCGACCCTTCACACGTAATCGACATTTTTTCGGTGGAACTACAAGAGGACTTAAGTTTTGAAGAAACACCGATACGCATATTGGCAAAAGAGGAGAAGAAATTGCGTAAGAGGTTATACCTTACGTACAGATTCAGTGGAGCAATCACGAGGAAAGGGAAGCCACGTGGGAACTAGAGCCGATGATGAAGCCACGTGGCCTAGACCAAGTTGGGTACCGGTACCCCACCCTGGGTTCCGGAACCCAAGGGCTGGTTCCGGAACCCAAGGGCTGGTTCCGGAACTCAGGAGCTGGTTCTGGAACCCAGCTCTTGGTTCTGGAACTCAGCCACTCCAAACCTGAATCCTCTAGCAAGCTTCAAAGAATCACGGCGTCGACTCACTTTTTGCCCCGGAAGCTTCCGCACCGCTCTGAAACCTCCCGAACTCCGCTATAAACATAAAATGCACCTGTTCCAAGCATTTCCAAGTTTTTCTGTGCACAACTGCGGAGTCGGTGCTCAATGAAAATCCTGTACTCTACGCTCTCTGTAGAGTACCGGGACTTGGTGGAGTGTACCGACCTCGCAAGATGGCGTGGTGCGGAGAAATCGCCTCGGACGTGTTCCATTTTTGTTTGCAGATGATTTCGGGTTGATTCGGATCGACGCGGAAGCCCCAGCCTGAATCGGAATTTTTCCGGGCTTTGTGCGCCGTTAGAGGACTGGTTTGCTACAGCCGCGACTCTACTATGGTTTGCAAAAATTGGGAAAGGTTTGGAACAGGTGTATTTTCTGTTTACATATGAGTTCGGGAGGTTTCGGACTGGTGCGGAGACTCCGAAGGCGAAAAGTGAGTTGGAATCGGCAGTTATGGGAGCCGGTTTTTGGATTGAGCACCTTGATTCTACGATTGAGCTTTTTGAGTGGGGAAAACTCTGGACAGGTGTATTTTCAGATTACAGTGGAGTTCGGGATGTTCCGGACTGATGCGGAGGCCCCGAGGGCAAAAAGTGAGTTGGAGTGGGCTTAATTGGATTATTTAATTGATTAATAAATAAATTAATTAGTCGCCTGTGAGGGAAATTAGTGAAAGAAAGTGTAAAGAAAGAAAAGGAATTAAAAGAGGTTGGGTTGTTAGTGTTGGTGTTGGTGTTTGGAGAGAGAGTTGGATATGCTTTGTTCACTTTACACCATACACCATGCACCACTCACTAATTAATTAGCATGCCATGTCATCACCTTCTCCATGGATTTGAAACAGAGGAATTTTTGTGAAACAGAGGAAAGAGTAAATGAAGAAAAAGAAGAAGAAGAAGAAGAATTGAATGAAAGTAAAAGAGGGTTTTGATCATCTTGACGGCGCGAATCTTTTGCTAGTAGCCGCGTGGTGCCGAGCGGAGCAAGCGCGCGCCGAGCCTCATGAAGGTGCATTGCAGATTTTTAGAGAGAGAAAGCTTGGTTTTTGTGTAGTGCAGATTTTTGAGAGAGATAGCTTCGTTTTTGTGTATTGCAGATTTTTAGAGAGAGATAGCTTCGTTTTTGTGTAGTGCAGATTTTTGAGAGAGATAGCTTGGTTTTTGTGTAGTGCAGATTTTTGAGAGAGAAAGCTTTGGTTTTGTGTAGTGCAGATTTTTAGAGAGAGAAAGCTTGGTTTGGCTATTGTTTGAGGTTGGTGTTGATGTTGATTGTGTGGAATTTGGATTTGTTGTCCATGGATGATGGGTCTGCAGCAAGTGGAGCGCAGGGTTGGGAGGCCACAGCTGTGAGAGCGTGTGCGCAGCTAGAGCCCGATCTTGCGGATTTTTGGCTTGGTGTTCCGGAACCCAAATGGGGATTCCGGAACGGGCCTTTGGGTACCGGTACCACATGGAGTGTACCGGTACCCCATAGTACAGGATGTTTTTTTGATGGATTTTAAGCAGGGGCGTTTTAGTCTTTTCCCTCCCAAGCACACCACCCTCTTTAAAAAGCCCCCCAACCTGCCTTCTTCTCTATGATAGAAAGAAAGGAAAAAAAAAGGAAAGTAAGGAAAAGAGAATAGAAGAAGATAAAGAGAGTGAGAGAGGATGAGAGGGAGTTGATGGTACAGCTTAGTGTTCTTGAGGCTTGGAGTCAAGCGAAGATGCACGCGCGTCGGCCGCACCCACGAGGTGAGTTGGCAGATTTTGTATTTTTTGGATTTGGTTTTCTTAGATGGATTTGATGATGGTTTTTGGATGGAGCTTTGAGCTTATTGGATTATTCCTTCCATCTTGGCATTGTGCTGTGATCATGCGGACCTTGCGCTGCGTGGAGCCGAGGGTGTGCGCGCGTGCTGTGAGTTGACAGCGAGGAGCCGGAGCGCGCCGGATTTTTATTAGAGGACTCGAGAGGAGTGATCGAGCTTCCGAGGGATTTTCCCGAGGACCGCGGCAGCGCGAGCGCGTGCGGCGCGATTTTTGGGCGTTCCGGCAGATTCTGACAGTGAGAGATGCGGCGCGTCACCGACTTCAGCGATTGCCTGCGGAAAGCGTTCCAGGTGGGTTGGAATTTCTCCGAAATATATGGAATGCCTTCTAAAACTATTGTATGGATGTTGATCATGATTAGCTCATTATTTATATAGCTGGTAAATCTGATAGTTGCCTAGAAAATTATAGAAAGACAATTATGGGCCCCAGATATTTTTAGCATGATCTAGGAATGATTTGACACTAGACTACATGATTAGCTGGCATTAGATTGGCATCTGAACCGTTTTAAAGATCGGCGGACCGGTTTTAATAAAATTGAGACTTTAAAAATAGTTTGGAATTTTTGTGAGCTTCCAGGGGGTTTGAGTAGGTTCAGCATGCATGTATCCTCGTGCCAGGGGGCAGAGTGGATTTTTGTTGAGCTCTGTGTGACGAGCTTCTAGTGTCAGGTGAGTTGAGATCCCTGGTGGGATTGTTCTAGATCATGCATTGGTATTTCTGATTTAGTAGTAGAGATGGCTCTCCGATGTGGTTTTGAGAGGTTTGGGCTCTGGCGGATTGAGTCGTGGAGGGTTCCCGACTTAGCCATGGATGTGCATTATCAGATTGGGTCGTTGAGGGTTCTCCGACATAGCTATGAGAGGGTTGGGCATTCCTTGATCCAGTCGTGGAGGGTTCCCGACTGTGATGTGATATATAGTATTGAGTATCCGATCTGTTTGATCGAGGATCATAGCCTGCATGTGCCATTTATGAGATAGTTGAGACTGACTAGATACGAGCTCGGTGGGGTCGCTCCCCTCGAGTACGCTCCGGATGCGTGAGGATGATTGAGATGGACCGACTAGGACGCCCCACGCGGAGTGGGCAGGTGCGTAGTACGCCCAACGTGGAGTGGGTAGGTGCGTAGTACGCCCCACACGTAGTGGGCAGGTGCGTTCATAGTAGTCGGCGGGACGCCCCACGTGGAGTGGGCAGGTGCGTCCATAGTAGTCAGTAGTACGCCCCACGCGGAGTGGGTAGGTGCGTAGTACGCCCCACAGAGAGTGGCCAGGTGCGTAGTACGCCCCACACGCAGTGGATAGGTGCGTAGGACGCCCCACGGGGAGTGGGCAGGTGCGTCCATAGTATTCGGTAGGACGCCCCACGTGGAGTGGGCAGGTGCGTTCCTAGACGACAGGCGCGGGCTTGACTGAGCCAGTTTTTGGCAGTCATTGAGATTTAGGTTTTGAGATCACCTTGTGTGCGAGTGGTGCACAGCTTGCTCTTAGATGCGTATTCCTTTGAGCATGATACTTGAGGCATTTAGTAGTGAGGGAGTATGCATAGCAGGTTCATAGTAGAGATTTTCTTGAGCATTATGTTGAGACATATTAGCTGTAGCTCATTTCCTGCTTTCATTATTTATATCTATCTGCATACCTATCTTTTGGTTCCTCCAGTAGACTTAGTGGGCATACCGTGGATATTGGTGACGGTACCCACTGAGATCTATCTTCTGCAGTAGATCTCACACCCGCTGCGATGACAGGTTCCTGAGGTAGTTGTTCCGGCTGGGTTCGCGCGGAGACATCCGATCGAGGTGAGGACGTGGCTGAGTAGTTCCTTACCGTATTGAGGGTCAGAGGTAGATGTACCCTGTATTCTATGTTTCTACTTTTGTACTGGACAGTCTGAGTGATTGGTGAGGCTTTTGTTTATATTTTGACAGTTGAGAGATGTTGTATTGAGGATGATTTTATTTATACCAGATGTTCAGTGGATTTCTATAGCTCTTGGTTTTTAGTTTCAGCTCTGATACATGTTTTAGCATAGATCTGACTTGCAGGGTTCGTATGTGCGGCAGTTTCCGTACAGATGGCGGATCTGTTGGCGAGCCCGGGTCGCAGTTTCGACCCCGGGGCGTGACAGATTAGGGTGGTATCAGAGCCTAGTAATATAGGTCGTTGAGGACTTAGTGACCCTAGGCTTTTGGTTGGACAGTAGGATGACTGTCGTGAGAGACGTGACTTTTGCGAGAGTCCTGATTGAGTTTGTACCTCCCCCGAGGGATTGGGGCGAGTGATTTGACATGTTTATTCTCTAAAGTGATTATGTTGGCTGCAGACAACATAATGCTTTAGAAAGGTTAACATGTATTAGACTTTCGCTTGATTGGGTCGGGAGTGTTTGTGGTTTTGTTAGTTGGTTTGTGGCAGTTGTCCTTGTTGCCTCTGAGACGCCGTGCAGCGGCGAGGGCGTGTTTGACCTTGGATAAGGAGCCCGATCAGCGGGAGGCTGAATGGACAGAGCAGAGAAAGGTCTAAGAGTTGCGGGCCCATGTAGCTCAGTTGTTGAGGCGACGCGGCGCCAGGTTGAGGTCATGGAGCGCGAGATGCGCATTTTTGAGCAGAGAGCATCGACTGAGGTATCGCCAGTAGTACCTCCAGCCGCGGCATCGTCGACTTCGACCCAGTTCGCACTGTGGGTAGTGCAGGGGCAGCGAGAGTTGCTGATTGGTTATTGTTCATCCGCTAGTTCCATCCCCTGTAGATTTCGGGCAGAGTTGGAGCCTTGGGAGGCCGAGAACTAGATTGCTGTTTGGGAAAAGTTGTTTGAGGACTTGTTGATCCAGGTGAAGCATCAGGTGCTCTTGGTTGCGCACCTTTGGTTAGGGACGCCGAGTGTTGGTGGAATCGAGTTCATTTTGTTGGACCACCAGGAGAGTGGTTGAGGATTTGGAGCGAGTTTCTATGATTGTTGAGTAGAGTACCCTACGTCGCCCAGGATGAGGCCCAGGAGATTGATCATGTTTGAGAGGGGACTGCTTCGAGATATCTATCACCTTGTGCATACTCGATGGATTGGCCGATGATATGTGATCATGTCCGAGAGAACGAAGAGCGAGGGACTAGCTCCAGAGAGAGGCGTCTAGCATCGTCGGATTTGGGATAGTCGAGTGGATCGAGGCTGCCATGATTCCAATCACAAGATCATGAGCCTCAGAGGAGACAGAGACCAAGAGGTTCTCGACAGTTGAGACACCAGCAGCAGTGTTAGGATGACTGTGTCTTTTGCGGTGGGCCGCATTCATCGCCATAGAGTGACTTCAGGAGGAGGGCGATGCTTTTCATGTGTATAGTCAGGACATCTTCAGGCAGAGTGTCCCAGAGTGGTGCTCTTGGATTTGCCGCTTGCGACGGCACCCCACTACCCCTTCTTTAGGATGTACAGGTTCACCCGACTTACCGGCAGGCTGAGAGAGCCGTGACGCCGAGATAGTTAGAGCGATGGCCACCAGCATCTAGTGGATGAGATTGTGCAGCCGGTTAGAGGACGCCAGGATAGTGGATCGCGTCTTACCGGGTGTGGTTCTGCTGACGGTTGTCAGAGTTGGAGCATGTCCGATGCCGACACCGCTTGCACATGTTTTAGGAGAGCAGGGGTAGCTTCGTGTGGGCCGGAGATGGGATTGTTGGCTTGTGCATGTGAGGATCAGGCTCCAGATCACGTATAGCACATGGATGAGTGTTGCCAGTCCCGCCCAGTGCAGTAGGACCTTGGATTTCATCCTAGAGTGTTAGTCCTACATCAACTCCAAGATGATGTTATGGGGTTGGATAGGGATTGGACATCCCAACGTTATGCTATCATGGATTGTCGAGAATAGGACAATGACTCTCCGTGGACCTGGCCAGGAGGAGTGTGTTTAGAGAGGATGCTAGAGCACGACAGAGGTTGAGTCGTGGTTGTATCGCTTGTTAGCGACTATTGAGGAGGTGCCTACGGCGGCACCGGGACTAAGGATTATCTTTTATTGCCGAGTGATCTCGAGTGAGAGTTTACCAGATTTGATTTCGAAGCCGCCGTTTGGTGAGATTGAGATCGAAATAGTGATCGACGTGGTTTGGAAACCGCGCCAACTTCGGCAGCATCTCTTGGAGTGTTACCTGTGAGACATAGAGAGAGAGAGCCGATAGCACAGTTGCGGGATTTGATGGATGGGGTGGTCTGTGTGACCCAGTACCACGTCGTGGGGATACGACAGTGAGGATCTGAGGGATTGATACTTGAGTTGTTGCCTTACCGTTGGTACACGGCAGTGTTGCCACGTTGTGAGTGCACAACGGTGAGGGTTCTATAACGGTTTGAGCACAGACAGGTTTGGATTGAATTTCGGCGGATGCCTTTTCTGAGATTGGTAGCACTATGAAACCTTACAGCCGAGGGCTGTGCCCTGATGGTGTTCAGGAACTGATAAGGGCATTTTGAGCTTGCAGCAAGGTCAAACGGATTGACTAAGGCCCTGCGGCCTTTTGGATTTGAGGAATTGGGTGTTCCAGCGGTACTTGGACCGGGTTGTTGTGCCGGCGTGAGTTCGAGCTCTACACCGAGTTGTGGTACCAGTTGCTGAGTTTGATTTTTACTGGGCCGTTGGATTTGACTATATTTGGATTGGGTTCCAAGGTGACGTAGAGCTTGAGGATAGTGCTGCAACTTCTAAGAGAGAGAAGTTGTATGCCAAGTGGTGAGAGTTGCATTTGGACTTCGGAAAATTTTGTGGTTAGGTCATGTGATGACAGCTGCAAGAGTGTCAGAGGACCCAACGAAGAGTGATACCGTTTGGGTTGGGCCTAGACCTATGTTAGTGACAGAGGTCAGAAGCTCTTGGACTATGTAAGGCCAGTGTAACTTGGAAGAGGCAAAGCTGAGGAAGATACTGGCATTGATACGGATATTGCCTGTGATAGAGAGGTTAGGAATTATCCAGAGATCCTTGAGCCTGATGTACATGGCTACTCAGGAGGACTTTGATTGAGGCACCGCCGGTGGACAGAGTTATTGGAGCTGTTGGATTGATATCCTATAGTATTATCCCGGCATGGACATTATGGTCAGTATGCCTTGGTTAGGCGAGGATTTGAGACATTGGAGTGGCCGATGTAATTCCTGCTTGTGAGGCAAAGGAATTTGTTTAATCGGGTTATATCCTGGATGAAGATTCAGTAGAGCCATTCTGATGAGTGAGAATGACCACCTGAGAGCCTGAGGATGAGTTGGGGATCTCCTATCCCTATCTGTTTGAGACACCCTCCTGAGTTATGGATTTATTTTTGGTTTCGAGGACGAAACCTTTTTAAGGAGGGGAGAGTGTAGAGTACCGGGACTTGGTGGAGTGTACCGACCTCGCAAGATGGCGTGGTGCGGAGAAATCGCCTCGGACGTGTCCCATTTTTGTTTGCAGATGATTTCGGGTTGATTCGGATCGACGCGGAAGCCCCAGCCTGAATCGGAGTTTTTTCGGGCTTTGTGCGCCGTTAGAGGACTGGTTTGCTACAGCCGCGACTCTACTATGGTTTGCAAAAATTGGGAAAGGTTTGGAACAGGTGTATTTTCTGTTTACAGATGAGTTCGGGAGGTTTCGGACTGGTGCGGAGACTCCGAAGGCGAAAAGTAAGTTGGAATCGGCAGTTATGGGAGCCGGTTTTTGGATTGAGCACCTTGATTCTACGATTGAGCTTTTTGAGTGGGGAAAACTCTGGACAGGTGTATTTTCAGATTACAGCGAAGTTCGGGATGTTCCGGACTGATGCGGAGGCCCCGAGGGCAAAAAGTGAGTTGGAGTGGGCTTAATTGGATTATTTAATTGATTAATAAATTAATTAATTAGTGGCCTGTGAGGGAAATTAGTGAAAGAAAGTGTAAAGAAAGAAAAGGAATTAAAAGAGGTTGGGTTGTTAGTGTTGGTGTTGGTGTTTGGAGAGAGAGTTGGATATGCTTGTTCACTTTACACCATACACCATGCACCACTCACTAATTAATTAGCATGCCATGTCATCACCTTCTCCATGGATTTGAAACAGAGGAATTTTTGTGAAACAGAGGAAAGAGTAAATGAAGAAAAAGAAGAAGAAGAAGAAGAATTGAAGGAAAGTAAAAGAGGGTTTTGATCATCTTGACGGCGCGAATCTTTTGCTAGTAGCCGCGTGGTGCGGAGCGGAGCAAGCGCGCGCCGAGCCTCATGAAGGTGCATTGCAGATTTTTAGAGAGAGAAAGCTTGGTTTTTGTGTAGTGCAGATTTTCGAGAGAGATAGCTTCGTTTTTGTGTATTGCAGATTTTTAGAGAGAAAGCTTCGTTTTTGTGTAGTGCAGATTTTTGAGAGAGATAGCTTGGTTTTTGTGTAGTGCAGATTTTTGAGAGAGAAAGCTTTGGTTTTGTGTAGTGCAGATTTTTAGAGAGAGAAAGCTTGGTTTGGCTATTGTTTGAGGTTGGTGTTGATGTTGATTGTGTGGATTTTGGATTTGTTGTCCATGGATGATGGGTCTGCAGCAAGTGGAGCGCAGGGTTGGGAGGCCACAGCTGTGAGAGCGTGTGCGCAGCTAGAGCCCGATCTTGCGGATTTTTGGCTTGGTGTTCCGGAACCCAAATGGGGATTCCGGAACGGGCCTTTGGGTACCGGTACCACATGGAGTGTACCGGTACCCCATAGTGTAGGATGTTTTTTTGATGGATTTTAAGCAGGGGCTTTTTAGTCTTTTCCCTCCCAAGCACACCACCCTCTTTAAAAAGCCCCCCAACCTGCCTTCTTCTCTACGATAGAAAGAAAGGAAAAAAAAAAGGAAAGTAAGGAAAAGAAAATAGAAGAAGATAAAGAGAGTGAGAGAGGTTGAGAGGGAGTTGATGGTGCAGCTTAGTGTTCTTGAGGCTTGGAGTCAAGCGAAGCCGCGCGCGCGTCGGCCGCACCCACGAGGTGAGTTGGCAGATTTTGTATTTTTGGGGTTTGGTTTTCTTAGATGGATTTGATGATGGTTTTTGGATGGAGCTTTGAGCTTATTGGATTATTCCTTCCATCTTGGCATTGTGCTGTGATCATGCGGACCTTGCGCTGCGTGGAGCCGAGGGTGTGCGCGCGCGTGCTGTGAGTTGACAGCGAGGAGCCGGAGCGCGCCGGATTTTTATTAGAGGACTCGAGAGGAGTGATCGAGCTTCCGAGGGATTTTCCCGAGGACCGCGGCAGCGCGAGCGCGTGCGGCGCGATTTTTGGGCGTTCTGGCAGATTCTGACAGTGAGAGATGCGGCGCGTCACCGACTTCAGCGATTGCCTGCGGAAAGCGTTCCAGGTGGGTTGGAATTTCTCCGAAATATATGTAATGCCTTCTAAAGCTATTGTATGCATGTTGATCATGATTAGCTCATTATTTATATAGCTGGTAAATCTGATAGTTGCCTAGAAAATTATAGAAAGACAATTATGGGCCCCAGATATTTTTAGCATGATCTAGGGATGATTTGACACTAGACTGCATGATTAGCTGGCATTAGATTGGCATCTGAACCGTTTTAAAGATCGGCGGACCGGTTTTAATGAAATTGAGACTTTAAAAATAGTTTGGAATTTTTGTGAGCTTCCAGGGGGTTTGAGTAGGTTCAGCATGCATGTATCCTCGTGCCAGGGGGCCGAGTGGATTTTTGTTGAGCTCTGTGTGACGAGCTTCTAGTGTCAGGTGAGTTGAGATCCCTGGTGGGATTGTTCTAGATCATGCATTGGTATTTCTGATTTAGTAGAAGAGATGGCTCTCCGATGTGGTTTTGAGAGGTTTGGGCTCTGGCGGATTGAGTCGTGGAGGGTTCCCGACTTAGCCATGGATGTGCATTATCAGATTGGGTCGTTGAGGGTTCTCCGACATAGCTATGAGAGGGTTGGGCATTCCTTGATCCAGTCGTGGAGGGTTCCCGACTGTGATGTGATATCTGGTATTGAGTATCCGATCTGTTTGATCGAGGATCATAGCCTGCATGTGCCATTTATGAGATAGTTGAGACTGACTAGATACTAGAGCTAGGTGGGGTCGCTCCCCTCGAGTACGCTCCGGATGCGTGAGGATGATTGAGATGGACCGACTAGGACGCCCCACGCGGAGTGGGCAGGTGCGTAGTACGCCCAACGTGGAGTGGGTAGGTGCGTAGTACGCCCCACACGTAGTGGGCAGGTTTGTTCGTAGTAGTCGGCGGGACGCCCCACGTGGAGTGGGCAGGTGCGTCCATAGTAGTCAGTAGTACACCCCACGCGGAGTGGGTAGGTGCGTAGTACGCCCCACAGAGAGTGGGCAGGTGCGTAGTACGCCCCACACGCAGTGGATAGGTGCGTAGGACGCCCCACGGGGGGTGGGCAGGTGCGTCCATAGTAGTCGGTAGGACGCCCCACGTGGAGTGGGCAGGTGCGTTCCTAGACGACAGGCGCGGGCTTGACTGAGCCAGTTTTCGGCAGTCATTGAGATTTAGGTTTTGAGTGCACCTTGTGTGCGAGTGGTGCACAGCTTGCTCTTAGATGCGTATTCCTTTGAGCATGATACTTGAGGCATTTGTTACGGAATTTGAGTTGGCGTAGTTTCGTGAAAGTCTCAAGTCTTGAAGATTGAAGGTGAAGAAAGTTGGATCATTTAACTCAATCTCAAGAAAGAAGAATTCAAAAGGATCAGGTATGTTTAACTAAAGATTTTGTGTGATCCGAATACTTCTTGTAGTGTAGAAACACTTGGAAGAATCTTTCATTGCATAAAAATCAAAAACTGGACTTGGGACATGTTCAGGATCCGGATCAGGTTGTTCGATCCGGATCCCGAAGGTGGTTCGTTCATACACCAGTTCAATCCGGATCGTAGCCTCTCTTGATCCGGATCCCGAACACTGAGTTTACCATCTTCCTTGAACGATCCGGATCAGGCTTCGCAATCCGGATCCCGAACGTTGATGTTTGGTGAACTGTATGAACGATCCGGATCAAGCACTTCGATCCGGATCCCGAACCTTCGTTTTTCTGGAATTGCCTGACTCGTTACGACGATCCGGATCACAGCTAATCCGATCCGGATCGCCGTCCGTAAAATTTTCAGAAATGTTAGGTTTTTGATTCTTATCTCCTTCCTAGGGTTTCTAACCTATAAATAGACCCTATGACTCTTTTTCTAGGGGGAATCCAAATAGCCGTCATTTTCATATATCATCTTATACGGCTCTAGATCCACATATAGAGAAGAAAGGAAATCATTAGAGAATACTCTATGTTTCTTCATCTATATTGATTAGTTTGATTCTAGGTTTTCATACTCACATCTTGAGTTGAATCAAACTAATGAATACTTAGATGGTATTTCCGATCTATCTTTGATCTAAGTATTCGGCGGATCATCACCACCAAAAACAACGATTTACCCCAAAAATCGGCGCGTGGATTCGCGTGTCCTTGTGGATTCAAGGTTCAACCGCTCTCGTGGATTCGGAGCGAGGCACATTCGTGGATTCGAAGGGTGCTATTGGGTGAAGACCGTGGACTCGGTCGGACGTCGTGGATTCGACGTTGGACGCCGTGGATTCGGCGTTGGGCGCAGATCGTGGATTCGAGAAGCGTCGCGGAGCGAGCGGAGAAGATCCTCTAGGAGCGTATGGAAAAGGTTGAGTCGTAAGTGTGTACGGTAAATCACCTTGTACGTGTTTTAATTCTAGTGGATTTCTGCCATGTTATCGGTCCCGTGGTTTTTTACTCCGGTGATGGAGTTTTCCACGTAAAAATCTTGCGAGTTATTTTTTATTTCCGCATTGGGTTTTTATCGCAACGATTTTTGAGTGTTTATACGTTTACACCTATTCACCCCCCTCTAGGTGTTTTTTTCCCTATTTAGATCCTTATTACATATAACCCAACAAGTGGTATCAGAGAGGGAATAGGGTTGTAAACAATGGTTGAAGGTGGAAACATCAACCGACCCCCGTTCTTCGATGGAACAAATTATGCGTACTGGAAAGTGCGGATGAAAGCCTTTTTAGTTTCCATCGACGAACGGGTGTGGCAATCAATTGAATTAGGATGGTCTAATCCAACTGAATTTATTGGTGATGTCCACACCTTGAAACATAGGTCGAAATGGACCAAGGAAGAGTTAGACTCATCTTCTTACAATGGTAAGGGAATTAATGCTATTTTTAATGCCTTATCTCAAACTGAGTTCTCTCGCGTCTCAGCATGTGAGACTGCGAAAGAAATCTGGGATGTTCTTCAGGTTACACATGAGGGAACTAACCTCGTGAAGATTCAGAAACTGCAAATGCTTACGAGCAAGTTTGACTCTATCTTAATGACAGAAAATGAATCTTTCACGGACTACTATACACGATTGCAAGATATCGTAAACTCATGTGCTAACCTGGGAGAGAAGATTCCAGAATTTAAGATTGTAAGAAAGATCTTAAGAACTCTTCCTGAACGATTTCGCCCAAAGGTTACTGCCATTGAAACTATTAAACACCCGGACGAAATACGTGTAGAAGAATTAGTTGGTGCATTACAAACTTATGAAATGACATTTACTACTAACAATTCTTCTGGAAAAGCATCCTCTTCTAAGTCTTCAGGTTATGCGTTGAAAACAACTAAGGAAGAAGACGCGGATACATCCTCCTCAGACGATGACGAGAACCTTTCTATGGAGGAATTTGAGAAGCAGCTCGCTCTCTTGACAAGGAAGTTTCGCCGCAACTTTCGAAGGGGTAATTCAAGTAAATCTCCATCCTTCGGAAAGTCGATCAAAGGCAAGGGTACTTCAAGTTACAAGTCAAGAAAGCAAGAGAACTTCTCAAAGGATAAGAAAAGTTCAGAGGGACAACTACAATGCTTCAAATGTCGAGGCTACGGCCACATTGCAACGGAGTGTCCCAACAAGTATCCGGCAAAGAAGAAGGTGATGCAAGTCGTCACTTGGGATGACAACTCAACGTCAAATGAGTCGTCTTCGAGTGATGAAGAAAAGAGCTCCACGGCATTCCACGCGTCCGTATCTTCACCCTTCATGTGCTTTATGGCAAGTACATCCGAGTCGTTGTCCAACTCCACTGTTGAAAAGATTGCAACGGACAATGAATCGGATGATTCGGAAGGTGAAGATTTTGCTTTAGCCTATCACAGACCTTTACGGGATTCAAAGAAACCGGCTAAGCAAAACAAGGGGTTGAGAGGGAGATTGCAGGATCTCGAAGAAGAAGTAAAAAGGGTAACTTCTCTCTCGACCGATCTTGAAGTGGAAAGGGATAATTTGATAAGAGCAAATGTTTCCCTTCAAGAGTCCAATGAGCAACTCGAGAAGAATTATATAGATATGGTGAACAAAGCGAACTACTTCTTGAAGCTCTACGGCGAGGCCCGACGGGAAAAATTGGAAATGACAGAGACCATTTGCCAACTCAAGGATGACTTACAGCAATTTTCTTCTGGAAGGAGTAAGTTGGATAAACTTCTTGGTCTTGGTCAAACAAACAAGTTCGGCCTCGGATACACTCAAACTGGAAACAGTCCAAGTTCGAGTGGGACAGTCTTTGTGCCTTAGTCGGTATCTCCTCCTCCGACACCGGAATTCATGACAACCAACGACAACAAGCCTACTTCATCCTCTTCAGAATCGTCAAGCACAAAGGTATGTTTTCGTTGTAATTTTGCAGGGCACATTGAAAGAAATTGCAAGATTGGAGCTCAAAGATCAAATCAACCACATCTTGCAACTGCTACCAACAAGTTCACTCCCCGGAATTCAAAGAAGGATTTTTCAAAAGAAAAGAACGTTGGTAGTACTCCAAACAAGACGTTGACAAAAGAAAAAGATCAATCAGACAAAACGTCTTCATCAAGGAAAATTTCTCAACCATTGCCGACATACTCCAAAACTCAAAAGGTTTGGGTATGCAAAGGTGAAATCCCTCCTTGTCTTTAATCGTTCTACGATTAAATGTTGTGTAGTTTATGTAGACTATTTTTTTTTTCTTTCTTTTGGCCGACCCGTCAACCATCTTTGGGAGGTAACTGGTATATTTTTTTATTGGTTGATGATTTCTCTCGGTATTCTTGGGTAGCATTTTTAAAAGAGAAAGCTGATACTTTTGATTCTTTTCACGAGATCTGCCTTCGTATTATGATTGAAAAGAATGAAAAGATCATCCGTGTTAGAAGTGATAGAGGTGGAGAATTCATTAATTCAAAATTCATTGACTTTTGTACTTCAAACGGTATTAAGCATGAATTCTCTGCACCCTATACACCTCAACGGAATGGTGTTGTCGAGCGCAAGAACAGGGTTGTTCAAGAGATGGCGCGTGTGATGCTTCATAGCCGGAATTTACCGCTACATTTTTGGGCTGAAGCTGTGAACACCGCTGTCTATGTCATTAATCGTGTGTTCTTGCGCCCGGGAACGTTAAATACACCATATGAACTATGGTGTGGTAGAAAACCCAACATCAAATATTTTCGCATCTTCGGGAGTCGGTGTTACATTTTACGTGACCGTGAAAACCTTGGAAAGTTTGACTCACGAAGTGACGAAGGGATTTTCTTGGGGTATTCTACTAATAGTAGAGCATATCGAGTATTTAACTTGGAATCTAAGACGATCGTAGAATCTATAAATGTTAAAGTAGATGAAGCTTTTCACTTTGCATCTGAAAAATCTACCCTCGATATCTCTCTAGATGATGATACTCCTGTAAGTGCATCTTCTCATGATAATACTTCCAATATTAATGATGCATCTAATGGTTCTTCAAGTTTATCTAATGTGCAGGAATCATCTCATATATCTCCGAGTACTCCGTTTCAACAAACGCTACGAATCTCCAAGGATCATCCGGAATCGAATATTATTGGAGATCCACAAGAAGGAGTTAGAACTCGGAGGCAGTTGGTTTGTGGATTCGCTTGCTACGTATCTTTAATCGAACCAAAGAACATAGATGAAGCTCTTCAGGATGACTACTGGATTAAAGCAATGCAGGAAGAGCTCCATCAATTTGAGCGAAACAAAGTCTGGGAATTAACGAAGCCTCCACAGCAACATAATGTGATAGGTACCAAATGGATCTTCAAGAACAAGAAAAATGAGGATGGTACTATCATCAGGAACAAGGCACGATTAGTTGCTCAAGGCTACTCTCAAGTAGAAGGTATAGACTTTGATGAAACATTCGCCCCTGTAGCTAGACTCGAGTCCATTCGTATACTGTTTGCTATTGCTTGTCATTTTAAAATCAAATTATTTCAAATAGACGTTAAGAGCGCATTTCTAAATGGATTTTTAAATGAGGAAGTTTATGTGGCTCAACCGAAAGGTTTTGTAGACCATAAACAACCTAACCATGTTTTTCGTTTGAAAAAGGCTCTTTACGGTCTGAAACAAGCACCGCGAGCATGGTACGAAAGGTTGACAAAGCACCTTTTGGAGAAGGGCTATACTCGAGGGGGAGCTGACAGGACTCTCTTTGTGAAGCATTATCAAAGCAATTTCATTGTAGCACAAATCTATGTCGATGACATTGTATTTGGCGCAACAAGAGATAATGATGCTTCTAAATTCGCGGAGACCATGGAAAGCGAATTTGAGATGTCCATGATGGGCGAATTGACCTACTTCCTTGGATTGCAAATTAAACAAAATGATGAAGGTATTCACTTGAGTCAATCCAAGTATGCAATGGAGTTGGTTAAAAAGTTTGATCTTGAAAATTCGAAGGATTTTCCGACTCCAATGGGAACTAGCCACAAGGGACTTGGAAGTGAATCACAAAGTGAGAATGTAGACGAGAAACTGTATTGAAGTATGATTGGAAGTCTACTTTACCTCACGGCTAGTCGCCCGGATATATCTTTTGGTGTTGGGATCTGCGCGAGATATCAATCTGCACCAAAGGAGGTTCACCTGAAAGCGGTGAAAAGGATCATCCGGTATATCAAAGGATCAATTAATTTCGGAATTTGGTATCCTATGGGAACAAGTTTGGACATTGTTGGATACTCAAATGCCGATTGGGCAGGATCAGTGGATGATCGGAAAAGCACGAGTGGTGCATGCTTCTATCTTGGCCATTGCCTTGTTGCATGGCACAGTAAAAAGCAGAATTGCATAGCACTCTCGACTGCCGAAGCGGAATACATTTCAGCTGGAAGTTGCTCAACTCAACTCATTTGGATGAAAAGCGTATTGAGCGACTTCCGGATTTCAGCATCTTCGGTAACAATTCTATGTGACAACACAAGTGCAATCAACATTTCTAAAAACCCTGTGTTGCACTCTAGAACAAAACATATTGAACTTAGATATCATTTTCTTAGAGAGTTAGTTGAATCAAATACTCTTCAACTTTCATATATTTCAACTGAGGATCAATTAGCTGACATTCTAACAAAACCTTTGGATCAAAAACGTTTTATTCATTTGCGAAAAGCAATTGGAATGCTTTCCTTGAAATAAACTTCTTTTTGAAACCTTTGCTTAGGATAGGTTTTGTCTTTGTTTTGTTTTGTTCATTATCTATGTCTGTACATAGGACATTAATTGAGCATAGATCATAATTGACTTTAATTGCATCTTTTCGCACATTTAGAAATTTACTATGCTTTCGCCATCATAATATTTCACTGTTGCAATGATCATTTATGTTAATTAAATCATCTTCTGAGTGATCAAAGTCAATTTCTCTATCTCAATGATCTCTTGGTATAGTCATTATCTTATTTGACTGTTTAGTCGAGTATGAAATCGAGATCAATTTTTGGTTGAATACTTTATATCTTAAATAATTGATAGCCAATTGAGGGGGAGTCAAAGAAATGTAAAATGCTCAAAAGATGTGGAAAGAGTTACATCCCAATGAGGAGTGTGAAAACTACCACCACATGGAGGAAAGAGCTACCACCTCGGTCGTTCGAGTATTGTGTGCAGCTACCACATGTATACCAAGCATGGTTGTTCAAATTTTTGATTATGTAAAATGCATGTTGAAATACTTGACTCCGTCATATTTCAAGGTTGGTATAAGGTGGGTTTTTAAAGAAAGATGCTCAAAGAGCCACTCTCTTCAACAGATTGTCTAGATACATTATCTACTATATTTGGGATTTCAAACATCTATTGATCTTTGTATTTCATTTTCTTTACTGAATTGATCATTTGATAAAGGCATTACTCATAAGATCAAGTTAGATGTGATTGAAGGTGTTCAACTTTAAGGGATTTAATTTTTGTAAATTCTCGTTTCATTTTTGGATATTATTGATAGATCTGGCATAATCTAATTCTTGTTGTATGAAACGATGATTTCTGTTTAAAGTTGATACACATTTGTGCTTACAATCTTTTTCTGGTTTTTCTTGAATTTCTCTGAAATTTCTAAAGAAAAAGTTGGAGCCGATCCGGATCGGGCAAGATGATCCGGATCTCGAACGCAGGTATTCTTCTGCGGGCTGACGATCCGGATTGGACCTGCCGATCCGGATCCCGAACGCAGTGTCTCACTGCGGGTAGCCGATCCGGATCGCAATCATGAACTGATCCGGATCGCGGCTAGGGTTTTATAAAGAACCAAAGGGTTTTGATTTCTTTTACTCCATTCTTTTGTTCCTAAGTTTCCAGAGCCTCTCTCTCTAGATTTCATCCTTCCTGGAAGCTTTCAAACTCAAGTTCTTCAACTCCAAGTAAGTTTTATTGATCAAAATCTCGGTTTTTCACCGTTTTTCTCTTTTTCCTCCTCAACGTGATGAATTTCTTGGATCAACTTTGTTTGTGGATGGTTTTTGATCAAATTTCTTTTGAAATAAGAACTCTGGGTAGATTAGTTTTGATTATATGCTATGTTATTCTCCTGATTAACGGATTTTTAGGCTTTCGATTTCTAAAATTTCGGTTTTAGGGCATATAATGAGGATTTTCGAAAATCATGCAATTGATCTATTTTTAAAAGTCCTTTTGCAAAACTAATTTGATTCTTAGTCTCTCTACATGATTATGATTGTTTGGGTACAATTTTTCAAATTTTTGAAAATTAACAATTTTTCATGTGTTTTTGAGTTATTGTTCACAGGATTTTAAAACTTTTAAGCACTTGCACCAATGGTATTCGCCTGGATAATCTTCCTTTTGGTAGCAATGGTAGGCCGAGTAGGTCTTATATAAAAAAGAGAACAAGATGACTCAAATCAAGAAGAGACAAAGAAAGTCTATCAAATTGATTCAGAAATCAGATGAAGAAGACTGGGAAGAGATTTGTGAACAAGCACAAAAGCTATTGACAAAGAAGATAGGTTGTACTTGAAGAACAAGAAGCTGATGAGATCGTCCTCAACAACCAAGCAGTACACTAGGCGAAAGAATTCGTAGGGGAACTGGAATTCAGATTGATAGACCCCTCACCAGAGCTCGCTCTCTCACTAGAGAATCTCCATGGATTGAAGGTCAAGATGCACCGTCTGGTTCTATACTACATCCTTCAACGTCCTGGAGACACACAGCAAAAGCGAATGTAGGGTCCTCACTTCGACAAGAACAGCGAAGATCGTCTGCTGAACAAGACAGCGTGTCTACAAATCTCAAACAGATTATCTCTGAGCACATAAGATGAAAAGAAAGGTCTCCAGAATGTCAAAAATGCTTCAGCGATTTTGAAAGAGTTGGATTGTACCAATCCACTAGTTCGGATTCTGACTGACTTAACCTTCTTTCTAATCTTTTGTGCAGGTTTTTCAGTTTTTAGGACTTATTTTAGTTCTAGTTCTTAATGTCCGGAACAATTTTTTTTGAAATTTTTTTAACTCTCCTTCCATTTTTGTATTTTGGCTTTGTTGTGACAAAAGGCGGGAGAGTTTAGAG
>CM055063.1:27888511-28003430 GCA_029204045.2 Tillandsia leiboldiana
GGTCTACTTTACCTCACGGCTAGTCGCCCGGATATATCTTTTAGTGTTGGGATTTGCGCGAGATATCAATCAGCACCAAAGGAGGTTCACCTGAAAGCGGTGAAAAGGATCATCCGGTACATCAAAGGATCAATTAATTTCGGAATTTGGTATCCTATGGGAACAAGTCTGGATATTGTTGGATACTCAGATGCCGATTGGGCAGGATCAGTGGATGATCGGAAAAGCACGAGTGGTGCATGCTTCTATCTTGGCCATTGCCTTGTTGCATGGCACAGTAAAAAGCAGAATTGCATAGCACTCTCGACTGCCGAAGCGGAATACATTTCAGCTGGAAGTTGCTCAACTCAACTCATTTGGATGAAAAGCGTATTGAGCGACTTCCGCATTTCAGCATCTTCGGTAACAATCTTTGTGACAACACAAGTGCAATTAACATTTCTAAAAACCCTGTGTGCACTCTAGAACAAAACATATTGAACTTAGATATCATTTTCTTAGAGAGCTAGTTGAATCAAATACTCTTCAACTTTCATATATTTCACTGAGGATCAATTAGCTGACATTCTAACAAACCTTTGGATCAAAAACGTTTTATTCATTGCGAAAAGCAATTGGAATGCTTCCTTGAAATAAACTTCTTTTTGAAACCTTTGCTTAGGATAGGTTTTGTCTTGTTTTGTTTTGTTCATTATCTATGTTTGTACATAGGACATTAATTGAGCATAGATCATAATTGACTTTAATTGCATCTTTTCGCACATTAGAAATTTTATTATGCTTTGCCATCATAATATTTCATGTTGCAATGATCATTTATGTTAATTAAATCATCTTCTGAGTGATCAAAGTCAATTTTCTCTCTCAATGATCTTGGTATAGTCATTATCTTATTTGACTGTTTAGTCGAGTATGAAATCGAGATCAATTTTTGGTTGAATACTTTATATCTTAAATAATTGATAGCCAATTGAGGGGGAGTCAAAGAAAGTAAAATGCTCAAAAGATGTGGAAAGAGTTACATCCCAATGAGGAGTGTGAAAAAACCACCACATGGAGGAAAGAGCTACCACCTCGGTCGTCCGAGTATTGTGTGCAGCTACCACATGTATACCAAGCATGGTTGTTCAAATTTTGATTAAGTAAAATGCATGTTGAAATACTTGACTCCGTCAAATTTCAAGGTTGGTATAAGGTGGGTTTTTAAAGAAAGATGCTCAAAGAGCCACTCTCTTCAACAGATTGTCTAGATACCTTATACTATATTTGGGATTTCAAACATCTATTGATCTTTGTATTTCATTTTCTTTACTGAATTGATGATTTGATAAAGGCATTACTCATAAGATCAAGTTAGATGTAATTGAAGGTGTTCAACTTTAAGGGATTTAATTTTTGTAAATTCTCGTTTCATTTTTGGATATTATGATAGATTTGGCATAATCTAATTCTTGTTGTATGAAACGATGATTTTTGTTAAAGTTGATACACATTTGTGCTTACAATCTTTTTCTGGTTTTTCTTGAATTTCTCTGAAATTTTCTAAAGAAAAGTTGGAGCCGATCCGGATCGGGCAAGATGATCCGGATCCCGAACGCAGGTATTCTTCTGCGGGCTGACGATCCGGATTGGACCTGCCGATCCGGATCCCGAACGCAGTTTCTCACTGCGGGTAGCCGATCCGGATCGCAATCATGAACTGATCCGGATCGCGGCTAGGGTTTTATAAAGAACAAAAGGGTTTTGATTTCTTTACTCCAATCTTTTGTTCCAAAGTTTCCAGAGCCTCTCTCTCTAGATTTCATCCTCCTGGAAGCTTTCAAACTCAAGTTCTTCAACTCCAAGTAAGTTTTATTGATCAAAATCTCGGTTTTTCACCGTTTTTCTCTTTTCCTCCTCAAACGTGATGAATTTCTTGGATCAACTTTGTTTGTGGATGGTTTTTGATCAAATTTCTTTTGAAATAAGAACTGGGTAGATTAGTTTTGATTATATGCTAGGTATTTCCTGTTAACGGATTTTTTAGGCTTCGATTTCTAAAATTTCGGTTTTAGGGCATATAATAAGGATTTTCGAAAATCATGCAATGATCTATATTTTAAAAGTCCTTTTGCAAAACTAATTTGATTCTAGTCTCTCTACATGATTATGATTGTTTGGGTACAATTTTTCAAATTTTTGAAAATTAACATTTTCATGTGTTTTGAGTTATTGTTTCACAGGATTTAAAACTTTTAAAGCACTTGCACCAATGGTATCGCCGGATAATCTTCCTTTTGGTAGCAAATGGTAGGAACGAGTAGCGTCTTATATAAAAAGAGAACAGAGATCAAAATCAAGAAGAGACAAAGAAAGTCTATCAAATTGATCAGAATCAGATGAAGAAGACTGGGAAGAGATTGTGAACAAGCACAAAAAACAGCTATTGACAAAGAAGATAGGTTGTACTTGAAGAACAAGAAGCTGATGAATGTCCTCAACAACCAAGCAGTACACTAGGCGAAAGAATTCGAGGGGAACTGGAATTCAGTGATAGACCCTCCCCAGAGCTCGCTCTCTCACTAGAGAATCTCCATGGATTGAAGGTCAAGATGCACGTCTGGTTCTATACTCATCCTTCAAACTCCTGGAGACACACAGCAAAAGCGTAATGTAGGGTCCTCACTTCGACAAGAACAGCGAAGATCGTCTGCTGAACAAGACAGCGTGTCTACAAATCTCCAAACAGATTATCTCTGAGCAAACTAAGATGAAAAGAAAGGTCTCCAGAATGTCAAAAATGCTTCAAGCGATTTTGAAGAAGTTGATTGTACCATCCCACTAGTTCGGATTCTGACTGACTTAACCTTCTTTTAATCTTTTTGTGCAGGTTTTCAGTTTTTAGTGTGACTACTTTTAGTTCTAGTTCTAAATTTCGGAACATTTTTGTGAAAAATTTTTAACTCTCCTTCAATTTTGGTAATTTGGGCTTTGTTGTGACAAAAAGGGGAGAGAGTTTGAGGAACTGAACAATGATGTGGAAAATGTGAAAATTGTGAACTTTGTAACATCAAGGTACAATGATGGAACAATGATGAAGAGCATCAAGGTACAAATGATGAACAATGCTGATGTGAAAATTTTGTATACATCAAGGTAAGTATCACTTCAAACTTCACTTTGGTTTTTATCTTGTGATTGGTTGCATGTCTCCCTAACTATTCGACTACTTATTTGGGCATGTAATGACTAACAAGTTGATGTTGGACTAACACTTTATGACATTTGGTTTTTGATTGCGTAGAAGATATGTTGGTTCTTTGACTATGATTCTCTTACATATCTGATTACTCAATGTCATGATGATCAGATGAACTCTATCTCTGGTACTAGTTTTTAAATGCTAAAAAGATTCTTGAGGTATCTAACGATCTCTTTTTGTCCAGATGATTTCTTTGGCAGTAGGGTTCAGATGGTCTAAGTCCTAGGTGTTTTAGGAGTTTATCTCAGGTTTTTAAATTTTCGGATCTCACATTGTAAATTTTTGTTGTATGGGGATAGCAACAAAAACATTATCGTTTGGAATTGTTACTTGAGTGGATCTGTGTTTGTCACGAAACCGGCCAAAAAGGGGGAGAGTGTTACGGGACTTTGAGTTGGCGTAGTTTTCGTGAAAGTCTCAAGGGTCTCTTGAAGATTGATAGGTGAAGAAGTTGGATCATTTAACTCAATCTCAGAAAGAAGAATTCAAAAGGATCAGGTATGTTTAACTAAAGATTTTGTGTGATCCGAATACTTCTTGTAGTGTAGAAACACTTGGAAGAACTTTCATTGCATAAAAATCAAAAACTGGACTTGGGACATGTTCAGGATCCGGATCAGGTTGTTCGATCCGGATCCCGAAGGTGGTTCGTTCATACACCTGTCCATCCGGATCGTAGCCTCTCTTGATCCGGATCCCGAACACTGAGTTTACCATCTTCCTTGACCGATCGGATCAGGCTTCGCATCGGATCCCGAACGTTGATGTTTGGTGAACTGTATGAACGATCCGGATCAAGCACTTGGATCCGGATCCGAACCTTCGTTTTTCTGGAATTGCCTGAATCGTTACGACGATCCGGATCACAGCTAATCCGATCCGGATCGCCGTCCGTAAAATTTCCAGAAATGTTAGGTTTTTGATTCTTATCTCCTTCCTAGGGTTTCTAACCTATTAAATAGACCCTATGACTCTTTTTCTAGGGGGAATCCAAATAGCCGTCATTTTCATATATCATCTTATACGGCTCTAGATCCACAATATGAGAAGAAAAGGAAATCATTAGAGAATACTCTATGTTCTTCATCTATATTGATTAGTTTGATTCTAGGTTTTCCCAGCTCACATCTTTAGTTGAATCAAACTATGAATACTTAGATGGTATTTCCGATTATCTTTGATCTAAGTTATTCGGCGGATCATCAACTCACCAAACACAACGATTTACCCCAAAATTCGGCGCGATGGATCTCGCGTGTCCTTGTGGATTCAAGGTTCAACCGCTCTCGTGGATTCGGAGCGAGGCACATTCGTGGATTCGAATGGTGCTATTGGGTGAAGACCGTGGACCGGTCGGACGTCGTGGATTCGACGTTGGGACGCGTGGATTCGGCGTTGGGCGCAGATCGTGGATTCGAGAAGCGTCGCGGAGCGAGCGGAGAAGATCCTCTAGGAGCGTATGGAAAGGTTGAGTCGTAAGTGTGTACGGGTAAATCACCTTGTACGTGTTTTAATCTAGTGGATTTCTGCCGTGTTATCGGCCCGTGGTTTTTTATCTCGGTGATGGAGTTTTCCACGTAAAAATCTTGCGAGTTATTTTTATTCCGCATTGGGTTTTTATCGCAACGATTTTTGAGTGTTTATACGTTTACACCTATTCACCCACTCTAGGTTTTTTTTCCCCTATTTAGATCCTATTACATATAACCCAACAGCATTTAGTAGTGAGGGAGCATAGCAGGTTCATAGTAAGATTTTCATGAGCATTATTGTTGAGACATATTAGTTGTAGCTCATTTCCTGCTTTCATTATTTATATCTATTTGCATACCTTTCTTTTTGGTGCCTCCAGTAGACTTAGTGGGCATACCGTGGATATTGGTGACGGTACCCACTGAGATCTACCTTCTGCAGTAGATCTCACACCCGCTGCGGTGACAGGTTCCTGAGGTAGTTGTTCCCGGCTGGGTTCGCGCGGAGACAGCTGATCGAGGTGAGGACGTGGCTGAGTAGTTCCTTACCGTATTGAGGGTCAGAGGTAGATGTACCCTGTATTTTATGTTTTCTACTTTTGTACTGGACAGTCTGAGTGATTGTGAGGTTTTGTATATATTTTGACAGTTGAGAGATGTTGTATTGAGGATGATTTTATTTATACCAGATGTTCAGTGGATTTCTATAGCTCTTGGTTTTTAGTTTCAGCTCTGATACATGTTTTAGCATAGATCTGACTTGCAGGGTAGACGCTTCGTCTGTGCGGCAGTTTCCGTACAGATGGCGGATTTTGTTGGCGAGCCCGGGTCGCAGTTTCGACCCCGGGGCGTGACACTCTCCCCTACTTAAAAAGGTTTCGTCCTCGAAACCAAACTGGAGCTGAATCTCAGGAGGGTGTCTCGAACAGATATGGGCAGGAAATCCTCAACTCATACTCATGCTCCCAAGTGGCCTCCCTCTCATCATGATGGCTCCATAAGACCTTCACATAAGGTATGACCCGATTGCGTAATTCTTTCGTCTCTCGAGCAAGAATTCTCATCGGGCGCTCCTGAAAGCGCAACTCCTCGTCCAACTCTAGGGTAGTGAAGTCCAATACATGCGAGGGATTGAAAACATACCTCCTCAAGACGGATACATGAAACACATCATGAGTACCTGCCAACCGCAGGCGGGAGCGCAACTCGATAGGCAACCGGGTCCAATGCGCTCCAATACCTCTAACGGTCCAATAAAACGCGGACTCAGCTTTCCGCGCACCTCCAAAGCGGCGTATCCCTCGAGATGGTGAGACTTCAGAAAGATGTGGTCTCCAACCTGGAACTCTAAGTCTCGCCGCCTCCCTGTCGGCATAACTCCTCTGCCGGCTCTGAGCAGTCCACCAAATTGTTGGGTTAAGATTAATTGGATCTAAATAGGGAAAAAAAAACACCTAGAGGGGGGTGAATAGGTGTAAACAATAAACACTCAAAATCTTTCGATATAAAACCCAATGCGAAAAATAAAAAGCACGCAGAGATTTTACGTGGAAAACTCCGTCACAGGAGTAAAAACCACGGGACCGATAACACGGCGAAATCCACTAGAATTAACACACGTACAAGGTGATATACCGTACTCACAGACGACTCAACCTTTTTCATACGCTCCTAGTAGATCTTCTCCGCTCGCTCTGCAACGCTTCTCGAATCCACGATCTGCGTCCAACGCCGAATCCACGACGTCCAACGTCGAATCCACGACGTCTGACCGAATCCACGGTCTTCACCCAGTAGCACGTCTCGAGTCCACGAACGTACCTCCCTCCGAATCCACGAGAACGGTAGCACCTTGAATCCACAAGGCCACGCGAGTCCACGCGCCGATTTTGGGGTAAATCGTTGTTTTTGGGTGGTGATGATCCGCCGAATACTTAGATTAGAAATAGATCGGAAATACCATCTAAGTATTCATTAATTTGATTCTACTCAAATCTGAGTGAGAAAACCTAGAATCAAATTAATCAATATAGATGAAGAAACATAGAATTAAATCTAGTATTTCCTTTCTTCTCTATATGTGGATCTTTTCCTCTTAGAACCGTAATTTTTGATCGTCTATTAATTTTGTACGGATTCTAATGGAATATTTTTGGATTACCCTAAGAGATGAAATATAGGGTCTATTTATAGGTTAGAAACTTGTGGAAGAAGATAAGATTAAAAAACTAACCATTTCTGGAATTTTACAGGACGACAGTCCGGACTGGAGTTGGCGGTCCGGACTGTCTCAGCGAAACAAACAATTTCCAGAAAAGACGACATTCGGGGTCCGGACTGAAATCCACGGTCCGGACTGTTCATACATTTCTTGCAAATTCCACGTTCGGGGTCCGGACTGAAATTCCCAGGGTCCGGACTGGAATTATGCACGAACTAACCTATGTTCGGGGTCCAGACTGTAAAGCCCGATCCGGACTCTGAACATATGAAATGTCCAGTTTTTGATTTTTATGCAATAAAAAATTCATCCAAGTGTTTCTACACTATAAGAAGTATTCGGATCATCAAAATTATTTAATTAAACGTACCTGATCCTTTTGAATTCTTCTTTCTTGAGATTGAGGTATATGATCCAACTTTCTTCATCTTCAATCTTCAAGACTTAACCAATTTCACGAAATACGCCAACTCGAATTCCGTAACAATCTCCTCCCCCTTTGGCGGTTTCGTGACAAAACACAAATCCACTCAAGAAAATTCAAAAAGATATTTTTGTTGCTATCACCATACAACAAAAATTTACATTTGAGATCCAAATAAAAATAAATACATGAGATAAACTCCTAGAACAGACTCTAGACTTAGACATCTGTACTCTCTGCAAAAGAAATCATTCTTGACAAAAGAAATCGTTAGATACCTCAAGAATTTGATGTTTTCAAAAAAACACACACAGAGATGAAGTTTATACTCATTTATACTTACCATGACATTTATACATTCAGATATGTAATTGGATCACAATTAAAATTCAACATATCTTCTAAGCAATAAAAACCAAATGTCACAAAATAGTTAGTCAACATCAACTGTTAGTAATATTACATGCCCAATAGTTAATCGAATAGTTAGTCGAGGCATGCATCGAAACAATGAAAACCAAAGTTGAAGTTGTACTTACCTTCACATACTTACCTTCAAAGTAGACTTTCTCACAACCTCAAGCAATGTAAAGTGACATTGTATCATTGTTTATAGTAGAGATTGTTTATAGTAGACTATCTCTCTCTCTCCCCCTTTTTGTCACTAAACTTAGCCAAAACAAGTACAAAACGGAGAGGTGAGAAGTCCTTAAAACAAGAAAAGTCAGAGACAAAAAAAAAAACGAAAACTAAGCCTGCACAACAAAACGATATGTTAGAAGGAAGTTCAAGTGTTAGACTCTGATCCTTCTGAGCTACTGCAGTCCAGTTTGTGTAGAATCCCTTTAAGCATCTTTGATAATTTGGAACATTTCTTTCTCATTTGTTGTTGTTCAGCGGCAATTTGCTGGAGATCTGTCGCTAATCTCTCTTGGTCAGCAGATAGTCTTCTTTGTTCCTGATGAACGGAGGCCAATACGGTAGCTTCTGGAGTGTTTCTCCTTGAAGCCGATGGACGAGGTGGAGAAGCAGATGATGCAAGCTGGCCTTCATCCCATGGGGATTCTCTAGGTACTGAGTGTGCTCTAGAGAGGGATTCAGTGATTTGAATTCTACTTCCCTTGACATTTTCCCGTCTAGTATAATGTTTGGATGTTGACGTAGACTTCTTGAGCTTTTTGTTCTTGAAATACAATCTGTCTTCCTTATCAGCATTTTTCTGTGCTTGTCTTCCAATTTCTTCCCAATCTTCTTCATCAGCAGATTCTGACTCAGCTTGAGAAACAGTGTTTATCTTCTCCTGACTTGCTTCAGCTTGTTCCTTTTAACAGATGCTCGAGTTCCCACTAATGCTACAATGAGCGCAATAATCCAAGCAAAAACCATTTTGCTACTCGTGCTCAGATAATAGAATAGCCTGTGAGCAAAACTCAAGAACACGAGAAAAATTATTTATTTTCAAAAATTTCCAAAATTGTACCTAAACAATCATTATCGTGTAGAGAGAGACTAGGTATCAAATTAGTTTTGCAAAAGGAATTTTAAAAATAGATCAAACCCATGATTTTCAAAAATTCCTATTATATGCCCTAAAACCGAAATTTTAGAAATCAAAGCCTAAAAATCCGTTAATCAAGAGAAAACCTAGCATATAATCAAAACTAATATCTACCCAGAGTTCTTATTTCAAAAGAAGTTTGATCAAAAACCAATCACAAACGACAAAGATATGAGATTTTCATCACGTTTTGAGAGAAATATAGTAAACCTTTGAAAAACCGAGTTTTGATCAATAAAACTCACTTGGAACCGAAGAATCTGAGTTGGAAAGACTCCAAAAAGCTTGATGATCTAGAGAGAGAAGCTCTGGAGACTCTTGAACAAAAGATTGTAGTAAAAGAAATCAAATCCCTTTTGTTCTAAATAAAAACCTAGCCGCGGTCCAGACTGCCTGAAGAATCCAGTCCGGATCGGCTAAACGCAGGATTTCCTGCGTTCGGGGTCCGGATAGGTTCATCCAGTCCGGACCGGCTCCAAACTTTTTCATCAGAAAGATTCAGAAAAATTCCAGAAAATCCAGAAAAAGATTGTAAACACTTTTGTGTATCAACTTTAAATAAAAATCATCGTTTCATAATAAAAGAAATAGATTATGCAAAATCTATCAATAATATCCAAAAATTGGAACGAAAATTTATAAAAATTAAATCCCTTAAAATTGAACAACTTCAATCACATCTAACATGATCTTATGCGTAATGCCTTTATCAAATCATCAATTTGGTAAAGAAAATGAAATACCAAGATCAATAGATGTCTGAAATCCCAGATAAGTTAGATAATATATCTAGTCAATTTATTGTAAGGAGTGGCTCTATGAGCATCTTTCAATAAAAATCCCACCTTATACCAACCTTGGAATTTGACAGAGTCAAGTATTCCAAAAAGCATTTCATCTAGACAACTTGAAAAACCATGCTTAGTATACATGTGGTAGCTGCACACAGTACTCGGACGACCGAGGTGGTAGGACTTTCCTCCATGTGGTGGTAGTTTTCACACTCTTTGGGATGTAACTCTTTCCACATCTTTTGAGCATAATACTTTTTCTTTGACTCCCCCTCAATTGGCTATCAATTATATAATATATAAGGTATTCAACCAAAAATTGATCTCGATTTCATACTCGACTCAATCGTCAAATAAGATAACAACTATACCAAGAGATCATTTGAGAGAGAAATTGACTTTGATCAAAACAAAGATGACTTAATTGACATAAATGATCATCGCAACAAATGAATTATTATGATATCCAATGCATAATAAATTTCTAATTCTATGAAAGGATGCGATTAAAGTCAATATAACTAATGCTCAATTAATGTCCTATGTACAAGCATACATATATGAACAAAAACACAGAACAAAACCTGACCTAAGCAAAAGTTTCAAAAAGAGGTTATTTCAAGGAAAGCATACCAATTGCTTTACGCAAATGAATAAAACGTTTTTGATCCAAAGGTTTTGTTAAAATATCAGCTAATTGATCCTCAGTTGAAATGTAGGAAAGTTGAAGAATATTTGATTCAACTAGCTCTCTTAGAAAATGATATCTAAGTTCAATGTGTTTTGTTCTTGAGTGCAACACAGGGTTTTTGGAAATATTTATAGCACTGGTGTTGTCACACAAAATTGTTACCGAAGTTGCTGAAATTCGGAAGTCGCTCAACACGCTTTTCATCCAAATGAGTTGAGTTGAACAACTACCCGCTGAGATATATTCCGCTTCGGCAGTCGAGAGTGCAATGCAGTTCTGTTTTTTACTATGCCATGCAACCAGACAATGGCCAAGATAAAAACATGCACCACTCGTACTTTTCCGATCATCCACTGATCCTGCCCAATCGGCATCTGAATATCCTACAATGTCAAGACTTGTTCCCATAGGATACCAAATTCCGAAATTTACAGTTCCTTTGACGTACCGGATGATCCGTTTCACCGCTTTCAGGTGATCCTCCTTTGGTGCTGACTGATATCTCGCGCAGATCCCAATACTAAAGGATATATCCGGGCGACTAGCCGTGAGATAGAGTAGACTTCCAATCATGCTGCGATAAAGCTTCTCGTCTACACTTTCACTAAGAGATTCACTTCCTAATCCCTTGTTGCTAGTTCCCATAGGAGTCGGAAAATCTTTAGAATCTTCTAATCCGAATTTCTTCACGAACTCCTTTGCGTACTTGGATTGACACAGATGAATGCCTTCTTCATTTTGTTTTACTTGCAATCCAAGAAAATATGTCAGTTCGCCCATCATGGACATCTCGAATTCGCTTTCCATGGTTTCTGCGAATTTAGAAGCATCATTATCCTTTGTTGCTCCAAATACAATGTCATCGACATAGATTTGTGCAACAATGAAGTTATCCTGATAATGCTTCACAAAGAGAGTCCGGTCTGCTCCCCCTCGAGTATATCCCTTTTCCAATAGGTGCTTTGTCAACCTTTCGTACCATGCTCACGGTGCTTGTTTTAGACCGTAAAGAGCCTTTTTCAAACGAAAAACATGGTTAGGTTGTTTATGGTCTTCAAAACCTTTCGGTTGAGCCACATAAACTTCCTCGTTTAAAAACCCATTTAAAAACGCGCTCTTAACGTCCATTTGAAAGAGTTTTATTTTAAAGTGACAAGCAATAGCGAATAAGATACGGATGGACTCGAGTCTAGCTACGGGGGCGAACGTCTCATCAAAGTCTATTCCTTCAACTTGTGAATAGCCCTGAGCAACTAAGCGTGCTTTATTCCTGACGATGGTACCATCTTCATTTTTCTTATTCTTGAAAATCCATTTAGTACCAATCACATTGTGTTGCTTCGGGGGCTTCGTTAATTCCCAGACTTTGTTTCGTTCAAACTGATGGAGCTCTTCTTGCATTGCTTCAATCCAGTAGTCATCCTGAAGAGCTTCATCAATGTTCTTTGGTTTTATCATGGAGACGTAGCATGCGACTCCACAAACCAACTATCTCCGAGTCCTGACTCCTTGTGGGTCTCCAATAATGTTTGATTCCGGATGATCCTTGGAGATGCGTAGCGTTTGAGGTAATGGAGTCCTCGGGGAGACATGTGATGATTCCTGCACATTAGATAAACTAGAAGAACCATTAGATGCATCATTAATATTGGAAGAATTATTATGAGAAGATGCATTTACAGGAGTATCATCATCAAGAGACATATCAGGGGTATATTTGTCAGAGGAAAAGTGAAAAGCTTCATCTACTTTAACATTTATAGATCCTACCATTGTCTTAGATTCCAAGTTAAATACCCGATATGCTCTACTGTTTGTAGAATAACCCATAAAAATCTCTTCGTCACTTCGAGAGTCAAATTTTCCAAGATTTTCGCGATCACGCAAAATATAACACCGACTCCCAAAGATACGAAAATATTTAATATTTGGTTTTCTACAGAACCATAGTTCATATGGTGTATTTAAAGTTCCCGGGCGCAAATAAACTCGATTAATAAGATAGACAGCGGTGTTCACAGCTTCAGCCCAAAAATATAACGGTAAATTCCGACTATGAAGCATCACACGCGCCATCTCTTGAACAACCCTGTTTTTGCGCTCGACTACACCATTCTGTTGAGGTGTATAGGGTGTTGAGAATTCATGTTTTATGCCATCGGAAGTGCAAAAATCAATGAATTTAGAATTTATGAATTCTCCACCTCTATCACTTCTAACACGAATGATCTTTTCGTTCTTTTCAATCATGATACGATGGCAAATCTCATGAAAAGAATCAAAAGTATCAGCTTTCTCTTTTAAAAATGCTACCCATGAATATCTAGAGAAATCATCAACCAAAAGAAAAATATACCATTTAGCTCCCAAAGATGGTTGACGAGTCGGCCCCATAAGGTCCATATGCAATAATTCTAAGGGCCGATTGGTACCAACGTGGTTCAAGTTCTTGTGTGCAGTCCTTGATTGTTTTCCCTTTTGATAACCTCCACACACAATGTTATATTTAAATGAAAGTTTAGGAATTAACCACGTCTTTATTTGAAATTCTAGATAGTTCCTTAAAATTTATGTGACCTAGTCTTTCATGCCAAAGAGTTTCATTATCCAAAGAAACTAGGTTACATTTTTCAGAAAATTTATTTGGAACTATGTAGCAGTTATTTTCAGATCTAACCCCTTTCAAAAAGAATAATTGGTCCTTTTCAGTCACAATACATTCTAACGAAGAAAAATTAACTGAGAACCCATTATCACATAATTGACTTATACTAATGAGGTTAGTCTTTAGGCCTTCAACAAATAAAACATTGTTTAGAACCGGGCCATCTGGAATAGCGATAGTTCCTTTTCCAACAATTTTGGAAGAACGATCGTCTCCGAAAACTACACTTTCTCCGGAGAGTTTTTCAAAAGATTGAAAACAGTTTTTGTCACCGGTCATATGACGGGAACACCCGCTATCCAGATACCAAGACGAATTATCATAAGCGTGTAAAGAAGTATGAACAACAAGACAAGGGAAGATTTCACCTTTGCGCACCCAAACCTTTTTGGATTGCGTCGGCAATGTTCTTGAAGTTATTCTCCTTGGTGAAAGTGTCTTGTTTGATTCATTGCTTGACATCGTCTTGCGAGATGAACTACCAAGGCTCTTTTCATTTGAAAAGTTTTTCTTTGAATTCCGAGAAATCACCTTTTTGGTAGTTATTGCAAGAGGCGCTTGAGTTGAACGTTTCGCTCCCATCTTGCAATTTCTCCTTATGTGCCCTACAAAACCACAACGAAAACATACCTTAGTGCTTGACGATCCCGAAGAGGGTGAAGTAGGCTTGTTGTCGTTGCTTGTCGTAAATTCCGGTGTCGGAGGAGGAGATACCGACTGAGGCACAAACACTGTCCCACTCGAACTAGGACTGTCTCCAGTTCGAGTGTACCCGAGGCCGAACCGATTTGTTTGACCAAGACCAAGCATTTTATCCAACTTACTCATTCCAGAAGAAAATTGCTTTAAATCATCCTTGAGTTGGAAAATGGTCTTCGTCATTTCCATTTTTTCCCGTAGAACCTCGCCGTAGAGCTTCAAGAAGTAATTTGCTTTATTCACCATATCTATATAATTCTTCTCGAAATGCTCATTGGACTCTTGAAGGGAAACATTTACTTTAATCAGATTGGCCCTTTCCACTTCAAGAGCGTTTGAGAGAGAAGTTGCCCTTTTTGCTTATTCTTCGAGATCCTGCAATCTCCCTCTCAAACACTTGTTTTGCTTTGCCGGTTTCTTTGAATCCCTCAGAAGTTTATGGTAGGCAAAAGCAAAGTCTTCACCTTCCGAATTATCCGATTCATCGTCCGTTGCAATCTTTTCAACAGTAGGGTTGGACAATGAGTCGGATGTACTTGACATTAAGCACATGAAGGGTGAAGATGTGGACGCGTGGAACACGGTTGCGTTATCTTCTTCATCACTCGACGATGACTCATTTGACGATGAGGTGTCATCTCAAGTGACGGCTTGCATCGCTTTCTTCTTCGACGGATTCTTATTTGGACACTCCGTTGAGATATTGCCGTATCCTCGGCACTTGAAGCATTGGACTTGTCCTTCTGAGCTTTTCTTATCCTTTGAAAAACTTTCTTGGTTTCTTGACTTTTGGCTTGAAAAACCTTTGCCTTTCTTCCACTTTCCGGAGGATGAAGTTTTACTTGAATTACCCCTCCGAAAGTTTCGGCGAAAATTTCTTGTCAAGAGAGCAAGCTGCTTCTCAAAGTCCTCCATAGATAGATTCTCGTCATCGCCTGAGGAGGATGAATCCGCGTCTTCTTCTTTTGTAGTTTTCAATGCAAAACCTGAAGACTTAGAAGTAGATGCTTTTCCAGAAGAATAGTTAGTAGGAAATGTCATTTCATATGTTTGTAATGAACCAACTAATTCTTCTACACGGATTTCGTCCGGGTGTTTAATAGTTTCAATGGCCGTAACCTTGGAACGAAATCTTTCAGGAAGAGTTCTTAAGATCTTTCTTACAATTTTAAATTCTGGAATCTTCTCTCCCAAGTTAGCACATGTGTTTACGATGTCTTGAAATCGTGTATAGTAGTCTGTGAATGATTCATTTTCTGCCATGAAAATAGAGTCAAATCTGCTCGTAAGCATTTGCAGCTTTTGAATCTTCACAAGGTTAGTTCCCTCATGTGTAACTTGAAGAACATCCCAGATTTCTTTCCCAGTCTCACATGCCGAGACGCGACAGAATTCTGTTTGAGACAAGGCATTAAATAAAGCATTGATTCCTTTGCCATTGTAAGAAGATAAGTCTATCTCTTTCTTGGTCCATTTCGACCTAGGTTTGATGGTGTGAACATCAACAATAACTTCAGTTGGATTTGACCATCCTAACTCGATAGATTGCCACACCCGTTCGTCGATGGAAATAAGAAATGCTTTCATCCGTACTTTCCAGTAGGCATAATTTGTTCCATCGAAAAACGGGGGTCAGTTGATGTTTCCGCCTTCAGCCATTGTTTACAACCCTATTCCCGCTCCGATACCACTTGTTGGGTTAAGATTAATTGGATCTAAATAGGGGAAAAAACACCTAGAGGGGGGTGAATAGGTGTAAACAATAAACACTCAAAAATCTTTGCGATATAAAACCCAATGCGGAAAAATAAAAAGCACGCAGAGATTTTTACGTGGAAAACTCCGTCACAGGAGTAAAAAACCACGGTGAAATCCACTAGAATTAACACACATACAAGGTGATATACCGTACTCACAGACGACTCAATCTTTTTCATACGCTCCTAGTAGATCTTCTCCGCTCGCTCCGCAACGCTTCTCGAATCCACGATCTGCGTCCAACGCCGAATCCACGACGTCCAACGTCGAATCCACGACGTCTAACGGAATCCACGGTCTTCACCCAGTAGCACATCTCGAGTCCACGAACGTACCTCGCTCCGAATCCACGAGAGCGGTAGCACATTGAATCCACAAGGCCACGCGAGTCCACGCGCCGATTTTGGGGTAAATCGTTGTTTTTGGGTGGTGATGATCCGCCGAATACTTAGATTAGAAATAGATCGGAAATACCATCTAAGTATTCATTAATTTGATTCTACTCAAAATCTGAGTGAGAAAACCTAGAATCAAATTAATCAATATAGATGAAGAAACATATAATTAAATCTAGTATTTCCTTTCTTCTCTATATGTGGATCTTTTCCTCTTAGAACCGTAATTTTTGATCGTCTATTAATTTTGTACGGATTCTAATGGAATATTTTTGGATTACCCTAAGAGATGAAATATAGGGTCTATTTATAGGTTAGAAACATGTGGAAGAAGATAAGAATCAAAAACTAACCATTTCTGGAATTTTACAGGACGACAGTCCGGACTGGAGTTGGCGGTCCGGACTGTCTCAGCGAAACAGACAATTTCCAGAAAAGACGACATTCGGGGTCCGGACTGAAATCCACTGTCCGGACTGTTCATACATTTCTTGCAAATTCCACGTTCGGGGTTCGGACTGAAATTCCCAGGGTCCGGACTGGAATTATGCACGAACTAACCTATGTTCGGGGTCCGGACTGTAAAGCCCGATCCGGACTCTGAACATATGGAATGTCCAGTTTTTGATTTTTATGCAATAAAAAATTCATCCAAGTGTTTCTACACTATAAGAAGTATTCGGATCATCAAAATTATTTAATTAAACGTACCTGATCCTTTTGAATTCTTCTTTCTTGAGATTGAGGTATATGATCCAACTTTCTTCATCTTCAATCTTCAAGACTTAACCAATTTCACGAAATACGCCAACTCAAATTCCGTAACACAAATGACGCCGAATAATCTTGTCCTTTTATTCGACCTCCAAAAGCAGGTCAGGCCCCAAGGTCTTCCTTTCACCCACGTCACTCCAACATAAAGGCGATCGACGTTTTCATCCATACAGTGCTTCGTAGGGCGCCATCTGGATGCTCGCCTGGAAGCTATTGTTATAGGCAAACTCTGCTAATCTCAAATGTCGATCCCATCTGCCGCTAAAGCTCAGGACACAAGCTCTCAACATATCCTCTAGAGTCTGAATGGTCCGCTCGGACTGTCCGTTGGTCTGTGGGTGAAAGGCAGTGCTAAACTGAAGCTGGGTCCCCAAGGCTGTCTGCAAGCTCCTCCAAAACTGTGAAGTGAACCTCGGGTCCCTATCAGACACAATCGAAGTTGGCACCCCGTGTAGTCTCACAATCTCATCCAAGTATAACTGTGCTAATCTCTCCAAAGTCCAACTCGACTGTATCGGCAGAAAATGGGCTGATTTGGTCAATCGATTCACAATCACCCATATAGCATCAGCTCCACTCTGTGTCCTCAGTAGTCCGACAATGAAGTCTATCGCCACGCGATCCCACTTCCATTCAGGTATTGGAAGGCTCTGTAACTTGCCAGCTGGAACCTGATGCTCAGCTTTAACTTGCTGACAAGTTAGACAATGAGCCACAAACCTTCCAATATCTCTCTTCATGGCATGCCACCAAAACTGTGCCCTCAAATCCCTATACATCTTAGTCCCCCCAGGATGGAGGGTGTAAGGTGTATCGTGAGCTTCCCTCAGGATCAGCTCTCTAATCTCCAAGTCCACAGGCACACAATAGCGGTCCCTGTACCTAAGTACTCCCGCTGCATCCACAGAAAAGTCCCCACCCTGACCACGCTGAACCTGGTCTCTAATCCTCTCAAGATAGGGGTCCCCACTCTGTTTCTCTCTAATCCTGTCCAACAGAGCCGCAAGACCAAAGACATAAGTCTTGCAGAATCCCCAGGGGACACAACCTCGATATCCAATCGCCACAACTGCTCCCTCAGTGGCATCTGCTGAGTAATCAATAAGCTCAAGGACTGCCCTGACCGCCTACTCAAGGCATCCGCGACCACGTTGGCCTTGCCGGGATGATACTGTATGCTCAGATCGTAATCCTTTAACAGTTCTAACCACCGGCGTTGCCTCAAATTAAGCTCCTTCTGAGTAAACAAATACTTCAGGCTTTTGTGGTCGGTAAATATCTCGCAGTGCTCGCCGTAGAGATAGTGTCGCCATAGCTTCAGAGCAAATACAACCGCGGCTAGTTCCAAATCGTGCGTAGGGTAATTCTTTTCATAATCCTTTAATTGCCGCGACGCATAAGCAATTACCCTATCACGCTGCATCAAGACACAACCTAAGCCGCTGTGGGAGGCATCACTGTAAACCATAAATCCCTCTCCCATGACTGGCAATGCAAGGATCGGCGCTGAAATCAGTCGAAGCTTCAACTCGTCGAAGCTCTGCTGGCACTGCTCAGTCCATACAAATCTCATCCCCTTCCTAGTCAATCTAGTGAGGGGAGTAGAGAGCTTCGCAAGGCCCTCTACGAACCGATGGTAGTAGCCTGCTAGGCCCAAGAAGCTCTGAATCTCTGTCACCGTCGTAGGTCTAGGCCAATCCCGATGCATCTATCTTCGTCGGGTCCACTGCCACACCTGCGGCTGAAACTACATGGCCTAAGAAAGAAACTTCCCGAAGCCAGAATGCGCACTTCTTCAGCTTGGCATACAACTTCTTCTCTCTCAGAAGTTGCAGCACTATCCTCAAGTGCTCCTCGTGCTCAATGTTGCTTCGGGAATAAACCAAGATGTCATCGATGAATACCACCACAAAACGGTCCAAGTACGGCTGGAACACTCGGTTCATCAGATCCATGAAGGCGGCCGGGGCATTCGTCAATCCAAAAGTAAACACTGTGAACTCGTAATGCCCGTACCGAGTCCAAAACGCCGTCTTAGATACATCCTCGGCCCTCACCCGCAATTGGTGGTAACCGGACTGAAGATCTATCTTCGAGAAGACCGTAGCTCCCTGAAGCTGATCAAACAAATCATCAATCCAAGGAAGGGGGTACTTATTCCTGACGGTCACTTGTTTAATTCCCGGTAGTCCACACATAGCCTGAGTGACCGGTCTTTCTTCTTCACAAATAGAATCGGGGCTCCCCACAGAGAAACACTAGGACGAACAAACCCACGATCCAAGAGATCCTGCAGCTGAGCCTTTAGCTCTCTCAACTCTGCAGGGGCCATCCTGTAGGGTGCCTAGGAGATTGGTGTAGTTCCAGGGACTATATCAATCACAAACTCTATCTCTCGGTCCGGCGGCATAGAAGATAACTCTGGGGGAAACACATCCGGATACTCTCGGACAATAGGGATGTCCTCGAGCCCAAGCATCGCCGTAGGCACCTCTACAACAGTCGCTAAGAAAGCGACACAACCACGACTCAACATCTGTCGTGCTCTGGCCGAAGATATCGTCGCTGCAAACAAAGTACTCTGACATCCCCTATAAACAAACTCCTCTTGACCCGGCTCCCGAAGGGTCACTGTCCTCTCTCTACAATCGATGGTAGCATAAAACTGAGTCAACCAATCCATACCCAACACTACATCGAAATCCCGGAGCTGACGAACGACTAACAGATCGATAGGTAAAATCCAGGGCCCTAACTGCACTAGGCAGGACCGACAACACTCATCTACGTGCAACACGTGATCAGGTATCTGAACCTCATGAGCACAAGCTAACGGTCCTATCTCTCGCCCATGCAAAGATGCAAATGCCCTACTGATGAATGAATGCGATGCTCTGGTATCAAATAAAGCTCTAGTGCGAGTAGAGGAGATAAGAATAATACCTGCTACCACATGGCTAGCTGCTCCTGAATCCTCAACCTGAGGGGCATAGACTCGCCCGCTCGGAGGTGGTCGCCTGTCTGAGTGTCGCGACGAAGTGGCCCTATCCCCTGGCCGTAACCCGTCGAAGCTCCACCCGTCTGAAAAGGCGGAGGAGGAGCCGATGCTGACGAGGGTACTGGCGACCCTACTCCCGGACAAGTCGATGCTATGTGCCCTGAAAATCGAACAAGCTCCACTGTCCAGAAAAACCAGCAGCAAGAAAGGGGTTCAAATATGCTCCGCAAACCCCAAGAAAAACCCCAAACCGAGAGGAACGGTAAAAACAAAAAACGAAGATCTACCTCTCATGTTGATGCCGAAGAAATCGGCCAAAAACTCCCTCCTGTCAGCCCAGGATAGCTCGCGGAAGAAACGTCGACGGAGAAGATCGATCTCGAAGGCAAGTCGAAGCTCGCGATGTCGAGAAGAACGCAGATGGAACGACACCCTAAAATCTCCGGGATCCCAAATATCGAAGAAAACTCGAAGGTGAAGCTCCCTGTCGAAGATGGTCTCAGAAAACTCAGAAGAAGAATCCCAAATGGGCTATTTATAGTCCAACCCAACACAAAAGGGGGATCCGGATTCGGGCGCAAGATTCGGGCACCCGAATCCGGCCCAGCCCGCTACTGTGCGCGCCTGGATTCACCCGGGCGCGCCACGTTTCCCACACCGCGCCCCGCGCGCCCCCGCTAATCACGGCGCGTCGCGTGGCGGCGCGATCCATGGCGGGTTGCACGCGCCGCGGTTCGCGCCGGGCCAGCCGGGTCGCTGCGTCCGCCAATGGGCGGGCGACACGTGACCTAGCGCGGTCCATCGTGCGCCGCGCCCGGCGCGAAGCGCGCTTGGCCACGCATGCGTTGACCGGCCAATCGCTGCCTGGCACGTGTCCACACCGAAAGCCCGCTAGTCCCGATGCACGCCAAGTGGGCCGTGGACCGGCCCACTTCAAGATTCGGCCCGTTAGGCCCATTTGCCCAAAAATAGCCGATTTTCAACGTTTTCGCACGCTGAATCCGTTTTTGGCATCCGTTTGACGCACCACGGGCTCGATACACCAAAAATAGGTGTTTTCTCACCGCCGACCACCCAGTCAAGTCGTACGGGAAAACCGGGACACCACACATTCACCTCAAACCTTGCCCGGACACAAACTACACCAAAAACCGTTGTTAAAAACATAAACGTAACACAATTTCACAAATCGTATGTCCACCCGGGCTTCCGACGGCGAAAACAATGAGAACTTTCCAACCGGAGATCAATTTCGTCAATGGAAACCCAAGCCCACATCGAATCCGTACATCGTGGGTTAAACCGGAAATCCAACGGTCAAATAGCCAACCAACCCCAACAACAGCGGCGGCCAAACAGTCCCACAAACTCAAAAACGGAGCGAAACAGGCCAAAACCCGCGTCGAAACTAGCCACTGGGCCTCTGGGCTCGGCGCCGGTGCACGGGCCCAAGCGTGGATCGGGTCCACGGCAAGAAGCGGCGGCGGCGGCGAAGACCGGGCACACGCCAGCGGTGGACCGTGCCCAGATGGTTTGTGCTGGGCCGCGCGCGGAGGGGGGCCGGCTCCTGCAATTGGGCCGAGCCGCGTAGGGGGAAAAGGCACGCACCGGGTTCACCGTCGCGGGCTGCGGCAGTCTGCGCCGGGTGTCACGCCCCGGGGTTGAAACTGCGACCCGGGCTCGCCAACAGATCCGCCATCTGTATGGAAACCCCCGCACAGACGAAGCGTCTACCCTGCAAGAGAACTATAGCTAACCATGTATCAGAGCTGAAAAAGAACTAAAAGCTACAGAATCAATCACTGAACATCTGAATAAAAATAAATCCTCAATACAAAGTCTCTCAGCAATGAAAATAAAAGTACTACCCTCACAATTACTCAGACTGTCCAGTACAAAAGTGTAATCAAGAAAATACAGGGTACATCTACCTCTGACTCTCAATGCTGGTAAGGAACTACTCGGCCACGTCCTCACCTCGATCAGTTGTCTCCGCGTGAGCTAAGCCGGAACAGCAACCTCAGTAAACCTGTCACCGCAGCGAGTGTGAGAATTACTGCAGAAGGTAGTTTCCAGTGGGTACCGTCACCAATATCCACGGTATGCCCACTAAGTCTACTGGAAGCAAACAGATAGGTATGCAGATCGATAAATAGGAAAGCTGAATGAAACTACAGCTAAATGTCTCAACCATCATGCTCAAAAGGAAGCTCTACTATGATCACGCTATGCATACACTTGCTACTGCTAATATGCCTCAAGTACCATGCTCAAAGGAAAACTCATCTAAGAACATGCTATGCATACACCACTCGCACATGAGGTGCTCACAAAACTCAAATCTCAATGACTGCCAAAACTGGCTCAGTCAAGCCTGCGCCTGTTGTCTAGGAACGCACCTGCCCACTACCACGCATCCACATGAGGGCGGGATTTACGTGGGGCGTCCTAAACTGACTACTTGGAACGCACCTGCCCACTACCACGCATCCACAAGAGGGCGGGATTTACGTGGGGCGTCCTAAACTGACTATCTCAATCTTACTCAAAGTGACCCCATGGTAAACTCAGCCAGGGGTATCATCATCATCACGCATCTGGAGCGTAACTCGAGGGGAGCGACCCGACCGAGCTCAAGTATATCTCAACTGTCTCAACAAGCGGCACATGCAGGCTATGATCCACGATCAAACAGATCGGAAACTCAATGCTCAAATAACACAACTCAGTCGGGAAACCCTCCACGACTCGATCAGGAAATGCCCAAACACTCTCACAGCTATGTCGGAGAACCCTCCATGACTCAATCTGATAATGCACAACCCGTGGCTAAGTCGGGAAACCTCCACGACTCGATCTGCCAGAGCCCAAAACTCTCATAGTTAGGTCGGAGAACCACCTCCACGACTAAATCAGAAATGCACTACCCATGATCTAGAATAACCTCATCAATCTCAACAAGGAAGCTCAAACCCACATGACACTAGAAACTCGTCCCACAGAGCTCTAAAAATCCACTCGGCCCCCCGGCACGAGAACACATGCATCATGAACCTACTCAACCCCTCTGGAAGCTCTCAATATTTTAAAACTATTTTCAAAACTCAGTTTTCATTAAAACAGTCCGACGATTTTTAAAACGGTTCAGATGCCAATCTAACGCCAACTAATCATGCAATCTAGTGTCAAATCACCTCTAGATCATGCTAAAAATATCTGGGGCTCATAAATGTCTTTCTATAATTTTCTAGGCAACTATCAGATTTACCAGCTATGCAAATAAATAAGCTAAACATGATCAACATGCATACAATAGCTTTAGAAGGCATTCCATACATCTTGAAGAATTTCCAACCCACCTCAAATGCTTTCCGTAGGCATCGCTGAAGTCGGTGAAGCGCGAACCCACTCACAGCCACAATCCGCCGAAGATCAAACCGCGCCGCACGCGCGCGCACTATCGCGACCCTCGGAAAAATCCCCGAAAGCTCAAACAAATCTCTCGAGTCTTCTACAAAATCCTGCGCGCACTCCGGCCCACTCCACAGCCGGCTCACAGCACGTGTGCAAGGATGCCTACGCCTCGGCTCCGCGCAGTGCAAAACTCCGAACTCTCAGCCAAACATCCCCTCAAGGTGAGTGTAGAAAAGAGAGGAAGAAACAACCAAAACCAAGCTCAATAATCCGTCAAAATCCATCTAAGGAAATCTAAATCCATTTAGGAAATTATCTGTCACTTACCTCACATGCTGCTCGACGCGCGCGCGACTCCGCTCAAAACCAAGCTGCAGGAAAACACCAACAACAAACACCTTCAATCCTCTTCTTCTCCTTCTTCTTCTTCTCTTTCTTTCTCTCTTTTCCTCTGGTTGTCGTGGAGAAGAAGGCAAGGGTGGCTGGGCTCTTTATAGAAGGTGGCGTGGGCAAAACACTTGGGAAGTGAAAAGACCATAGTGCCCCTCACTAAAAATCCGAAACCAGCTCATTCTGGGCTAATTGTGACATCGGGTACCGGTACCCAAAGCTTGGTACCGATACCAAACCACATTGGTTCCGGAACTCAAGCATCAGTTCCGGAACACAATGCTCAGTTCTGAAACTCAAGCTTCAGTTCCGAAACTCAAGCTCCCAAAAACCAAAATCCGAAGTCTGAAGCTTCAATAACACCGCGGCCAACTCACTTTTCGCCCCGGAAGCTCCCGCACCACTCTGAAATCTCCCGAACTCCGCTGTAATCTGAAAATACACTTGTTCCAAACATTTTCCAATTTTCCTGTGCACCACGGCGGAGTCGATACTCTATCCAATCCAATACTCTACAGGTACTCAATGCTCCGAAAATGCAAATACAAGCTGGGGCTTCCGCGTCGATCCGAATCAACCCGAACTCGTCTGTAAACCCAATTAGAACACGCCCCAGGCGATTTCCCCGCATCACGCCATCTTACGAGGTCGTTGCGCTATACGAAGTCCCGGTACTCTACACTCTCCCCTCCTTAAAAGGGGGTTTCGTCCTCGAAACCAGAACAAATCCATAACTCAGGAGGGTGTCTCAATCAAATGGGGATAGGAGATCCTCAACATAATGGTTCCACGGGACCTTTACCAAAGGTATAACCCAACTGCACCATTCTTCTGCCTCACAAGCAAGAACTCCTAATAGCTCAAATCCTCGTCCAACTCCAAAGAAGTGAAATCCAAAACATGCAGGTGATCAAATATACTTCTTCCAGCCAGATAAATACTCACGGACCAAACTCCCCGCGAAAACTCGAATCTTCATATCCCTGCGGATAATGACTTCCACAGATCATGGTCTCCATATCCAAAACTCCAAGCCTCCAATTGGCATAACTTCTCCGTTGCTCCTTAGCAACCAATATGCTCAAAACTCCACAAAACCACTCTCGCATCCACCAACCGGGGAAGGGAGTTTGCCATTAGGATCATTCCTCAAGTTCCAACTCTCAATATCCAAGTTCCAAAAGTGGCATCCACTGATCTATCACCTCATTCCAAGGTTACACTGCTCGCCTAGACAAGGCGTACCTGACCATAATGTCCACGCCGGGATAATACTACAAGATCAATCCTACAGCTCCAATAACTCTGTCCACCGGCGTTTGCCTCAACCAAAATCCTCCTGAGTCACCAAGTACTTCAGGTTTAAGGGTCTATGGATAACTCAATTCTCTCTCTATCACTGGCAAACATTTACATCAATGCTGGTATCCTCCTCAACTTTATATCCTCAAAGTTACACTGGCTCTGCTTAGTCCAAAAGCTTCTGACCTCTGTCACTATCATAGGTCTAGGCCCAACCCGAACGGTATCACTCTTTGTTGGGTCCACTGTCACTCTTGCAGCTAAAATCACATGGCCTAACAACAAAACCTTCCGAAGTCAAAATGCATACTCTCCCTAACTTGGCAAGCAACTCTTCCCTCTTAGAAGTTGCAGCACTATCCTCAAGTGCTCCTCATGCTCTATGTCACCTTGGAAATAAATTCAAATATCCACGACGGATACCGCTACTAACCCGTCCAAACACAGCTGGAACCCACAATTCCTCAAATCCTAAAGGCGGCAGGGCATTAGTCAATCCACTTGACCGCGCTGTAAGCTCATAATGCCCCTACCTGCAGAGTTTGCTGATGTGTTCCCGGCAGAGCTACCGGGGATGCCTCCGGATAGAGAGATCGAGTTTGTGGTAGATATGATCGCTGGAACTACCCCAATCTCGAAGGCACCAAATAGGATGGCACCGGCAGAGTTAAAAGAGCTCAAGGCACAGCTTCAAGACTTGTTGGAAAAAGGCTTCATTCGACCGAGCGTTTCACCTTGGGGAGCACCAGTTTTGTTCGTCAAGAAAAAGGATGGATCGCTTCGCCTTTGCGTGGACTATCGTGAGCTTAACAAGGTCACAATTAAGAATAAGTATCCATTGCCGAAGATTGATGATTTGTTTGATCAACTCCAAGGATCAAGAGTGTATTCGAAGATTTCAGTCTGGATACTACCAACTCAAGATCAAGCCCGAGGATGTTACTAGGACGGCTTTTAGGACACAGTATGGACACTATGAGTTTACTGTTATGCCGTTTGGTCTCACTAATGCCCCGGCAGCTTTTATGGATTTGATGAACCGTGTCTTCAAGCCCTTTTTGGATAGATTCGTCGTGGTGTTCATCGACGACGTTTTGGTGTACTCTCGAAGTGACGAAGAGCATGAGGATCACTTGCGGCAAGTATTGCAATTACTTCGGGAGAAAGAGCTCAACGCCAAGTTGAAGAAATGTGAGTTCTGGCTACGAGAGGTAGCGTTCTTGGGTCATGTAATATCGGAAAAAGGAATAGCTGTGGACCCCAAGAAAATTGAGGCAATCAAAGATTGGCCTAGACCGACGAACATCACCGAGATCCGGAGCTTTATCGGTTTGGCCGGCTACTATCGGCGTTTTGTTGAGGGATTTGCAAGGTTATCTACTCCCCTCACGCGACTAACACATAAAGGCACTAAGTTTATTTGGAATGATGCATGTGAGAGAAGCTTCAGGGAATTGAAGGAACGGTTGACAACCGCCCCGATCTTGGCTTTGCCTACTGCAGGAGCGGGATACGTGATCTATAGTGATGCTTCCTTGAGTGGGTTAGGGTGCGTTTTGATGCAAAACGAGAAGGTTATTGCTTATGCCTCTCGTCAATTAAAGGACTACGAGAAAAACTATCCCACTCATGATTTGGAATTAGCCGCCGTGGTATTTGCATTGAAGCTGTGGCGACACTACTTATACGGTGAGCATTGTGAGATATATACTGATGATAAGAGTCTAAAGTACCTCTTTAGTCAGAAGGAGTTGAATCTTAGGCAGCGCAGATGGTTGGAGCCGCATAAGGATTATGATTTGACTATTCTCTACCATCACGGTAAAGCAAATGTAGTGGCGGATGCTCTAAGTCGCAAATCAGTGGAAAACTTAGCGATGATGATCACTTACCAACAAACATTACTTCAGGATATGAGACGGTTGGAGTAGGAGGTTGTAGTGTCACGCCCCGGGATCGAAACTGCGACTTGGGCTCGCCAACAGATCCGCCATTTGTACGGAAACTGCCGCACAGACGAAGCGTCTACCCTGCAAGTCAGATCTATAGCTAAAACATGTATCAGAGCTGAAACTAAAACCAGTAGTTACAGAAATCCACTGAACATCTGATATAAATAAATAATAAACCTCAATACAAAGCCTCGCACCCTCACTATCCAAATACATACATATCTCTCAAACTGCCCAGTACAAAAGTGGAAACATAAAATATACAGGGTACATCTACCACTAACTCACAATGCTGGTAAGGAACTAATCAGCCACGTCCTCACCTCGATCAGCTGCCTCCGCTCGAGCTAAGCCGGAACAGCAACCTCAGGAAACCTGTCACCGCAGCGGGTGTGAGATCTACTGCAGAAGGTAGATCTCAGTGGGTACCGTCACCAATATCCACGGTATATCCACTAAGTCTACTGGAGGCACAACAGATAGGTATGCAGATAGGTATATAAATGAAAGCAGGAAATGAGCTACAACTAATATGTCTCAACATCATGCTCAAAGAATCTCTACTATAAACCTGCTATGCATACACTCGCCACTACTAAATGCCTCAAGTATCATGCTCAAAGGAAAACTCATCTAAGAGCAAGCTATGCACCACTCGCACACGAGGTGCTCTCAAAACCCAAATCTCAATGACTGCCCAAAACTGGCTCAGTCAAGGCCGCGCCTGTCGTCTAGGAACGCACCTGCCCACTCCACGTGGGGCGTCCTACTGACTACTACGAACGCACGTGCCCACTCCACGTGGGGCGTCCTAAACTGACTACTAGGAACGCACCTGCCCACCCCCGTGGGACGTCCTAGTCTGTCTATCTCAATCATCATCACGCATCCGGAGCGTAACTCGAGGGGAGCGACCCCACCGAGCTCAAGTATCTCGTCAGTCTCAACTGTCTCATAAATGGCACATGCAGGCTATGATCCATGATCAAACAGATCGGATACCCAATACCCAGATAACACATCACAGTCGGGAACCCTCCACGACTCGATCAGGGAATGACCAAACCCTCCCACAGCTATGTCGGGGAACCCTCCACGACTCAATCTGATAATGCACATCCCATGGCTATGTCGGGAAACCTCCACGACTCAATCTGCCAGAGCCCAAACTCTCTAAGCCAAGTCGGAGTACCATCTCCACTACCAAATCAGAGATGCAAACCCATGATCTAGAATAATCCCACAAGGGATCTAACTCACCTGACACTAGAAACTCATCCCACAGAGCTCTAAAAATCCACTTGGCCCCCCGGCACGAGAACATATGCATCCTGAACCTACTCAATCTCTCTAGAAGCTCACAATAATTCCAAACTATTTTTAAATCTTAGTTTTCATTAAAATCGATCCGACGATTTTTAAAACGGTTCAGATGCCCATCTAATGCCAACTAATCATGCAGTCTAGTGTCAAATCATCCCTAGATCATGCTAAAAATATCTGGGGCTCATAAATCTTTCTATGGTTTTCTAGGTAACTATCAGATTTACCAGCTATACAAATAATAAGCTAAACATGATCAACAAGCATACAATAGCTTTAGAAGGCATTCCATACATCTTGAAGAAATTCCAACCCACCTGGAATGCTTTCCGCAGGCAATCGCTGAAGTCGGTGAAGCGCCGCACCGCTCACTGTCAAAAACTGCCAGAAACACCCAAAACCGCACTGCACGCGCGCGCACTGTCGCGATCCACGGAAAATATCCCCGGAAGCTCAAAACATCCTCTCGAGTCCTCTAATAAAAATCCGGCGCGCTCCGGCTCCCTCGCCGTCCGCTCACAGCATGCACGCATGCGCGCGTGCACCCACGGCTCCGCACAGTGCCAAGTCCAACATGCCCACAGCACAAGTGCAAAAGATGGAAGGAATAATCCAATTAAGCTCAAAGCTTCATCCAAATCCATCATCAAAACCATCTAAGGAAATCCAAAAACCAGACTACAAAAATCTGCCAACTCACCTCACGTGCGGCTCGACGCGCGCGCGACTCCGCTCAAGTCCAAGCAGCAGGAATCCACCAACAGCAAAATCCTCAAACCTCTTCTTCTCCTTTTTTTCTTTCCTTTCTCTCTTTCTGTCGTGGAGAAGAAGGCAGGGGGCTCATATATAGAGGGTGGTGAGCTTGGGGAGGGAAATGACCAAAGTGCCCTCACTAAACTGCTCAAAATTGGCTGATTACCTCACTGAGTACCGGTACCCCAAACTGTGTACGGGTACTAAACTATTTAGTTCCTGGATCCCCAAACTGTGTACGGGTACTAAACCATTTAGTTCCGGAACTAAGTGTTGGGTTCCGGAACACAGCATGCAGTTCCGAAACACAGACTTTGGTTCCGAAACTCAAGCTCCAAATCCTCCAAATCCGAAGTCTGAAGCTTTCTCAACGCCGCGGCCAACTCACTTTTTGCCTCGGAAGCTTCTGCACCACTCTGAAATCTCCCGAACCCCACTGTAAACATAAAATACACCTGTCCAAAGTTTTTCCCACTCACAAGGCTCAACGGTGGAGTCGGTGTGCCCAATCCGAAATCCGATACTCTTACAAGAGAAATCCTCACTTGGATTCTCTTCTCATTTCTTTCTCGTTTCATTTCTCAACTCCAAAGCGGGTTACGATTAATAAATCAATCCTTTAATTGCCAATTCCAAGTCACTTTTTGCCTTCGGGGCCTCTGCGTCAGTCCGAATCAACCCGAACCCCGCCAAACCTGAAAATACGCATGTTCCAACACTTCCCAATTTTCTATGCACAACCGCGGAGTCGGTTCTCGATCCAATCCATTACTCTACAAGTACTCTACAAGTACACAATGCCTCGAAATCGCTGATTCAAACTGGGCTTCCAAGTTCGACGCTGCTAACTCACTTTTCTTCCAAAAGGATTCTGCGTCGATCCGAAATAATCAAAACTCATCTGTAAACCCAAATGGAACACGCCCCAGGCGATCCCTCCGCACCACGCCATCTTGCGAGGTCGGTGCACTCTACAAAGTCCCGGTAACTCTACACTCTCCCCTCCTTTAAAAAGGTTTCGTCCCCGAAACCAGAATAAATCCATAACTCAGGAGGGTGTCTCAATCAAATGGGGACAGGAAGTGCTCAACTCATCCATAGTCATTCTATTGATCGATCTCACTCATCACGATGGCTCCACTGAACTTTCACTCAAGGTATAACCCGACTACATAATCCTTCTGTCCCACCAGCAAGAATTTGCATCGGCAGCTCCTGATAACTCAAAACCTCGACCAAGTCGAAGGCAGTGAAATCATAACATGCAGGTGATCACATATACATCTTCCAGCCTGTTAAATACTCGCGGACCAAGCTCCCTGCGTAAACTCAAATCCACGCATCCCAGCGGATAGTGGCTTCCAGAAAACATGGTCTCCAAATCCAAACCTCTACGCCTACCATTGGCATAAAACCTCCGTTGCTCCTTAGAAACTAAAATGCTCAAGTACCACAAACACTTCACTCACATCCATCCACAGGGGAAGGAGTTCAACATTGGAAACCACGCTCAACCCTTAGCTCTCAATTCCAAGTTTCAAAAGTGGCGACCACTAATCGAACACCTCATTCCAAGGTTGCACTGCTCGCCTAACCAAGGCATACTGACCAGAATGTCCATGTCGGGATAACTCTATAGTATACCATTCATACATCTTGATAACTCTATCCACCGGCGTTGCCTCAACCAAAATCATCCTGAGTAACTAAGTACTTCAGGTTCAAGGGTCCCTAGATAACTCCATGCTCGCTCTATCACAGGCAACATCTACATCAATGCTGGTATCCTCCTCAGCTTAACTCCTCGAAGCTATACTGGCCCTGCTTAGCCCAAAAGCTTCTGACCTCTGTCGCTAACATAGGCATAGGCTAATTCCCAACGGCATCACTCTTCGTTGGGTCCTCTGTCACCTCGGAATAAATCCAAAAATATAATCAAATCAACCAGTCCTGTACAATTCAATCTCAACAACTAGTACGCCCACTCGGTGTAGAGCTCAACTCACGCCGGTACAACAACCCGGTCCAAGTACCGCTGGAACACCCAATTCCTCAAATCCAAAAGGCCGCAGGGCCTTAGTCAATCCACTTGACCGCGCTGCAAGCTCACAGTGTCCTTACCGGGTCCTGAACACTATCAGGGCACAACCCTCAGCTGTATGGTTCCATAAGGCTATCAATCCCACAAAGGCATCTGCCGAAAACAATCCAAACCTGTCCGTGCTCAAACCATCATAGAACACTCACCGTTGTGTACTCACAACGAGGCATCACTGCCGTGTACCAGCGGCATGGCATCACCACCGTGTATCAACGGCGTGGCATCACCACCGTGTATCAACGGTATGGCAACATATTCAAAATATCAATCTCTCGGATCCTCACTGTCGTATTCCCACGGCGTGGTACTAGGTCACACAGTCCTCTCGATCCATCAGATCCCGCAACTGCGCTATCAGCTCTCTCTCTCTCTCTCTCTCTGTCTCACGGGTGATACTCCAAGCGGTGCTGCCGAAATCGACGCGGTTTCCAAAACCACGTCGATTACTATCTCGATCTCAACCTCACTAAACGGCGGCTTCAATATCAGCTCAGGTAGACTCCCATCCGGGATCACACGGGCGATAAGGATAATCTTTAGTCCCGGTGCCGCCGTAGGCATCTCCTCTACAATCGCTAGCAAAACGATATGACCACGACTCAACCACGGTCGTGCTCTAGTATCCTCTATAAGTATACTCCTCTTGACCAGGTCCGTGGAGGGGCATTGTCCTCTCTCGACAATCCATGATAGCATAACCTTGGGATAACCAATCCCAACCAACCTCATATCATCATCTCGGAGCTAATGCAGGACTAACAACTCAAGGATCAATCCAAGGTCCTATTGCACTGGGCGGAATTGGCAACACTCATCCGTGTGCTATACGAGATCTGGAACCTGATCCTCACGTGCACAAGCCAACAATCCCATCTCTAGCCCACACGAAGCTATCCCTGCTCTACTAAAACACACTCAAGCGGTGTCGGCATAAACCATGCTCTAACTCGGACAACCGCACGGAAAACCACACTTGGTAAGACGCGATCTACTATCCTGGCGTCCTCTAACCGGCTGCACAATCACATCCACTAGATGCTGGTGACCATCGCTCTATCTGCCTCGGCGTCACGGCTCTATCAGCCTACCGGTAAGTCGGATGAACCTCTGCATCCTGAAGGGGTAGTAGGGGTGCCGTCGCAAGCGGCAAAACCATGAGCATTACTCTGGGACACTCTACCTGAAAGTGTCCTGACTATCCACATGAAAAGCGTCGCCCTCGCCTGAGGTCATACTAGGGCGATGAATGCGGCCCACCGCAAAAGACACTATCATCCTGACACTACTACTGGTGCCTCGACTGTCGAGAACCCCCTGGTCTCTGTCTCCTCTGAGACCCATGACCCTGAGACTGGAATCATGGAAACCTCGATCCGCTCTACTGTCCCAAAATCCGACGATGCTGGACATCTCTCTCTGGAGCTGGTCCCTCGCTCTCTGTCCCTCTCGGACATGATCACTGATCCTCGGTCAATCCATCGAGCATGCACAAACGCTGCATCTAAGGTCGGCGCTTGCCGAGAATGCACAAAGTGATAGATATCTCGATGCAGTCCCCTCTCAAACAGATTAACATCCTGGGCCTCATCCTGTGGCAACATGAGGTACTCTGCTCAATAATCGTAAAAACTCGCTCCAAGTCCTCAACTATGCTCCCGGTGGTCCATCAGGATGAACTCGACGCCACCAACTCTCGGCGTCCTTATCCAAAAGTGCACAACCAAGTGCACTAGATGCTTCTCCTGGATGAACAAGTCCTCAAACAACTTTTCCATAGCAGCAATCCAGTTCCCGGCCTCCCAAGGTTCATAACTCTGCCCCAAAATCTACAGGGGACGGAACTGGCGGATATACAACAACCGGTCGGCAACTCTCGCTGCTCCTGCACTACTCACAGTGCGAACTGGGTCGAAGTCGACGATGTCGCGGCTGGAGGTACTACTGGCGATACCTCGGGAGATGCTTCCTACTCAAGCATGCGCATCTCGCGCTCCGCGTTCTCTTCCTGGCGCCGCGTCGCCTCAACAACTGAGCTACTTGGGCCCGTAACTCTCGGACCTCTCTCTGCTCTGCACATTCAGCCTCCCGCTGATCGGGCTCCTCATCCAAGGTCAAACACGCCCTCGCCGCTGTACTGCATCTCAGAGGCAACAAGGACAACTGCCACGACCAACCAAACCCAAAACACTCTCGACCCAATCAAGCGAAAGTCAAACACATGTTAACCATTCTAAAGCATTATGTTGTCTGCAGCCAACATAATCACTTTAGAGAATAAACATGTAAGATCACTCGCCCCAATCCCTCGGGGGAGGTACAGACTCAATCAGGACTCTCGCAAAAATCACGTCTCTCACGACAGTCATCCTATTGTCCAACCAACAGCCTAGGGTCACTAAGTCCTTAACGACCTATATTCCTAGGCTCTGATACCACCGTAATCTGTCACGCCCCGGGGTCGAAACTGCGACCCGGGCTCGCCAACAGATTCGCCATCTGTACGGAAACTGCCGCACAGACGAAGGGTCTACCCTGCAAGTCAGATCTATAGCTAAAACATGTATCAGAGCTGAAACTAAAACCAGTAGCTACAGAAATCCACTGAACATCTGATATAAATAAATAATAAACCTCAATACAAAGCCTCGCACCCTCACTATCCAAGTACATACATATCTCTAAGACTGTCCAGTACAAAAGTGGAAACATAAAATATACAGGGTACATCTACCACTGACTCACAATGCTGGTAAGGAACTAATCAGCCACGTCCTCACCTCGATCAGCTGCCTCCGCTCGAGCTAAGCCGGAACAGCAACCTCAGGAAACCTGTCACTGCAGCAGGTGTGAGATCAACTGCAGAAGGTAGATCTCAGTGGGTACCATCACCAATATCCACGGTATGCCCACTGTAGAGTACGGGAACCTTGTAGAGTGCACCGACCTCGCAAGATGGCGCGGTGCGGGGAAATCACCTTGGGCGTGTTCCTTTTGGGTTTGCAGATGAGTTCTGATTGCTCCGGATCGACGCAGAATCCTTCGGGATGAAAAGTGAGTTAGTGGCATCGAACTTGGAAGCTCTGTTTGAATCGATGATTTCGGGGCATTGTGTACTTGTAGAGTACTTGTAGGGTACTTGATTTGGATAGAGAACCGACTCCGCGGTTGTGCTCAGAAAAGTGGGGAAGTGTTGGAACATGGGTATTTTTAGGTTACAGCAGAGTTCGGGAGGTTTCGATTTGATGCAGAGGCCCCGAAGGCGAAAAGTGAGTTGGAATTGGCAATTTAAAGGATTAATTAATTGGCTCGATAATCGATTACAACCTGCCTTGGGGTTAAGAAATGATATGAGAAAAGAATCCAAGCGAGGATTTCTTGTGAGAGCACCGGATTGTTGGATTGTGCACACCGACTCCAAGGTTGAGCTTTCTGAGTGGGAAATGCCTTGGTCATGTGTACTTTATGTTTACAGTGGGGTTCGGGAGATTTTAGAGTGATGCAGAAGCTTCCGGAACAGAAAGCGAGTTGTCGGCGAGAGAATCGAAGCTTCAGACTTCGAATTTTGGCATTTGGAAGCTGAGTTCCGGAACAGGGGTTTTGGTTCCGGAACTAAGCCTTGTGTTCCGGAACCGGGGAGAGAGTTCCGGAACTAATGGGTTGGTACCGGTACCCAGTTAGTGGTATCGGTACCCAGTGTCTTAATTGCCCAGTTTGAGCAGGTTTCGGATATTTTTTGAGTGGGGGCTTTTTGGTAATTTCTCCTCCCATCTGTGTTACACCCATCCACCCTCTATTTATTGAGCCCAGCCCTGCCTTCTTCTCCACGCCAGAGGGAGAAAAGGAAAGAGAGAAAAGAAGGAAAGAAAGAGAGAAGTAAAGAAAAGAAGGAGAAGAGGGAGAAGGAAAAGAAGGCGTGTGAGAGGGTGCAGCTTGTGGAATGTCGCTTGGAGCTGGACGTAGCCGCGCGCGCGTCGGCCGTACGTGAGAGGTAAGTGACAGATCTTCCTAGTTTGGATCCTTGGATTTATTTTATGGTTTTAGATTGAGATTTTGAGTTGGTTTTTGGTTGTGTTTCTCCTCTCGTGTGCTGTGGACGGAGGGAGTGGGTTTTCTTGGCGCGGAGCCGAGGTGTCGCGCACGGTCTGTGAGCCAGCCGTGGAGAGGTCCGGAGTGCGCGCAGATTTTGTAGAAGACTCGAGTGGGTTGTTCGAGCTTCTTAGATTATTTTCGAGGATCGCGACAGTGAGCGCGCGTGCGGCGCGGTTTTGGGCGTTCCGGCAGAATTTTGACAGTGAGCGGTGCGGCGCTTCACCGACTTCAGCGATTGCCTGCGGAAAGCGTTCCAGGTGGTTGGAATTTCTTCAAGATGTATGGAATGCCATCTAAAGATATTGTATGCATGTTGATCATGTTTAGCTTAATATTTATATAGCTGGTAAATCTGATAATTGCCTAGAAAACTATAGGAAGACATTTATGAGCCCCAGGTATTTTTAGCATGATCTAGGGATGATTTGACACTACACTGCATGATTAGTTGGCATTAGATTGGCATCTGTACCATTTTAAAAATCGGCGGATCGATTTTAAATGAAAACTGAGATTGAAAAACAGTTTGGAATTATTGTGAGCTTCCAAGAGATTGGGTAGGTTCAGGATGCCTATGTTCTCGTGCCGGGGGGCCGAGTGGATTTTTAGAGCTCTGTGGGATGAGTTTCTAGTGTCAGGTGAGTTGAGATTCCTGGTGGGATTATACTAGATCATGGGTTTGTATCTCTGATTTTGGTAGTGGAGATGGTTCTCCGACTTGGCTTTGAGAGTTTGGGCTCTGGCTGATTGAGTCGTGGAGGGTTCCCGACTTAGCCATGTGATGTGCATTATCAGATTTAGTCGTGAAGGGTTCTCCGACATAGCTTTGAGAGGGTTTGGGCATTCCCTGATCCAGTCGTGGTGGGTTCCCGACTGTGATGTGTTATCTGGGTATTGGATATCCGATCTGTTTGATCGTGGATTATAGCATGCATGTGCCATTATGAGACAGATGAGACTGACGAGATACTTGAGCTCGGTGGGGTTGCTCCCCTCGAGTACGCTCCGGATGCGTGATGATGATTGAGATAGACAGAGTAGGACGCCCCACGGGGGTGGGCAGGAGCGTTCCTAGTAGTCAGTAGGACGCCCCACGGGGATGGGCAGGTGCGTTCCTAGTAGTCAGTTTAGGACGCCCCACGAGGAGTGGGCAGGTGCGTTCATAGTAGTCAGTAGGACGCCCCACGTGGAGTGGGCAGGTGCGTTCCTAAACGACAGGCGCTGGCTTGACTGAGCCAGTTTCTGGCCAGTCATTGAGATTTGGGATTTGAGAGCACCTCATGTGCGAGTGGTGCATAGCTAGCTCTTAGATGAGTTTTCCTTTGAGCATGATACTTGAGGCATTTAGTAGTGAGGCGTATGCATAGCAGGATTATAGTAGAGATTTCCTTGAGCATATTGTTATGGCATATAGTTGTAGCTCATTTCCTGCTTTCATTTATATATCTATCTGCATACCTATCTTTTTTGTCTCCAGTAGACTTAGTGGGCATACTGTGGATATTGGTTACGGTACCCACTGGGATCTACCTTCTGCAGTAGATCTCACACCCGCTGCGGTGACAGGTTCCTGAGGTAGCTGTTCCGGCTGGGTTCGCGCGGAGACAGCTGATCGAGGTGAGGACGTGGCTGAGTAGTTCCTTACCGTATTGAGAGTCAGAGGTAGATGTACCCTGTATTTTATGTTTCTACTTTTGTACTGGACAGTCTGAGAGTTTGGTGAGGCTTTTGTATTTATTTGGCAGTTGAGAGATGTTGTATTGAGGATGATTTTATTTATATCAGATGTTCAGTGGATTTCTGTAGCTTTTGGTTTGGTTTTCAGCTCTGATACATGTTAGCTATAGATCTGACTTGCAGGGTAGACTTTTCGTCTGTGCGGCAGTTTCCGTACAGATGGCGAATCTGTTGGCGAGCCCGGGTCGCAGTTTCGACCTCGGGGCGTGACAGATTAGGGTGGTATCAGAGCCTAGGAATATATGTCGTTGAGGACTTAGTGACCCTAGGCTATTGGTTTGACAGTAGGATGACTGTTGTGACAGACGAGACTTTAGCGAGAGTCCTGATTGAGTTTGTACCTCCCCCGAGGGATTGGGGCGAGTGATTTGACATGTTTATTCTCTAAAGTGATTATGTTGGTTGCAGACAACATAATGCTTTAGAATGGTTAACATGTTTTAGACTTTCGCTTGATTGGGTCGAGAGTGTTTGAGGTTTGGTTGGTTGTCGCAGTTGTCCTTGTTGGCCCTGTGATGCCGTACAGCGGCGAGGGCGTGTTTGACGTTGGATGTGGAGCCTGATCAGCGGGAGGCTGAATGGACAGAGCAGAGAGGGGTCCGAGAGTTACGGGCCCAGGTAGCTCAGTTGTTGAGGCGACGCGGCGCCAGGAAGATAACACGGAGCGCGTGATGCGCATGTTTGAGCAGAGAGCATCGACTGAGGTATCACCAGTATTACCTCCAGCCGCGACATTGTCGACTTCGACCCAGTTCGCACTGTGAGTAGTGCAAGGGCAGCGAGAGGTTGCTGATCGGTTGTTGGATATCAGCCAGATCCCTTCCCCTTTAGATTTTGGGGTAGAGTTTGGAGCCTTGGGGGGGAGCTGGGAACTGGATTGTTGCTATGGAAAAGTTGCTCGAGGACTTGTTCTTCAAGGGAGCATCAGGTGCACTTGGTTGCACACCTTTGGACAAGGACGCCGAGTGTTGGTGGCGTCGAGTTCGTCCCGTTGGACCCCCAGGAGAGTGGTTGAGGATTTGGAGCGGGTTTCTATGATTGTTGAGCCGAGTACCCCATGTCGCCCAGGAGGAGGCCCAGGAGATTGATCATGTTTGAGAGGGGACTGCTTCGAGATATCTATCACCTTGTGTATGCTTGATAGATTGGACGAGGATCTGTGATCATGTCCGAGAGGGACGAAGAGTGAGGGACCAGCTCCAGAGAGAGAGGCATCCAGCATCGTCGGACTTGGGATAGTCGAGTGGATCGAGGTTGCCATGATTCCAGTCATAGGATCATGAGCCTCAGACGAGACAGAGACCAGGAGGTTCTCGACTGTCGAGGCACCAGCTGCAGTGCTAGGATGACTGTGTCTTTTGCGGTAGGCCGCATTCATCGCCATAGAGTGACTACAGGAAAGGGCGATGCTTTTCATGTGGATAGTCAGGACATTTTCAGGCAGAGTGTCCCAGAGTGGTGCTCATGGATTTGCCGCTTGCGATGGCACCCCACTACCCCTTCAGGATGTAGAGGTTCATCCGACTTACCGGCAGACTGATAGAGCCGTGACAACAAGACAGATAGAGCGATGGCCACGAGCATCTAGTGGATGAGATTGTGCAGCCGGTTAGAGGACGCCAGGATAGCGGATCGTGTCTTACCAGGTGTGGTTCTGCTGATGGTTGTTAGAGTTGGAGCATGTTGGATGCTGACACCGCTTGCACGTGTTTTAGGAGAGCAGGGGTAGCTTCGTGTGGGCCGAAGATGGGATTGTTGGCTTGTGCACGTGAGGATCAGGTTCCGGATCACGTATAGCACTTGGATGAGTGTTGCCAGTCCCGCCCAGTGCAGCAGGACCTTGGATTTGATCCTAGAGTGGTTAGTCCTACATCAGCTCCGAGATGTTGATATGAGGTTGGTTAGGGATTGGTTATCCCAATGTTATGTTATCATGGATTGTCGGGAGAGGACAATGACCCTCCGTGGACCTGGCCAGGAGGAGTGTGTTTATAGAGGATGCTAGAGCACGACAGAGGTTGAGTCATGGTCGTATCGCTTCATTGGCGACTGTTGAGGAGGTGCCTACGGCGGCACCAGGACTAAGGAATATTTTTATCGCCTTGTGACCTCGAGTGAGAGTCTACCAGATCTGATTTTAAAGCCGTTGTTTAGTGAGATTGAGATCGAGACAGTGATTGACGTGGTTTTGGAAACCGCACCGACTTCGACAGCACCCCTTGAAGTGTTACCCGTGAGACATAGAGAGAGAGCTGATAGCGCAGTTGCGAGATTTGATGGATCAGGTGGTCTGTGTGACCCAGTACCACGTCGTGGGGATATGACAGTGAGGATCCGAGAGATTGATATGTTGGATTTGATGCCGCACCGTTTATACACGGTGGTGAAGCCATGCCGTTGGTACACGGCAGTGATGCCACGTTGTGAGTACACAACGGTGAAGGTTCTATGATGGTTTCAGCACGGACAGGTTTGGATTGTTTTTCGGCAGATGCCTTTGGGAGATTCATAGCCTTATGGAACCATACAGCTGAAGGCTGTGCCCTGATAGTGTTCAGGACCCGGTAGGGGCACTGTGAGCTTGCAGCGCGGTCAAGTGGTTTGACTAACGCCCTGCGGCCTTTTGGATTTGAGGAATTATGTGTTCCGGCGGTACTTGGACCGGGTTGTTGTGTCGGCGTGAGTTTGAGCTCTACACTGTGTTGTCATACCAGATGTTGAGTTTAATTTATACAGGGCCGGTTGATTTGATTATGTTTGGATAGAGTTCTGAGGTGACGTAAAGCATGAGGAGCACTTGAGGTTAGTGCTGCAACTTCTATGATAAGAAGTTGTTGCCAAGTTGTGAGAGTTGCACTTGGACTTCGGAAGATTTTGTGATTAGGCCATGTGATTACAGCTGCAAGAGTGACAGAGGACCCAACGATGAGTGATACCGTTTGGGTTGGGCCTAGACCTATGTTAGTGACAGAGGTTAGAAGCTCTTGGACTATGCAAGGCTAGTATAGCTTCGAGGAGTTAAGCTGTAGAGTATCGGGACTTGGTTGAGCGCACCGACTCCGCAGTTGAGCTTTCTGAGTGGGAAAAAGCCTGGAACATGAGTAATTTATATTTACAGTGGAGTTCGGGAGGTTTTTGAGTGATGCGGAAGCTTCCGGGGCGAAAAGTGAGTTGGCGGCGTCGATATTGGAAGCTTCAACTTGCGAATCAGCCTGGGGTTCTGGGTGTTCGGGAACTGGGTATTGTGTTCCGGAACTGAGGGTTGGGTTTCGGAACTGGGTGTTTAGTACCGGAACCCAATGAGGATTTTAGCTGGAGTACCGGAACGTGAGTGGAGGTACCGGTACTCAATGTCCAGGAAGCTGATTTCGAGCTGGGGTTGGATTTTTAAGTAGGGGCTTTTTGGTAATTTCCCTTCCCCAGCTTGCCACCCTCTATAAAGAGCCTCCAGCCCTGTCTTCTTCTCCACGACAGAGAGAAAGAAAAAGAAAGAGAGAAAGCAAGGAAAGAAAGAGAGAAGAAGGAGAAGGAAAAGAAGGTGTGTGAGAGGGTGCAGCTTGAGTGTCCTGCTGCTTGGAGTTGATCGGAGCCGGCCGTGGAGAGGGCCGGAGTGCGCGCAGATTTTTGTAGAGGACTCGAGTGGGTTGTTCGAGCTTCCAGGAACATTTCCGAGGATCGCGACAGTGCGCGCGCGCGTGCGACGCGGTTTTGGGCGTTCCGGCAGAATTTTGACAGTGAGCGGTGCGGCGCTTCACCGACTTCAGAGATTGCCTGCGGAATGCTTTTGTGGTGGGTTGGAATTTATTCAAGATGTACGCCTTCTAAAGCTATTGTATGCAAGTTGATGATGTTTAGCTTATTATTTATATAGCTGGTAAATCAGATAGTTGCCTAGAAAATCATAGGAAGGCATTTATGAGCCCCGGTTATTTTTAGCATGTTCTAGAGAGGCTTTGACGCTAGACTGTATACTTCCTTGAGAGTCGGGATCTATCTGGACCATCATAATATTTTTTTATAAACGGTTTTAAGTGAAACTCAGATTTTAAAGGGGTTTTTAATTATTTAGAGTATTATGAATGGTCCGGGTAGTTCGAGATGCATGTGTACTCATGCCGCGGGGCCGAGTGGATTTTAGAGCATTGTGGGATGAGTTATAGTGTCATGAGGGTTTTAGCATTGTTCCATTGTAGGGGCGGAAGCTACGGGCGGCTGCGCCTGCAGCCTGGTCTAGTTTGATTTGGGTTGTTAGGCGTTAGTCTTTCGGAATTTCCGAGCCCCTTGTGTTCGAGATTGAGGACTGATTCCATTGTAGGGGCGGAAGCTACGAGCAGCTGCGCCTGCAGCCTGTTCTTGTTTGATTTGGGTTGTAGGCGTTAGTCTTTCGGAATTTTCGAGCCCCTTGTGTTCGAGATTGAGGAGTGATTCCATTGTTGGGTCGTAAGCTATACGGACGGCTGTGCCTGCAGCCTGTTCTTGTTTGATTTGGGTTGTAGGTGCCAGTCTTTCGGAATATTCGACCCTTCATGGAAATCGATTGGTTTACTCTAGATCATGGGTTGGGCATTTGTTGATCGAGTCGTGGAGGGTTTCCCGACTGAGTTGTGCTATTTGAGCACTGAGTTCCGATCTGTTTGATCGTGGATCATAGCCTGCTTGTGCCACTTATGAGACAGTTGAGACTGACGAGATACTTGAGCTCGGTGGGGTCGCTCCCCTCGAGTTACGCTCCGGATGCGTGATTATGATTGAGATAGACAGACTAGGATGTCCCACGGGGGTGGGCAAGAGCGTTCCTAGTGGTCAGTTCAGGACGCCCCATGAGGAGTGGGCAGGTGCGTTCATAGTAGTCAGTAGGATGCCCCACGTGGAGTGGGCAGGAGCGTTTCTAGACGACAGGCGCGGGCTTGACTGAGCTAGTTTTGGGCCAGTCATTGAGATTTGGGTTTTGAGTGCACCTCGTGTGCGAGTGGTGCATAGCTTGCTCTTAGATGAGTTTTCCTTTGAGCATGATACTTGAGGCATTTAGCAGTGAGGGCGTATGCATAGCAGGATCATAGTAGAGGTTTCCTTGAGCATGTGGTGAAGGCATATAGTTGTAGCTCATTTCCTGCTTTCATTTATATATCTATCTATCTGCATACCTATCTTTTGTGCCTCCAGTAGACTTAGTGCGCATACCGTGGATATTGGTGACGGTACCCACTGGGATCTACCTTCTGCAGTAGATCTCACACCCGCTGCGGTGACAGGTTCTGAGGTAACTGTTTCGGCTTGGTTCGCGCGGAGACAGGTGATCGACGTGAGGACGTGGCTGACTAGTACCTTACCAGTTTGAGAGTCAGAGGTAGATGTACCCTGTATTTTATATTTTCACTTTTGTACTGGACAGTCTGAGAGTTTGGTGAGGCTTTGTATTTTATTTGACAGTTGAGAGATGTTGTATTGGGGATGATTTTATTATATCAGATGTTCGGTGGTTTATTCTATAGCATTCGGTTTTATTTCTGCTCTGATACATGTTTAGCTATTGGTTGGACAGTAGGATGACTGTCGTGAGAGACGAGATTTTAGCGAGAGTCCTGATTGAGTTTGTATCTCCTCCGAGGGATTGGGGTGTGTGATCTTACATGTTTATTCTCTGAAGTGATTATGTTGGCTGCAGACAACATAATGGTTTAGAATGGTTAACATGTTTTAGACTTTCGCTTGATTGGGTTGAGAGTGTTTGAGGTTTGGTTGGTTTGTGGTAGTTGTCCTTGTGGCCTTTGAGACGCCGAGTAGCGGCGAGGGCGTGTTTGACCTTGGATGAGGAGCCCGATCCGCGGGAGGCTGAATGGACAGAGCAGAAGAGGTCTGAGGGTTACGGGCCCAAGTAGCTCAGTTGTTGAGGCGACGCGGCGCCAGGAAGAGAACACGGAGCGCGTGATGCGCAGGTTTGAGCAGAGAGCATCGACTGAGGTATCGTGAGTATTACTTCCGGCCACGACATTTTCGACTTCGACCCAGTTTGCACTGTGAGTAGTGCAGGAGCAGCGAGAGGTGCCGATTGGTTGTTGTTCATCCGCCAGTTCCATCCCCTTCAGATTTTGGGGCAGAGTTTGGAGCCTTGGGATGCCGGGAGCGGGATTGCTGCTATGGAAGTTGGTTGAGGACTTGTTCATCCAGGAGAAGCATCAGGTGCACTTGGTTGCGCACCCTTGGATAGGGACGCCGAGAGTTGGTGGCGTCGAGTTCGTCCTGATGGACCATCGGGAACGTGGTTGAGGATTTGGAGCGAGTTTCTATGATTGTTGAGCAGAGTACCCTATGTCGCCCAAGATGAGGCCCAGGAGATTGATCATGTTTGAGAGGGGACTGCTTCGAGATATCTATCACCTTGTGCATTTTCGGCGAGCGTCGACTCTAGATGCAACGATTGTGCATGCTCGATGGTTTGGCCGAGGATTTGGGATCGCATCCGAGAGGGACGGAAAGTGAGGGACTAGCTCCAGAGAAAGACGTCCTGTATCGTCTGATTTTGGGACAGTAGAGTGGATCGAGGTTGCCATGATTCTAGTCACAGGATCATGAGCCTCAGAGGAGACAAAGACCAGGAGGTTCTCGACTGTCGAGGCACCAGCAGCAGTGTTAGGAAGACTGTGTCTTTTGTGGTGGGCCACATTCGCCGCCATCGAGTGACTTCAGGAAAGGGCGATGTTTTTCATGTGGATAGTCAGGATATTTTCAGGCAGAGTGTCCCAGAGTGGTGCTTATGGATTTGCCGCTTGCGACGGCACCCCACTACCCCTTCAGGATGTAGAGTTCATCCGACGTACCGGTAGGCTGATAGAGCCGTGACGCCGAGACAGATAGAGCGATGGCCACCAGCATCTAGTGGTTGAGATTGTGCAGCCGGTCAGAGGACGCTAGGATAGTGGATCGCGTCATATCAGGTGTGGTTGCTTCTGGTCATCAGAGTTAGAGCTTGTTGATGCCGACACTGCTTGGGTGTGTTTTAGTAGAGCAGGGATAGCTTCGTGTGGGCTAGAGATGGGATTGTTGGCTGGTGCACGTGAGGATCAGGTTCCAGATCAAGTATAGCACATGGATGAGTGTTGCCAGTCCCGCCCACTGCAGTAGGACGTTGGATATGATCCTAGAGTAGTTAGTCCTACATCAGCTCCGAGATGTTGATATGAGGTTGGATAGGGATTAGTTATCCCAATGTTATGCTATCATGGATTGTCGAGAGAGGACAATGACCCTCCGTGGACCTGGCCAGGAGGAGTATGTTTATAGAGGATGCTAGAGCACGACTGGGGTTGAGTCGTGGTTGTATCGCTTCGTTAGTGACTGTTGAGGAGGTGCCTACGGCGGCACCGGGACTAAGGAATATTTTATCGCCGTGTGATCTCGAGGGAGAGTCTACCGAATCTGATTTTGAAGACACCGTTTGGTGTGTTTGAGATCGAGATAGTGATTGACGTGGTTTTGGAGACCGCACCGACTTCGGCAGCACCTCTGGGAGCATTACTCGTGGGACTGAGAGAGAGCTGTTAGTGCAGTTGCGGGTTTTGATGGATCGGGTGGTCTGTGTGACCCAGTACCATGTCGTGGGGATACGACAGTGGGGATCCGAGAGAATGATATTTCGGATATCTTGCCACACCGATGATACACGGTGGTGATGCCACGCCGTTGATACACGGTGGTGATGCCATGCCGTTGGTACACGGCAGTGATTCCTCATTGTGAGTACACAACGGTGAGGGTTCTATGATGGTTAGAGCACTGACAGGTTTGGATTGTATTTCGGCAGATGCTCTTTTCTGAGATTGGTAGCGCTATGGAGCCTTTTCCCGTGGGCTGTGCCCAGACAGTGTTCTGAACCGATAGGGACATTATGAGATTACAGTATGGTCAAGTGGTTTGACTAAGGCCCTGCAGCCTTTTTGATTGAGGAATTGTGAGTTTCAGTTGTGTTTGGACGGATTGGTATCCGTACCCGTCGTGGATATTTGGATTTATTTCCGAGGCGACGTAGAGCTGAGGAGCACTTGGGGATAGTGCTGCAACTTCTATGAGAGGAGAAGTTATATGTCAAGTTGAGAGAGTATGCGTTGACTTCGGAAGGTTTTTGTTGTTAGGCCATGTGATATCGGCTGCAAGAGTGACAGTGGACCCAACGAAGAGCGTTGCCGTTTGGGTTAGGCCTAGACCTATGATAGTGACACAGGTCAGAAGCTTTGGATTAAGCAGGGCGAGTATAGCTTCGAGGTGTTAAAGCTAAGGAGAATACCAGCATTTATATAGATTTTGCCAGTGATAGAGAGACCATGGAGTTATCCAGAGATCCTTGAACCTGAAGTACTTGGTTACTCAGGAGGATTTTGGTGGAGGCAACGCCGGTTGACAGAATTATTGGAACTGTAGAATTGATCTTGTAATATTATCCCGGCGAGGACATTATGGTCAGGTACGCCTTGCTTAGGCGAGCAGTGCAACCTTGGACAGAGGTAACCGTTCAGTGGAGGCCACTGTTGGAACTTTGGAATTGGAGTGTTAGTTGTAACAGGAACAACTCCAAGACCCTCTCCCATTTTTTTTTTCTGCTTATGCCGACGAATGACGAACTGTTCGACGATTTCGAAAAGCTGCTCCAGGAATGGAGAAGGTGCCGGAGCTTGTTCTTGTTTGATTGGGGTGAAGGTACTAGCCATTCGAGGTTTTCGAACTTTTCGCCGTTACCGGCTGGTTTTCAAAATCGAGAGTTAGGGGTTGGGGAATGTTCCTTATGTTGGATTTCTTGTCGTATTGATGGATGCGAGAGTGTAATTGAGGATTGAGACACCCTCCTGAATTATGGATTTGTTCTGGTTTCGGGGACGAAACCTTTTTAAGGAGGGGAGAGTGTAGAGTACCGGGACTTGGTTGAGCGCACCGACTCCGCAGTTGTGCTTTCTGAGTGGGAAAAAGCCTGGAACATGTGTACTTTATATTTACAGTGGAGTTCGGGAGGTTTTAGAGTGATGCGGAAGCTTCCAGGGCGAAAAGTGAGTTGGCGGCGTCGATATTGGAAGCTTCAACTTGCGAATCAGCCTGGGGTGCTGGGTGTTCCGGAACTGGGTATTGTGTTCCGGAACTGAGGGTTGGGTTCCGGAACTGGGTGTTTAGTACCGGAACCCAATAAGGATTTTAGCTGGAGTACCGGAACGTGAGTGGAGGTACCGGTACTCAATGTCCAGGAAGCTGATTTCGAGCTGGGGTTGGATTTTTAAGTAGGGGCTTTTTGGTAATTTCCCCTCTCCAGCTTGCCACCCTCTATAAAGAGCCTCCAGCCCTGTCTTCTTCTTCTCCACGACAGAGAGAAAGAAAAAGAAAGAGAGAAAGCAAGGAAAGAAAGAGAGAAGAAGGAGAAGGAAAAGAAGGTGTGTGAGAGGGTGCAGCTTGAGTGTCCTGCTGCTTGGAGTTGATCGGAGCCGCGCGCGCGTCGGCCGCATGAGAGGTAAGTCGGCTGATTCTTCGAGTTGGAACCTTGGATTTATTTTATGGTTTTAGATTGAGATTTTGAGTTGGATTTTGATCGCGGTTCTCCTCTTTGTGCTGTGGGCTGACGGTTGATTTTTCCTTGCGCGGAGCCGATGTGCCGCGCACGTGCTGTGAGCCGGCCGTGGAGAGGGCCGGAGTGCGCGCAGATTTTTGTAGAGGACTCGAGTGGGTTGTTCGAGCTTCCGGGAACATTTCCGAGGATCGCGACAGTGCGCGCGCGCGTGCGACGCGGTTTTGGGCGTTCCGGCAGAATTTTGATAGTGAGCGGTGCGGCGCTTCACCGACTTCAGCGATTGCCTGCGGAAAGCTTTTGAGGTGGGTTGGAATTTCTTCAAGATGTATGGAATGCATTCTAAAACTATTGTATGCATGTTGATCATGTTTAGCTTATTATTTATATAGCTGGTAAATCTGATAGTTGCCGAGAAAATCATAGGAAGGCATTTATGAGCCCCGGTTATTTTTAGCATGTTCTAGAGAGGATTTGACGCTAGACTGTATACTTCCTTGAGAGTCGGAATCTATCTGGACCTTCATAATATTTTTTTATAAACGGTTTTAAGTGAAACTCAGATTTTAAAGGGGTTTTTAATTATTTAGAGTATTATGAATGGTCCGAGTAGTTCGAGATACATGTGTACTCGTGCCGCGGGGCCGAGTGGATTTTAGAGCATTGTGGGACGAGTTCTAGTGTCATGAGGGTTTTAGCATTGTTCCATTGTAGGGGCGGAAGCTACGGGCGGCTGCGCCTGCAGCCTGTTCTTGTTTGATTTGGGTTGTAGGCGTTAGTCTTTCAGAATTTCCGAGCCCCTTGTGTTCGAGATTGAGGACTGATTCCATTGTAGGGGCGGAAGCTACGGGCGGCTGCGCCTGCAGCCTGTTCTTGTTTGATTTGGGTTGTAGGCGTTAGTCTTTCGGAATTTCCGAGCCCCTTGTGTTCGAGATTGAGGACTGATTCCATTGTTGGGTCGGAAGCAACGGGCGGCTCCGCCTGCAGCCTGTTCTTGTTTGATTTGGGTTGTAGGCGTTACTATTTCAGAATTTCCGAGCCCCTTGTGTTCGAGATTGAGGACTGATTCCATTGTAGGGGCGGAAGCTATGGGCGGCTGCGCCTGCAGCCTGTTCTTGTTTGATTTGGGTTGTAGGCGTTAGTCTTTCGGAATTTCCGAGCCCCATGTGTTCGAGATTGAGGAGTGATTCCATTGTTGGGTCGGAAGCTACGGGCGGCTGCGCCTGCAGCCTGTTCTTGTTTGATTTTGGTTGTAGGTGCCAGTCTTTCGGAATATTCGACCCTTCATGGAAGTCGATTGGTTTACTCTAGATCATGGGTTGGGCATTTGTTGATCGAGTCGTGGAGGGTTTCCTGAGTGAGTCGTGCTATTTGAGCACTGAGTTCCGATCTGTTTGATCGTGGATCATAGCCTGCATGTGCCGCTTATGAGACAGTTGAGGCTGACGAGATACTTGAGCTCGGTGGGGTCGCTCCCCTCGAGTTACGCTCCGGTTGCGTGATTATGATTGAGATAGACAGACTAGGACGTCCCACGGGGGTGGGCAGGAGCGTTCCTAGTGGTCAGTTCAGGACACCCCACGAGGAGTGGGTAGGTGCGTTCATAGTAGTCAGTAGGACGCCCCAGGTGGAGTGGGCAGGAGTGTTTCTAGACGACAGGTGCTGGCTTGACTGAGCCAGTTTTGGGCCAGTCATTGAGATTTGGGTTTTGATTGCACCTCGTGTGCGAGTGGTGCATAGCTTGCTCTTAGATGAGTTTTCCTTTGAGCATGATACTTGAGGCATTTAGCAGTGAGGGCGTATGCATAGCAGGATCATAGTAGAGGTTTCCTTGAGCTTGTGGTGATGGCATATAGTTGTAGCTCATTTCCTGCTTTCATTTATATATCTATCTATCTGCATACCTATCTTTTGTGCCTCCAGTAGACTTAATGCGCATACCGTGGATATTGGTGACGGTACCCACTGGGATCTACCTTCTGCAGTAGATCTCAAACCCGCTGCGGTGACAGGTTCTGAGGTAACTGTTCCGGCTTGGTTCGCGCGGAGACAGCTGTTCGAGGTGAGGACGTGGCTGAGTAGCACCTTACCAGTTTGAGAGTCAGAGGTAGATGTACCCTGTATTTTATATTTTCACTTTTGTACTGGACAGTCTGAGAGTTTGGTGAGGCTCTGTATTTTATTTGACAGTTGAGAGATGTTGTATTGGGGATGATTTTATTATATCAGATGTTCAGCGGTTTATTCTATAGCATTCGGTTTTATTTCTGCTCTGATACATGTTTAGCTATTGGTTGGACAGTAGGATGACTGTCGTGAGAGACGAGATTTTAGCGAGAGTCCTGATTGAGTTTGTACCTCCCCCGAGGGATTGGGGTGTGTGATCTTACATGTTTATTCTTTGAAGTGATTATGTTGGCTGCAGACAACATAATGCTTTAGAATGGTTAATATGTTTTAGACTTTCGCTTGATTGGGTTGAGAGTGTTTGAGGTTTGGTTGGTTTGTGGCAGTTGTCCGTGTGGCCTTCGAGACGCCGAGCAGCGGCGAGGGCGTGTTTGACCTTGGATGAGGAGCCCGATCAGCGGGAGGCTGAATGGACAGAGCAGAGAGAGGTCTCAGAGTTACGGGCCCAAGTAGCTCAGTTGTTGAGGCGACGCGGCGCCAGGAAGAGAACACGGAGCTCGTGATACGCAGGTTTGAGCAGAGAGCATCGACTGAGGTATCTTGAGTAGTACTTCCGGCCGCGACATTTTCAACTTCGACCAAGTTCGCACTGTGAGTAGTGCAGGAGCAGCGAGAGGTGCCGATTGGTTGTTGTTCATCCGCCAGTTCCTTCCCCTTCAGATTTTGGGGCAGAGTTTGGAGCCTTGGGAGGCCGGGAGCGGGATTACTGCTATGGAAGTTGGTTGAGGACTTGTTCATCCAGGAGAAGCATCAGGTGGCACTTGGTTGCGCACCCTTGGATAGGGACGCCGAGAGTTGGTGGCGTCGAGTTCGTCCTGATGGACCATCGGGAGCGTGGTTGAGGATTTGGAGCGAGTTTCTATGATTGTTGAGCAGAGTACCCCATGTCGCCCAGGATGAGGCCCAGGAGATTGATCATGTTTGAGAGGGGACTGCTTCGAGATATCTATCACCTTGTGCATTTTCGGCGAGCGTCGACTCTAGATGCAACGATTGCGCATTCTCGATGGTTTGGCCGAGGATTTGGGATCGCGTCCGAGAGGGACGGAAAGTGAGGGACTAGCTCCAGAGAAAGACGTCCTGTATCGTCTGATTTTGGGACAGTAGAGTGGATCGAGGTTGCCATGATTCCAGTCACAGGATCATGAGCCTCAGAGGAGACAGAGACCAGGAGGTTCTTGACAGTCGAGGCACCAGCAGCAATGTTTGGAAGACTGTGTCTTTTGTGGTGGGCCGCATTCGCCGCCATCGAGTGACTTCAGGAAAGGGCGATATTTTTCATGTGGATAGTCAGGATATTTTCAGGCAGAGTGTCCCAAAGTGGTGCACATGGATTTGCCGCTTGCAACGGCACCCCACTACCCCTTCCGGATGTAGAGTTCATCCGACGTACCGGTAGGCTGATAGAGCCGTGACGCCGAGACAGATAGAGCGATGGCCACCAGCATCTAGTGGTTGAGATTGTGCAGCCGGTCAGAGGACGCCACGATAGTGGAACGCGTCATATCAGGTGTGGTTGCTTATGGTCATCAGAGTTAGAGCATGTTGACGCCGACACTGCTTGGGTGTGTTTTAGTAGAGCAGGGATAGCTTCGCGTGGGCTAGAGGTGGGATTGTTGGCAGGTGCACGTGAGGATCAGGTTCCAGATCACGTATAGCACATGGATGAGTGTTGCCAGTCCCGCCCAGTGTAGTAGGACCTTGGATATGATCCCAGAGTTGTTAGTCCTACATCAGCTCCGAGGTTGGATAGGGATTGGTTATCCCAATGTTATGCTATCATGGATTGTCGTGAGAGGACAATGACCCTCCGTGGACCTGGCCAGGAGGAGTATGTTTATAGAGGATGCTAGAGCACGACAGGGGTTGAATCGTGGTCGTATCGCTTCGTTAGCGACTGTTGAGGAGGTGCCTACGGCGGCACCGGGACTAAGGAATATTTTATCGCCTTGTGATCTCGAGGGAGAGTCTACCGGATCTGATTTTGAAGGCACCGTTTGGTGTGTTTGAGATCGAGACAGTGATTGACGTGGTTTTGGAGACCGCACCGACTTCGGCAGCACCTCTTGGAGCATTACTCGTGGGACTGAGAGAGAGCTGTTAGTGCAGTTGCGGGTTTTGATGGATCGGGTGGTCTGTGTGACCCAGTACCATGTCGTGGGGAAACGACAGTGGGGATCCGAGAGAATGATATTTCGGATATCTTGCCACACCGATGATACACGGTGGTGATGCCACGCCGTTGACACACGGTGGTGATGCCATGCCGTTGGTACACGGTAGTGATGCCTCGTTGTGAGTACACAACGGTGAGGGTTCTATGATGGCATATAGCATGTGGTGATGGCATATAGTTGTAGCTCATTTCCTTCTTTCATTTATATATCTATCTATCTGCATACCTATCTTTTGTGCCTCCAGTAGACTTAGTGCGCATACCGTGGATATTGGTGATGGTACCCACTGGGATCTACCTTCTGCAGTAGATCTCACACTCGCTGCGGTGACAGGTTCTGAGGTAACTGTTCCGGCTTGGTTCGCGCAGAGACAGCTGATCGAGGTGAGGACGTGGCTGAGTAGTACCTTACCAGTTTGAGAGTCAGAGGTAGATTACCCTGTATTTTATATTTTCACTTTTGTACTGGACAGTCTGAGAGTTTCGTCGTGGCGAGCGGTGTCTCCCCGACGCTGGGTTTTGACCCGTGTGTATCCTATCATAGCAGTTGAGCTTGAGCGGTTGGTTTTGGGCCGGATACCCAGATTGAGGTCAGTGAGTTTCGGACCCAGATGACAGGATCGTCAGAGGCATATCAGCAGCAGAGTGAGCATCTGGTTTTAGTGACACAGTTGTCGGAGCACTGAGTAACCCCCTCCGTGCCAACGTTTAGTGCCGAGGCACCTAGGCAGGGTGGATAGTTGACAGCAGAGGAGCTGTGGGGCATGTTTGATTGAGTGAGCCAGACTTGGCAGATGAACCACCCCGACTAGTAAGATTGAGTTTGGAGCCTTTGGAGGCAGAGTCGTGGTTGGTGGTGATGGAGTGATCAATTGAGAGCCTCCCTGTGCTAGAGAGTTTTTGCAGTTGTTGAACTGCACGCTCCATGTTAGAGGGACGAGGCGCACAGGATATGTGTAACTGGGAGTGGATTGCGCCAGGATACCTTTCAGTTTTGTTGGTCCCTCCGTTATGGATTATTGACGCCTCGATGGAGTAGGCATTGTGTATGGAGCGTGGCGCTGCAGTTCCTTTGGATAGGGATCTGCCGCCAGAGGCGAGTTCTGGATATTGGCGCTTGGCGCCGGGTGATGGAGGACAGATCGGCCGGCAGAGGCATTTCTGATTTCTTTTTCCAGGATTACGGGTTCCAAAGATATCAGAGGTCGGGTGGACCCCGATGGCAGCATCAGCATCTATATCAGAGCGGCGCAGCGGTAGAATGGATTGGTGACCTGCGGAGGGCCGCATTCGTCGCCCCAGCGTGAGCAGAGACAGAGGCCGTGCTTCCCTTGTGGATAGTCTTGATTTTCATGCAGATTGAGCGATGACCACCTGCATCGAGCGGATGAATTTGTGCCGCCCGGTTGGAGGGCGCCACGGTAGTGGATCGAGTGTCACAGGTGGGATTTCATCACAGCAGTCGGAGTTAGATCATGTTGCATTCCTGCATGGACGAGAGGAAGATTTGTTACCACGTGCACTAGAGGTACAGGTTCCTGTTAGTGTTGTGCATGTGGAGGAGGCTTGTGGATCATGTCCAATGCGGTTGAGGCCGCGAGTTATATCGGCAGACTTATTGGTAATTGTGGCAGTTCGGTATTTGGACCATGTGCTTGAGATTGATTAGCACAGTGCCACAGAATGTTTGACTGCGGCGAGAGAGGACTTTGATCTTCGGCAAGGTAGACAAGAGGAGGCTTGCTTGTTGAGATTATTAGAGCACACAGGATATAGAGAAAGTGTGAGAGGTGCTTTCGGTGGCACCGGGACTCAAGGATATCTCTATTGCCCACGAGATCCCTGGTGTGATTTCACCTGAGCTGTTGGAGATGCCGCCGGTTAGGGAGATAGAGATTGCGTTTGATGTGGTTCGGGGAACCGCGCCACCCTCGACAGCACCTCATTGGATATCGCCTGTAGAGCTGAGAGAGCTGATGGCGCAGTTGCAGGATCTGATGGATCGAGGGTCCTGTTTGACCCAGTGCCACGCCGTTGATGTACGGTGGTGATGCCACGTCGTTGATACACGACGGTGAGGATTTGTTGTGGTTTGAGCACGGGCAGGTCCAGGTATTATCTAGGACCTTTTGATGGAGTCTACTCCGGCAGTTATTGTATGGTGCGAGTACCTACTTGGAATCAGACAGCCGAGGACCTTGCCTAGATGGCGTTCAGGACACGGTAGGGCATCATGAGCTCATAGTGAGGGCAATTGGATTGATTAATGCCCTGCCACTCTTATGATTTGAGGAATTGTGCTCCAGCTGTACTTGATTGGATTGGTAACAAGATCCTCCAGTGATATTTTGATTTACTCCCAGAGCGACTTGGAGTAAGAGGAGCACTCATGGATGTGCTACAATACCCGTGTGGATGAAGCTGTATGCCAAGTTATTGAGATACAAGTCTTAGCTTCAAAAGCTTATTTCTTGGGTCACATTGTGTTAGCCGTAGCGGCGGCGGTGGAAAATCCGGCCAATATGGATACTATTTGGGAATTGGCCGAGATCAATATTTATGGTCAAGGTAAGGAGCTTCTTGGACTGGGCAGTGCCAGGAGAGCTTGGGAATCGGATGATGAGACTGATACCAGCGCCAATGCTAGTATTTCCAGTGTTGGGAGAGGGATTTGCGAGTTATAGTGATGCCTCCCATAGTGGCTGTGGAGTACCGTGGGTTTCTCTTCCGTCCGCGCTTCATCAGTCCAACCCTATGAGTATTGGGGTAGGACGAACCGCTGTTTTGTAGGCAGCTTGGATCCCACAGTTGAGCCTTTCAGTACGCCTATTATTTACAGCTTTGATTGATATACCTGGGCGTAGGCCATACCTGCTTGGCTACCAGTTCTGGTTACTCAGCATTCCTGTTCTATACTATATGATAGATTAAGAGATCAACTTCAGTTTGCAGTTTTTGCCATACGGCACCAGTTGAGACTGTCGCTTTCAGCATCTTGAGTGGGATTTACTCAGATTGTCGTCGATGGTTCGGACTTTTGACCGCGAGTTTGGGCATCAGCATTATGATCGCCTTTTGAGCCAGCTTTCAGTCCCGTTCACCGACGGTTTGGCCACCGTCAGAGTGTTCTTTACTAGTTGAGAGATCGACTTCGACCCTTGGGTCCGTTGGGGTTATGATAGCATGTTGTGTGACCAACTGTGGCATGAGATTGTATCTCTAGAGGGTCCCTTTTGATGGTAGACCGTTGTTGAGCAGTCCACTCGGATGGTCTAGATTCGGGAGTGACCGAGTGAGGACCCCAGCTTGTTGGATTCTTTCCTCTTTTGGTTGATCGTGTGGGTGTGCTTCGGATCGCCTTGGTTGAGTGGACACTAGGGTGTGGTGTGGGTGTGTGTAGCACTGGTTGTTATTTTCTAGTCCCCTAGTCTTTTGATGGAACCCTGTGGTTTTTCACGTCTCAGCTCAGAAGTGTTTTGCTTTTGGATCCCTCGCCCGTGATTGACCAGCTCCTCTTGAGATCTGTGAGTGTTTGGAGTACGAGGGACGCCCGTTGCGAAATCTGGCTCGTGAGATTCGAGGTTTGCGCAACTGGGCTATGCCGTACTGGTTGTTGTTGTTGTTGTTGTTGAGGAGTAATCACGGGGAGTGAGTAGCGACTTGGAGCTGGAGATGGTGATGTTGAGTACTTACCCTTGATGTTTGTGACTCCTGGTGGAATTGAGCTAGTTTCGAGGACGAAACTTTCTTTTAGTGGGGGAGGATGTGAGGACCCGGATCCCCACGATGAGAGTACTGGTTGACCAGCAGCTTCTGGAGGCCTTTGTGGCGTGTCGGTGGTGTTTGTGCACCAATTGGACACTAGTGATGGACTCAGTGTGTTAAATGGATCACGAGAGTAGTCAAAGGACCCCGTCGGATGTTTAGAAGTGGTTTCGCGCAAAACATATATTAAAATTGGACTCAGAGCGAAATTTGGGTTAAGAACACTTTTTCAGATTCCTTCGGCAATTTTTAGAGTTGGAATTTGGCAAAATGGACAGCGGATTTGAATTCAGCGCGCGAAAACGATGAAAATGGACTATCTACTTCTATTTTTCGAAGCTCGGATGCCGCGCACGGATTTTGAGGCAAGGGGGCACTGTTCCGGCGGCTGGGGCAGCGCCGACGACGGCAGAGGGCGGCGGCGCGCGCTCCGGCAGGCGCAGGCGCGGCGGGGGGCAGGCGCGGGCAGCGTTCGGGGGAGCGCGGTGCACGGGGTCAGGTGTATCACGTGGCATTTTGCTATTGGGCTTGGGCGGACACGTGGCTGTTACGGAGAGGCTGGTTCATTGGTCGCGGTCCATGGTGCTGTGAGGGGGGTGCCTCGGGGCGCGTGCGTGCAGGGATGGAAGGCGGCGCAGGCACGCGCACGTGGGCGCGCATTGACTGCTCTCCCGCGCATTGGGTGTGCCACGTGTCGGCAGCAATGTGGACCACGTGGCGCCAGGCGGGTGGGCCTTTTGGCTGTTTGCTGTTTGAAGGTGACGTGGCGCAACCAGAGCATTCCGGACGCGCGATGGACGGCCACGATTTGGTTACTGTTTGAGCCCGAAATATTCAGGCGCTCGAAACTTGGACACAAGCGTCATTTTTGGAATTGTTTTCCCAGCCTATAAATAGGCCGAGAACAATGGCTGGTAGCTTTTTCCCTGCTCAGCTTCTCCCAGTGCGACCTTCACGAAGATTTCTCCTCTTTCAGAGCTAGTTCTAACTGTGGATTCCCGGATTTTTTCGTGGCACGCACTTCGTGGTTTCCATTTTTACGGTGCGGCGCGACGCTCGTTCATTTGTGACCCCCCTTCGTCGTGTTTTGGTGCGAGGACTCCCCCGGCTTACTCCGACCTCCGTTTTCGGCGATTCTTGCACCATTGGAACGACAACAGACAGAGCTACGATCTTGCGGCTCAGTTTCTTGGTGATATCTCCATGCTCGGACATCGGATAGAGACGTGCCTATACACTTTTTGCATCTACGCGTCGCAAGGATTCTCGTCGTATTTTTCTGGGATTTTTCTGAGATTTGCCCGAAGGTATACTTTTCCCTTTCTTCTGTGCAATGTGATACAGTTGTGTATGTTGTGGAGTTTCGTGCTCACCACGTTGTGGAATTTGTTACTCGGCCTCCGGGACTCGGATTTTGACGTGCAGGTACTCGTTTCGAAGGGCTCGACGCGACGATCGCGACTGTTTTTTTGTCAGATTTTTCTGAGTTCTTGCTGCAGGTGAAAAATCAGCATCTTTGGGACTGTTCCAACAGATTTGTATGTACTTGGATATTTTGGAATAAAAGTGTAACCTTGGACCTTATTGTTGTACCCAGGAAGGTTCGCGAGTGTTTACGAACCTATTGGAACTGGAGATAATGGTTTCCGGGTATTTTCAGCTATTTGGAGCCGAGGCTGGCGCGACTTGTCCCGAGGGTGCAGTTTAGTCAGATTTTGGATTGTGAGCGTCTACACACTTCACCGACTTCGGCTTTGCCTGCGGAAAGCACTTCAGGTGGGTGCTTTGTTTCCAGAACCGGTGGACGGTTCTCTAATTCTGTATGTTAGGATGCATGCATGTCTAGGGTACACGGTATATGATTGAGAGGTAGGTAAGCTTGATAATGATAATTGTATGATTGATTGCAAGAATAATATCTATGTTGATGATTAGTGTAAGCTTACCTAGGATAATGTTACCCTATGTGATTATGTAGCATGCCATGTTAGCACATAGCCGTTTATGCGATTGGTTTATGCGATGGGGCAGGATTATGTAGCTATGTGCGGATTTTACTCTGAGAAGTTATTATGGATCGAGGATTATGGACATGTGTAGGCATTATTGATGATTTTGGCATGTGGTTTACTTTCTTCTATCTTTCTTGAGGACAAAGGCATGCTTGTATGGGCATATAGTTAGGCCACCTTTTACTGCTACACTACATATTGGAACTTGACTTAGGAGAAACAATGCTTTCCCTTTCTCCTTCTTTGTTAGTCAGGTGGTCAGTGTTGCTCGGGTTCGAGCAGGGGTCGGGACTTTGTGTCTGGGACAGGTTGGATTAGTTTGTGGGGTTTTTGCGGCGACCGCGGATATTGGGCGGTTGACCGGATATATACTTATGCATCAGATTGGGTGTCAGTTTTCTCAAGTGGATGGAGTTTCCCACTTATCATTTAGTTGCATCCGATTGAGGTCGGGTCTTTCTTTAGTGGTTGGGTTTTACCACTTTGATCAGAGCCGTGATCAAAGTCCTGCTATACAGAGATACTTGTTACAGAGATACTTTACTCGTGTGGGTCGCTCCCCTCGAGTGCCGCTCCGGAGTAGGCTTTAGATCGTGTCGGGTTCCGGTCCATCTTATTGGGATTTCGAGCCTTGTGTGATGATCCCACGGTTTCGAGCCATGTGTGCAGATTCCGCTGAGCAGGCAGTACCAGTTTTACTGGTGGCACTAGATTGGGTTATTACCGGCATTTACCTTATTGTTGCGCTCGTGCCTGGGGGGCGAGTGGAGTCTAGTAGCTGTGTTTAGACCAGTGCTAGTGTTGTTGGGAGCCGTTTGGTTTGATGGTGGTCCCGTGTCGTTGAGAGTACTTTGACCGTTGTGTGTGAGGTTGAGCATGTTGAGTCTATCCGTTCTGAGAGAGAGCGTGGATTTCTACTATAGCCTGCATGAGCCACTATTCGATAGCGAATTAGTCCGTTTGGACGCCCTACGTAATTCCTGCCCGTCAGCGGGAGGTGGTTGTAGGTGGGCGCAGGTTTGACTGGACCCGATGTGGCAGTCAGCTCGATTGGGTCGATTGAGCACCTCGTGTGCGAGTGTTGCATATCTTTATCAGAGTTTCCCCATTTGAGCATTTAGATAGAGGCATAGTAGCTGTTGAGAGTCTCCAGCTTTCTTATTTCAGTCTTTACTGCATTGGTTATCTTATGCCTCTAGTGGACTTAGTGGGCAGATCGTCGGGCCTGGTGGCGGTACCCACTGAGAACTCCCTTTTTGGTGTAGTTCTCACACCCGTTGGGGGTTTTCCCCCTCCTATTCTTTTCTCTCCTTTGTTTTGCAGAGTCTTAGCGGGTGTTGCTGATTCTGCGGTTGTTGATCAAGGTGAGGGAGTCGCGTGCTAGATCCCAACCCGTCGTTGGAGAGTAGCGGTACCCCTTCTGAGGAGATCTCCAGTAGATTAGCTATTTTATTTTTTCTCTTTTGAGAGACTGATGTAGTGAGGATATGATATGTATTGAGAGCCTGTACACTGATGTATTTATTGGAGATACCTCCTTGTTGAGTTTTGATTTTTGTATATGAGGATATTGTATGATTATCATTTTTGGGAGATGGACATTGTTGTATTATTTCCAGTTGTACAGTGGTTGATTTTAGTTTTACAGCAGATTTTCATTTATAGCTCTGATATCTGTTAGCTGTACTACTTTTCTTGCAGGTAGGACGCTTCGCCTATGCGGAGTTTAGCATAGGTGGCGGATCTGTTGGCGAGCCCGGGTCGCAGTTTCGACCCCGGGGCGTGACAATCAGGAGTAGCCGATGCAATTCTTGCTTGTGAGGCACAAGAATTATCCAGTCGGGTTTACTTTGAGTGAACGTTCAGTGGAGCCATCATGGTGAGTGAGTTGGGCCATTCGACAGCCTGAGGATGAGTTCAGTATTCTGATTCCCATTTGATTGAGACACCCTCCTGAGTTATGGATTTATTCTGGTTTCGAGGATGAAACCCTTTTTAGAGTGTAGAGTACGGGAACCTTGTAGAGTGCACCGACCTCGCAAGATGGCGTGGTGCAGGGAAATCACCTTGGGCGTGTTCCTTTTGGGTTTGCAGATGAGTTATGATTGCTCCGGATCGACGCAGAATCATTCGGGATGAAAAGTGAGTTAGCGGCATCGAACTTGGAAGCTCAGTTTGAATCGATGATTTCGGGGCATTGTGTACTTGTAGAGTACTTGTAGGGTATTGGATTTGGATCGAGAACCTACTCCCGCGGTTGTGCTCAGAAAAGTGGGGAAGTGTTGGAACATGCGTATTTTCAGGTTACAGCGGAGTTCGGGAGGTTTTGATTTGATGTAGAGGCCCCGAAGGCGAAAAGTGAGTTGGAATTGGCAATTTAAAGAATTAATTAATTGGCTCAATAATCGATTACAACCTGCCTTGGGGTTAAGAAATGATATGAGAAAAGAATCCAAGCGAGGATTTCTTGTGAGAGCACCGGATTGTTGGATTGTGCACACCGACTCCAAGGTTGAGCTTTCTGAGTGGGAAAAACCTTGGTCATGTGTACTTTATGTTTACAGTGGGGTTCGGGAGATTTTTGAGTGATGCAGAAGCTTCCGGAACAGAAAGCGAGTTGTTGGCGAGAGAACCGAAGCTTCAGACTTCGGATTTTGGCATTTGGAAGCTGAGTTCCGGAACAGGGGTTTTAGTTCCGGATCTAAACCTTGTGTTCCGGAACCGGGGAGAGAGTTCCAGAACTAATGGGTTGGTACCGGTACCCAATTAGTGGTACCGGTACCCAGTGTCTTAATTGCCCAGTTTGAGCAGGTTTCGGATATTTTTTTGAGTGGGGGCTTTTTGGTAAAGAAAAAAAGGAGAAGAGGGAGAAGGAAAAGAAGGTGTGTGAGAGGGTGCAGCTTGTGGACTGTCGCTTGGAGCTGGACGTAGCCGCGCGCGTCGGCCGTACGTGAGAGGTATGTGACAGATCTTCCTAGCTTGGATCCTTGAATCTATTTTATTGTTTTAGATTGAGATTTTGAGTTGGTTTTTGGTTGTGTTTCTCCTCTCGTGTGCTGGGGACGGAGGGAGTGGGTTTTCATGGCGCAGAGCCGAGGTGTCGCGCACGGTCTGTGAGCCGGCCGTGGAGAGGTCCGGAGTGCGCGCAGATTTTGTAGAAGACTCGAGTGGGTTGTTCGAGCTTTCGAGATTATTTCAGAGGATCGCGACAGTGCGCGCGCGTGCGGCGCGGTTTTGGGCGTTCCGGCAGAATTTTGACAGTGAGCGGTGCGGCGCTTCACCGACTTCAGTGATTGCCTGCGGAAAGCGTTCCAGGTGGGTTGGAATTTATTCAAGATTTATGGAATGTCTTCTAAAGCTATTGTATGCATGTTGACCATGTTTAGCTTAATATTTATATAGCTGGTAAATCTGATAATTGCCTAGAAAACTATAGGAAGACATTTATCCCCAGGTATTTTTAGCATGATCTAGGGATGATTTGACACTAGACTGCATGGTTAGTTGGCATTAGATTGGCATCTGAACCATTTTAAAAATCGGCGGATCGATTTTAAATGAAAACTGAGATTGAAAAACAGTTTGGAATTATTGTGAGCTTCCAAGAGATTGGGTAGGTTCAGGACGCCTATGTTCTCGTGCCGGGGGGCCGAGTGAATTTTTAGAGCTCTGTGGGATGAGTTTCTAGTGTCAGGTGAGTTGAGATTCATGGTGGGATTATACTAGATCATGGGTTTGTATCTCTGATTTTTGTAGTGGAGATGGTTCTCCGACTTGGCTTCGAGAGTTTGGGCTCTGGCTGATTGAGTCGTGGAGGGTTCCCGACTTAGCCATGGGATGTTCATTAACAGATTTAGTCGTGAAGGGTTCTCCGACATAGCTTTGAGAGGGTTTGGGCATTCCCTGATCCAGTCGTGGTGGGTTCCCGACTGTGATGTGTTATCTGGGTATTGGATATCCGATCTGTTTGATCGTAGATTATAGCCTGCATGTGCCATTATGAGACAGATGAGACTGACGAGATACTTGAGCTCGGTGGGGTCGCTCCCCTCGAGTACGCTCCGGATGCGTGATGATGATTGAGATAGACAGACTAGGACGCCCCACAGGGGTGGGCAGGAGCGTTCCTAGTAGTCAGTAGGACACCCCACGGGGATGGGCAGGTGCGTTCCTAGTAGTCAGTTTAGGACGCCCCACGAGGAGTGGGCAGGTGCGTTCATAGTAGTCAGTAGGACGCGCCACGTGGAGTGGGCAGGTGCGTTCCTAGACGAAAGGCGCGGGCTTGACTGAGCCAGTTTTGGGCCAGTCATTGAGATTTGGGATTTGAGAGCACCTCGTGTGCGAGTGGTGCATAGCTTGCTCTTAGATGAGTTTTCCTTTGAGCATGATACTTGAGGCATTTAGTAGTGAGGGCGTATGCATAGCAGGATCATAGTAGAGATTTCCTTGAGCATATTGTTATGGCATATAGTTGTAGCTCATTTCCTGCTTTCATTTATATATCTATCTGCATACCTATCTTTTGTGCCTCCAGTAGACTTAGTGGGCATACCGTGGATATTGGTGACGGTACCCACTGGGATCTACCTTCTGCAGTAGATCTCACATCCGCTGCGACGACAGGTTCCCGAGGTAGCTGTTCCGGCTGGGTTCGCGCGGAGACAGCTGATCGAGGTCAGGACGTGGCTGAGTAGTTCCTTACCGTATTGAGAGTCAGAGGTAGATGTACCCTGTATTTTATGTTTCTACTTTTGACTGGACAGTCTGAGAGTTTGGTGAGGCTTTTGTATTTATTTGGCAGTTGAGAGATGTTGTATTGAGGATGATTTTATTTATATCAGATGTTCAGTGGATTTCTGTAGCTTTTGGTTTGGTTTTCAGCTCTGATACATGTTAGCTATAGATCTGACTTGCAGGATAGACGCTTTCGTCTGTGCGGCAGTGTTCGTATAGATGGCGGATCTGTTGGCGAGCCCGGGTCGCTGTTTCGACCCCGGGGCATGACACCCACTAAGTCTACTGGAGGCACAACAGATAGGTATGCAGATAGGTATATAAATGAAAGTTCGAAATGAGCTACAACTAATATGTCTCAACATCATGCTCAAAGAATCTCTACTATAAACCTGCTATGCATACACTCGCAACTACTAAATGCCTCAAGTATCATGCTCAAAGGAAAACTCATCTAAGAGCAAGCTATGCACCACTCGCACACAAGGTGCTCTCAAAACCCAAATCTCAATGACTGCCCAAAACTGGATCAGTCAAGCCCGCGCCTGTCGTCTAGGAACGCACCTGCCCACTCCACGTGGGGGGTCCTACTGACTACTATGAATGCACCTGCCCACTCCACGTGGGGCGTCCTAAACTGACTACTAGGAACGCACCTGCCCACCCCCGTGGGACGTCCTAGTCTATCTATCTCAATCATCATCACGCATCCGGAGCGTAACTCGAGGGGAGCGACCCCACCGAGCTCAATTATCTCGTCAGTCTCAACTGTCTCATAAATGGCACATACAGGCTTTGATCCACGATCAAACAGATCGGATACCCAATACCCAGATAACACATCACAGTCGGGAACCCTCCACGACTCGATCAGGGAATGCCCAAACCCTCTCACAGCTATGTCGGGGAACCCTCCACGGCTCAATCTGATAATGGACATCCCATGGCTAAGTCGGGAAACCTCCACAACTCAATCTGCCAGAGTCCAAACTCTCTAACCCAAGTCGGAGTACCATCTCCACTACCAAATCAGAGATGCAAACCCATGATCTAGAATAATCCCACAAGGGATCTCACTCACCTGACACTAGAAACTCATCCCACAGAGCTCTAAAGATCCACTCGGCCCCCCCGCACGAGAACATATGCATCCTGAACCTACTCAATCTCTCTGGAAGCTCACAATAATTCCAAACTATTTTTAAATCTCAGTGTTCATTAAAATCGATCCGACGATTTTTAAAACGGTTCAGATGCCCATCTAATGCAAACTAATCATGCAGTCTAGTGTCAAATCATACCTAGATCATGCTAAAAATATCTGGGGCTCATAAATATCTTTCTATAGTTTTCTAGGCAACTATCAGATTTACCAGCTATACAAATAATAAGCTAAACATGATCAACATGCATACAATAGCTTTAGGAGGCATTCCATACATCTTGAAGAAATTGCAACCCACCTGGAACGCTTTCCGCAGGCAATCGCTGAAGTCGGTGAAGCGCCGCACCGCTCACTGTCAAAAACTGCCGGAAACGCCCAAAACCGCACCGCACGCACGCGCACTGTCGCGATCCATGGAAAATATCCTCGGAAGCTCGAAACATCCTCTCGAGCCCTCTAATAAAAATCCGGCGCGCTCCGGCTCCCTCGCCGTCCGCTCACAGCATGCACGCATGCGCGCGTGCACCCACGGCTCCGCACAGTGCAAAGTCCACATGCTCACAGCACAAGTGCAAAAGATGGAAGGAATAATCCAATTAAGCTAAAAGCTTCATCCAAATCCATCATCAAAACCATCAAAGGAAATCCAAAAACCAAACTACAAAAATCTGTTAACTCACCTCACGTGCGGCTCGACGCGCGCGCGAATCCGCTCAAGTCCAAGCAGCAGGAAACCACCAACAGAAAAATCCTCAAACCTCTTCTTCTCCTTCTTTTCTTTCCTTTCTCTCTTTCTGTCGTGGAGAAGAAGGCAGGGGGCTCATATATAGAGGGTGGTGAGCTTTGGGAGGGAAATGACCAAAGTGCCCTCACTAAACTGCTCAAAATCGGCTAATTACCTCACTGAGTACCGGTGCCCCAAACTGTGTACGGGTACTAAACCATTTAGTTCCGGAACCCCAAACTGTGTACGGGTACTAAACCATTTAGTTCCGGAACTAAGTGTTGGGTTCCGGAACACAGCATGCAGTTCCGTAACACAGACTTTGGTTCCGGAACTCAAGCTCCAAATCCTCAAAATCCGAAGTCTGAAGCTTCCTCAACGCCGCGGCCAACTCATTTTCGCCCCGGAAGCTTCTGCACCACTCTGAAATCTCCCGAACCCCACTGTAAACATAAAGTACACTTGTCCAAAGTTTTTTTAACTCACAAGGCTCAACGGTGGAGTCCGTGTGCCCGATCCGAAATCCGATACTCTTACAAGAGAAATCCTCACTTGGATTCTCTTCTCATTTCTTTCTCGTTTCATTTCTCAACTCCAAAGCGGGTTACGACTAATAAATCAATCCTTTAATTGCCAATTCCAAGTCACTTTTTGCCTTCGGGGCCTCTGCATCAGTCCGAATCAACCCGAACCCCGCCAAACCTGAAAATACGCATGTTCCAACACTTTCCAATTTTCTATGCACAACCGCGGAGTCGGTTCTCGATCCAATCCATTACTCTACAAGTACTCTACAAGTACACAATGCCTCGAAATCGCTGATTCAAACTGGGCTTTCAAGTTCGACGCTGCTAACTCACTTTTCTTCCAAAAGGATTCTGCGGCGATCCGAAATAATCAAAACTCATCTGTAAAACCAAATGGAACACGCACCATGTCACGCCCCGGGGTCGAAACTGCGACCCGGGCTCGCCAACAGATCCGCCATATGTACGCAAACTGCCGCACAGACGAAGCGTCTACCCCGCAAGTCAGATCTATAGCTAAAACAAGTATCAGAGCTGAAACTAAAAGCCACATGCTAGAATAAACCACTGAACATCTGATATAAATAAAATCATCCTCAATACAACATCTCTCAACAGTCAATTAAAATACAAAGCCTCACCAAACTCTCAGTCTATCCAGTACAAAAGTGGAAATATAAAATACAGGGTACATCTACCTTTGACACACAAAAGTGGTAAGGAACTACTCGGCCACGTCCTCACCTCGATCAGCTGTCTCCGCGCGAACCAAGCCGGAACAGCTACCTCAGGAACCTGTCACTGCAGCGGGTGTGAGATCTACTGCAGAAGGTAGATCCCAGTGGGTACCGTCACCAATATCCACGGTATGCCCACTAAGTCTACCGGAGGCACAAAAGACAGGTATGCAGATAGATAAATAAATGAAAGCAGGAAATGAGCTACAACTATATGCAACAACCATATGCTCAAGTAAACCTCTACTATGATCCTGCTATGCATACACCCTCACCACTAGATGCCTCAAGTATCATGCTCAAAGGTAAACTCATCTAAGAGCAAGCTATGTACCGCTCGCACACGAGGTGCTCTCAAAACCCAAATCTCAATGACTGGCCCAAAACTGGCTCAGTCAAGCCCGCGCCTTTCGTCTAGGAACGCATCTGCCCACTCCACGTGAGGCGTCCTACTGACTACAATGAACGCACCTGCCCGCTCATCGCGGGGCGTCCTAAACCGACCACTGGGGATGCACCTGCCCACCCACGTGGGGCGTCCTACTGACTACTAGGAACGCACCTGCCCACCCCCGTGGGGCATCCTACTGACTACTAGGAACGCTCCTGCCCACCCTCGTGGGGCGTCCTAGCCTGTCTATCTCAATCATCATCACGCATCCGGAGCGTACTCGAGGGGAGCGACCCCACCGAGCTCTAGTAACTAGTCAGTCTCAACTGTCTCATAATGGCACATGCAGGCTATGATCCACGATCAAACAGATCAGATACCCAAAATCCAAATACAGATCACAGTCGGGAACCCTCCACGACTGGATCAGGGATTGCCCAAACCTCTCACAGCTATGTCGGAGAATCCTCTACGACTCAATCTGATAATGCACATCCCATGGCTAGTCGGGAAACCTCCACGACTCAATCTGCCAGAGCCCAAACCCTCGAAACCAAGTCGGAGAACCATCTCCACTACCAATCAGAATATACCAACCCATGATCTAGAATAATCCCACCGGGGATCTCAACTCACCTGACACTAGAAACTCATCCCACAGAGTTCTAAAAATCCTCTCGGCCCCTCGGCACGTGAACATAAGCATCCTGAACCTACCCAATCTCTCTGGAAGCTCACAATAATTCCCAATCTATTTTTAAAGCTCGGTTTTCATTTAAAATCGATCCGCCGATTTTTAAAATGGTTCAGATGCCAATCTAATGCCAACTAACCATGCAGTCTAGTGTCATGTCATTCCTAGATCACGCTAAAAATACCTTGGGCTCATAAATGTCTTCCTATAGTTTTCTAGGCAATTATCAGATTTACCAGCTATATGAATATTGAGCTAAACATGATCAACATGCATACAATAGCTTTAGAAGGCATTCCATACATCTTGAATAAATTCCAACCCACCTGGATCGCTTTCCGTAGGCAACGCTGAAGTCGGGGTCGCGCCGAAACCACGATCTGACGAAGAATCTGAAACTGCGCCGCTCGCGCGCGCGCACTGTCGCGCGCACCAAAAACTCCGCCAAAGCTCACAGCAGCCCTACAAGCAACTCAGCGCAATCCTCCGTGCGCTCCGATCCTCTCCGCGGCCATCCCACAGCACGCGCACACCCTCACACACGCGCGCACGCACGCACGACACCGTTCCGCATAGTGAAAATCCAAAGCTCGTAGGACAAAAGAGAAGAGTTACAACAAAAAATCCACTCAAAATCTCCATCTAAAACCATCAACAATCCAAAAAACTCGAGCTTGAAGAAATCTGACCACGTACCTCATGTGCGGCCGACACGCGCACGCGGCTCCGCTCGACTCCAAGCTGCAGGAACACCAAGCTGCATCAACTCCCTCTCAACCACTCTCACTCTCTTTTCTTTTCTTTCTTTCTCTTTTCCTTTGCTTTTTTTCTTTTTCTTTCTCTCTTTCTTTCCCTCTGTTGTGGAGAAGAAGAAGGGCAGGAGGCTCTTTAAATAAGGAGTGGTGAGCTGGGGAGGGAAAAGACCAAAAAGCCCTTGCTCAAAAAATATCTGATCCGGCTGATTCTGGGCTAAATAAGTCACTGGGTACCGGTACCACTAATTAGGTACCGGTACCAACCCATTAGTTCCGGAACTCTCTCCCTGGTTCCGGAACACAAGGCCAAGTTCCGGAACCAAAACCCCTGTTCCGGAACTCAGCTTCCAAAAGCCAAAATCCGAAGTCTGAAGCTTCGGTTCTCACGCCGACAACTCGCTATCTGTTCCAGAAGCTTCTGCATCACTCTAAAATCTCCCGAATCCCACTATAAACATAAAGTGCACAAGACCAGAGCTTTTCCCACTCAGAAAGCTCAACCAAGTAGTCGGTGTGCTCAATGCGGAAAACCGGCATTCTTACAACAAAATCCTTTATTCAATTCTTCACTTGCCAAGTCCAAGTCACTTTTCGCCTTCGGGGCCTCCATATCAAACCAAAACCTCCCGAGCTCCGCTGTAACGCGAAAATACACGTGTTCCAACACTTTCCAATTTTCCTGTGCACAACCGCGGAGTTGGTTCTCTATCCAATCCAGTACTCAACAAGTCCTCTACAAGTACACAATGGCCCGATGTCACAGATTCAAACTGAGCTTCCAAATTCGATGCCGCTAACCTCACTTTTCATCCCGAAGGATTCTGTGTCGATCCGGAACAATCGGAACTCATCTGTAAACCCAAATGGAATACGCCCCAGGCGATTCCCCCGCACCACGCCGTCTTGCGGGGTCGGTGCACTCAACAAAGTTCCCGTACTCTACACGCCAGGCGATCCCTCCGCACCATGCCATCTTGCGAGGTCGGTGCACTCTACAAAGTCCCGGTACTCTACATGTAGCACCCGAGACACCCAAGAGATTGATGGCAATGATGTTGCAACCGACCTTATGGAAAGGATCAAGATGAAACAAGTCCAAGATCCTAGTTTGGAAAAGATTCGGGCTAAACTTGTGGATGGCCGAGCAGGTGAGTTTCAAGTGGACGATCACGGCGTACTTCGTTTTCGAAGTCGACTTTATGTACCGGTGGATTTGGAGATCAAAGAAGAGATCCTGAAGGAAGCACACCGAGCACCTTATTCTCTTCACCCAGGTGGCTCCAAAATGCACAAGGACTTAAGGTTGCTTTATTGGTGGCCCGGCATGAAGAAAGATGTTGGAAAATTTGTTGCTCAATGCTTGACATGTCAACAAGTGAAAACCGAGCACCGACTTCCCGCAGGCAAGTTGCAGAGTTTACCCATAACCGTGTGGAAGTGGGAGAGGATCACTATGGATTTTGTTGTGGGATTGCCTCGCTCTCAGGCTGGGCATGATGCTATTTGGGTGATCGTGGATAGGTTAACCAAATATGCTCATTTTATACCTATCCATACTACTTGGTCTAGAGAGAAGCTTGCACAAAGGTACCTTGATGAGATTGTGCGATTGCATGGAGTGCCTGTTTCTATAGTTTCCGATCGAGATCCAAGATTCGCATCTCATTTTTGGAGGAGCCTTCATGAAACCCTCGGCACGCAGTTGGATTTCAGTACAGCTTTCCACCCCCAGAGTGATGGGCAGTCTGAGCGAACCATACAAATCTTGGAGGACATGCTCAGAGCATGTGTTTTGGATTATCAGAGTGGTTGGCATCAATATCTATCGATGGCCGAGTTTGCCTATAACAATAGTTACCAAGCAAGTATCAAGATGGCGCCATTCGAGGCTCTTTATGGAAGAAAGTGCCGATCACCTCTTCATTGGAGTGAGGTGGGAGAACGATTGATTTTAGGCCCCGATGTACTTCAAGAGGCCGAAGACAAGGTTCGACTAGCTCGAGAACGTTTGATTTCAGCTCAAAGTCGACAAAAGAGTTACGCGGATAAGCTTCGGCGCGATTTTGAATTTCAAGTTGGAGACCATGTCTTCCTAAAAGTATCGCCGACTAGAGGAGTCAAGAGATTTGGCATCCGAGGGAATCGGCCTTTTGAGATTTTGGAGCGTATCGGCCCGGTGTCTTATCTACTTGCTCTACCGCCTAACCTATCGGGAGTGCACAATGTGTTCCATGTTTCGACGCTCCGGAAGTATGTTTTTGATCCGTCTCATGTGGTGGACTTCGCCCCGTTGGAACTACACGAGGACTTGAGCTTTGAGGAGCAACCGGTGAGGATTTTGGCTCGTGAGGTGAAGAAACTTCGGAATCGTGAGATACCTTATGTGAAGGTACTTTGGAGCAATCACGAGGATCGCGAGGCTACTTGGGAACTGGAGAGCGCGCTTCAGGAGCGTTTCCCTCATCTTTTTCAGCTGGAGACTTGAGGTACTTGACTTCCAGTTTCGCGGACGAAACTCCTTTTTAGGAGGTGTGAATGTAGTACACTAAACTTTAGAAAAGTGCGAAGTTTGAGTGCGCGAAGGGTTGAATGATACCCTTCGGATGTTTTAGTAAGCTTCTGGAAGGTTCTAGAAGGTTTCCGGAGAGCTTGGGCGCAAATCGGAAATTTTCGAAAATTTTGAAAATTTGAGGATTTGGCGAATCTGGAATTTCCACCTTCGGGGTCCGGACCGTATTGGGGCAGTCCGGACCGTTTTGGTCTGGGCAGCCCAATAAGAAACATAATTGCATTTCTTGCAGGGGGCTTTGGGGATTTTGTTACGTTAGGGTTTTTAACCCTCTTTACTTTCTCTTTTCCTCTCATTTGGAGAGAGCAAGAGAGAGTGCTAGAGAGAGAGAGAGAGAGAGAGAGAGAGAAAGAGATATTGGATTTCCACCACTATTATCTCTCTACTTGGGTTCTTCTTCAACCTTCTCTTCTCCACCATTGAATCTTGCTACAAGAGCTTGGAGGGAGGCAAGAGCTTGAAGAAGAAGGAAGTTTGGAGCCCTAGTTCCTATCCTTTACATTTTTAATGTGGGATTTGAGCTTAAAGAGGTTCGGAACACTTCTTTTCCCTTTTCTTTTGGGATTTTTGTAGGAAAACCTAGTTTTTGGAAAACTAGGGTTTATTTGGGGCTTTTTGATTTCTAGCTTTTGGGGTGGAATTGATGGGTGTAGAACACTCTTGTAGGTTGGTTTTGAAGCTTTTCTTGTTTGGATTTCAAGATTTAGCAAGATCTCTCAACCTAAGGTATTTTCCACCTATTTTTCCTTATGATTTTTAAGGGATTTTGTGAGTTGGGTTTTGTGATGTTTTAACCCATTGGAAACTTCTCTTAGGGCATAAGAGGAAGTGTAGGCTTCTTGGTTGGGATCCTTCACAAGGATTTGGCAACTATCCAGTGGGTTTGACCTCACCGAAATGGGTGAACTCCCCCTATGTCTTCTATAGACTTTTAGGGCATTATTGCTATATTAAACATGCATCGTTTGATTTATCATGATTTATGATTATGCATTTGAACCCTTTCATGTGTAGAAAATTTCATACTCTATGAAGTAGAGGTAAACATTGTAGGTGCATGGGCACTTTAAGGGGGGATTGAATAGGAATTTTTGTGAACTTAAGCTTTTGGATATGAATAGAGAATAACTATACCTGCTATATAATTATTGGGACACGCTATGCACATGATCATATATAAATGGACATTATGATATTAGTGCCATCTAGGGTAGTGAGATACAAGTAGACAACTTCTAAACTTGTACAATCAAGATGAAGTAGTGAGATTCCATGTTTGAGACATGAGGACAACTTGTAAATGTTTTACTCTTTCATTATGCAAGATAATGTTAATATTGTATATGAAACATTGACACTTGAGATGCTATACCCCGACCTAAAGGTCGATGATGCTATTCCGTGTTTTAGACACGATGATCGAGACTTGCTTGCTTGCCGTTTGTGCTCATTCGCACATGCTTGGTAGGGTCGCTCCCTCCAAGCCAGCACTCCGGAGTTGGCCATTTGCGACATCATGATCGCCGTGCGGGATTGGGTGCCGATTGGGACCCCGATGGTTTGGCATAGCTCCTTGGGGGGTGCCACCACGGGACCATGAGGCGTGGCTCAAGCTTAGACTCAAAGAAAGTCTTTAAGAGGAAATGATTGTGTTAACTAAACTTGATATTGAATATCATATAGATGATACATTCATGGTAGTTGGACAAACATGATAGCAAACTTGACGTTGGACACCACATAAATAATACTACTCATTGTAGTTGGACATTATGATAACATGATAGATTCTTATTATCATCACTTTGTACATGAGCATAGAGGCATCATAGTAGTAGAGTACTTTACTTCAGTTGTTTTTTATCTGGATTTTATTTCAGCAGTTATACTATCTTATGCCACAGTTGACCTAGTGGTGTATTTCGCTCCTCTCGGCGGCTTACCCACTGGGAACTATTGATTAATAGTTCTCACCCCATTTGGGTTGTTGTCTTTCAGAGCCATCCGCAGCGGGAGGGGCTCGGGACCGTGGCAAGGGGATATCGCATACCAGTGGTGGACGGACATTCGGGATGACCCCACGACCGATTTGGCGGCAATCACATGGCCGCGATTCAAGAAGATGCTTGCAATGAAGTATTTTTCGGCGAGCGCAAAAAGGCAAATGGAAAGAGATCTCCGCAACTTGAGGCAAGGAGACAAAACCGTGGCTGAGTACGAAGGGGAATTTACTCGACTACTTAACTGTATTCCGCACGTTGTGAGGGACGACGAGGACAAGGCCCGTATGTTTGAGAACGGCCTTAGACCGTCCATTTTCAGATTAGTTCAGACCCTAAACCTCCAAACCTACCGGGAGGTTGTGGACAATGCTTTGATAGTGGAGAAAGGCGCCGAGATTGCTAAAGAAGAGAGAGGATCTCTTCATAGGACGCGAGGCAAGAGGTCGGCGACCGAGGGCGCAAGTCATATGCCCTATTGGAAGAAACCGACGAAGCACTCGAGGAGCCAATCTGGAGGACGCGGCTCATCTTCACAACGGGGAGGACCTGACCGTCGGCGGCCGCCACGTTGTGTGATTTGTGGTGGACCCACTGTGCCGCCGCAATGCCCGCAGTGTGGAGGCAAGTGCTACCTTTGTGGCCAGGAGGGCCACTTTCGATCAGAGTGCCCGCGAGGCTCGACACCGACACCTTCATCAGCATCGGCACCAGTTATTCCAGGACAGGTGACCCCACCCACCTACTCTCGGTCAGGACGATCACCGGCGTCGCGACAGTACGAGGGGCCACGGCAGGCTCCGAGCGGGCACATGTATGCGGCCCAAACTGAGGAGGCTTCAGCGGCAGAGGACGTTGTTGCAGTTATTATCTTGATTCATAGCATTCGAGTTCGAGCATTATTTGACACTGGTGCATCTCATTCATTCATTGACCGGCTGTTTGCCGAGTAGCATGACATTGAGTTCCTACCTTGCATCCGGGACGAGTCTTAGTTCCCGATCATACTTTGGAGATTCGGGAGTTTTCCCCTAGTTGTCCTATTAGGATTGGGGATTGGATTTTGCCGGCAGATTTGTTGGCCCTCCATCGACTTGTGGAATTTGTTGGCCCTCCATCGACTTGGGGAATTCGATGTGGTTTTGGGCATGGATTGGCTCACACAAGATATCATGCTACCATTGATTGTGAAAACCGACTCGTGACGTTTCGAGAACCTGGACAAGAGGAAATTGTGTTCCGAGGCTGCAAGAGTTCGCTGTTTGCGATAACTATCTTTTCCACTAGAGCAAAACAGTTGATTAGGAGTGGATGTGTCGCCTACTTGGCTACCGTTGTGGATAGGAGCAGTGAGACTCCGAGAGTGGAGGATATCCCAGTTGTGAGAGAGTTTGCTGATGTGTTCCCGGCAGAGCTACCGGGGATGCCTTCGGATAGAGAGATCGTGTTTGTGGTAGATGTGATCCCAGGAACTACCCCAATCTCGAAGGCACCATATAGGATGGCACCGGCAGAGTTAAAAGAGATCAAGGCACAGCTTCAAGACTTGTTGGAAAAAGGAATCATCCGACCGAGCGTTTCACCTTGGGGAGCACCAGTTTTGTTCGTCAAGAAAAAGGATGGATCGCGTCGTCTTTGCGTGGACTATCGTGAGCTTAACAAGGTCACAATTAACAATCCATTGCCGAGGATTGATGATTTGTTTGATCAACTCCAAGGATCAAGAGTGTATTCGAAGATTGACCTTCAGTCTGGATACTACCAACTCAAGATCAAGCCCGAGGATATTCCTAGGACGGCTTTTAGGACACGGTATGGACACTATGAGTTTACTGTTATGCCGTTTGGTCTCACTAATGCCCCGGCAGCCTTTATGGATTTGATGAACTGTAGTACACTAAACTTGAGCAAATTGCAAAGTTCTAGTGTGTGAAGGGTTAAATGATACCCTTCGAATGTTTTAGTAAGCTTCCGGAAGGTTCTAGAAAGTTTCCGGAGAGTTTGGACGCAAATCAGAAATTTTTGAAAAATCTGAAAATTTGAGGTTTTTGGCTTCGGGGTCCGGACCGTCCGAGCACAGTCCGGACTGTTCACGTGAATCTGTATTTTACACTTTCGGGGTCCGGACCGTTTTGGGGCAGTCCGGACCGTTTTGGTCTGGACAGCACAGGAAGAAATGCAATAACATTTCTTGCAGAGGGCTTTTGGGCTTTTGTTACATTAGGGTTTTTAACCCCCTTCACCTTCTTTTTCCTCTCATTTGGAGAGAGCAAGAGAAAGTGTTAGAGAGAGAGAGAGAGAGAGAGAGAGAGAGAGAGAGAGAGAGAGAGAGAGAGAGAGAGAGAGAGAAAGAGATCTTGGATTTCATTCTCCAACACCTCTCTCCACTTGGGTTCTTCTTCAACCTCCTCTTCTCCACCATTGAAGCTTGCTACAAGAGCTTCGAGGAAGACAAGGGTTTGAAGGAGAAGTTTGGAGCTCTAGTTCCTATCCTTTGCATTTTTAAGGTGGGATTTGAGCTAAAAGAGGTTTGGATCACTTCTTTTGCCTTTTCCTTTGGGATATTTTGTAGGAAAGCCTAGTTTTTGGAAAACTAGGGTTTATTTGGGGCTTTCTGATTTCTAGCTTTTGGGGTGGAATTGATGGGTGTAGAACACTCTTGTAGGTTGGTTTTGAAGCTTTTCTTGTTTGGATTTCAAGATTTAGCAAGATCTCCCAACCTAAGGTATTTTTTTCCACCTATTTTCCTTATGATTTTTAAGGAATTTTGTGATTGGGTTTTTGTGATGTTTTAACCCATTGGAAACTTCTCTTAGGGCATAAGGGGAAGTGTGGGCTTCTTGGTTGGGATCCTTCACAAGGATTTGGCAACTATCCGGTGGGTCTGACCTCACCGAAATGGGTGAACTCCCCCTATGTCTTCTATAGACTTTTAGGGCATCATCGCTATATTAAACATGCATCGTTTGATTTATCATGATTTATGATCATGCATTTGAACCCTTTCATGTGTAGAAAATTTCATACTCTATGTAGTAGAGGTAAACATTGTAGGTGCATGGGCACTTTAAGTGGGGATTGAATAGGAATTTTTGTGAACTTAAGCTTTTGGATATGAATATAGAATAACTATACCTGTTATAGAATTTTTGGGACATGTTAAACACTTGATCATGTGTAAATGGACATTATGACATTCGGGCCATCTAGTGTTGTAAGATACAAGTAGAAAACTTCTAAACTTGTACAATCAAGATGAAATAGGTAGATTCCATGTTTGAGACATGAGGACAACTTGTAAATATTTTACTCTTTCATTATGCAAGATAATGATAATATTGTATATGAAACATTGACACTTGAGATACTATACCCCGACCTAAAGGTCGATGATTCTATTCCGTGTTTTAGATACGATGATTGCTATTCCGTGTTTTAGACACGATGATTGAGACTTGCTTGCTTGCCGTTTGTGCTCATTCTCACATGCTTGGTAGGGTCGCTCCCTCCAAGCCGGCACTCCGGAGTTGGCCATTTGCGACATTATGATCGCCGTGCGGGATTGGGTGCCGATTGGGACGCAGTTGGATTGGCATAGCTCCTTGGGGGGTGCCACCACGGGACCATGAGGCGTGGCTCAAGCTTAGACTCAAAGAAAGTCTTCAAAAGAAAAGGTTTAAGTTAACCAAACTTGACATTGAATATCACATAGATGATACATTCATGGTGGTTGGACATACATGATAGCAAATTTGACATTGGACACCATATAAGTAATACTACTCATTGTAGTTGGACATTATGATTACATGATAAATTCATATCATCATCACCTTGTACATGAGCATAGAGGCATGATAGTAGTAGAGTACTTTACTTTACTTCAGTTGTTTATTTTCTGCATTTTATTTCAACAGTTTTACTATCTTATGCCTCAGTTGACCTAGTGGTGTATTTCGCTCCTCTCGGTGGCTTACCCACTGGGAACTATTGATTAATAGTTCTCACCCCATTTGGGTTGTTGTTTTTCAGAGCCATCCGCAGCGGGAGGGGCTCGGGACCGTGGCAAGGGGTTATCGCATAGCTAGCTTGTCCCCGTCGCACCACTCGAGGTGGTTACAGGGCACCTTTTCTTTTGTTTTTCTTGGAGAGGTGTTAGTGTATTTTGGCATAGAAACCACCCATGTATTTTGATAGGTTGTATTTGAGGGGACCACATTTGTATAATGGATTTTAACTTCTTGTACGATAGTTGTTATCTACTTTCTCTTTTATGTATAGTTTAGTTTTGTTGTGCTCTGATTACTAGTAGGATGTGTATATTGCTTCCTTTCCACTCTGTTGTTGTAGACGCCTTGTGTGTACCGGGGGGGTACCTTGTGCACACGGCGGGTCTGTGCACGTGCGGGTAGGCTTCCGCTGGGGCCTGGGGCGTGACAAATTATATTGGTATCAGAGCCTAGGGTCGAGTCTTAGAGGACCTAGCAAACCTTAGGCTGGTTGGACCATAAGGATTAAGAACGTGAGAGACGGGGTCTTATTCGATTATTTGGCGAAAGTAACATGATTGGGTTAATACTATAACTTTATAAGAGTTGGAGTTGATCGAAGTGATTGCACCTTCTATTTCATTGGAAGGTCTGGTTGGCGGCCGATAACCTGACATCGGGAAATAATTGTGGCATGCTTCATTTGCATTCGCACGATTGGGATTTGTTCTGAGTAGGGATGCGTTTCGCGTTGGTTATCCTAACATACGCATTTATGTCTGTTATAGTTTGTGATGCCTACGACTCGCTCCATGACGGCCGAGGAGGCAGATGCGGAGACGTCCGCTACTTCCGGATCCAGTGAGGTCCGAGATTTGAGAGAGTAGCTGGCTATGCTAGCTGATGTAGTGGAGCTGTAGCCGGCTGCGGCGCGAGAGCAGGCTGAGGCTTCGCGTCGGCAGGATGCAAGGATGCAGAGGTTGGAAGCTCTTTTGACCCAGCAGTTGGCGGCAAGGGGAACTCAAGACCCTTCGCACCCACCCGTGGAACAACGGGAGCACATGGGTGGAGTGACCGACGCACTTCGACCTGAGGTGCCCGAGTCTTCACATCACACTCCGAGTGCTGGGCGCCGGGAAGAGGTTGTGATGTCACCGCCAGTTCAGACTCCACCGGCGAAGACGATTTTACCGATGATGGTAGTAGGAGAAGAGCGGGACCGACTCATGGCTCGTTTGAGGGAATTCCGGGAATCCAAGCCTCGGACATATGATGGAGAGAAACCCGGCTGTTGGGTTTCTGAGAAGTGGATTCTACACATGGAGAAACTTTTCCACGATACCTTCGTAGCGGAGGGTGACCGGGTGTGGTTGGCAACACACCACCTTGAGGGCGATGCTTACCAGTGGTGGACGGACATTCGGGATGACCCCACGACCGATTTGGCGGCAATCACATGGCCGCGATTCAAGAAGATGCTTGCAATGAAGTATTTTCCGGCGAGCGCAAAAAGGCAAATGGAAAGAGATCTCCGCAACTTGAGGCAAGGAGACAAAACCTTGGCGGAGTACGATAGGGAATTTACTCGACTACTTAACTGTATTCCGCACGTTGTAAGGGACGACGAGGATAAGGCCCGTATGTTTGAGAACGGCCTTAGACCGTCCATTTTAAGATTGGTTTAGACCCTAAACCTCCAAAGCTACCTGGAGGTTGTGGACCGTGCCTTGATAGTGGAGAAAGGCGTGGAGATTGCTAAGGAAGAGAGAGAAGCTCTTGATAGGACGCGAGGCAAGAGGTCGGCGACCGAGGGCGCAAGTCATAAGCCCTATTCGAAGAAACCGCCGAAGCGCCTGAGGAGCCAGTCTGGAGGACGCGGCTCATCTTCACACCGGGGAGGACCTGACCGTCGGCGGCCGCCGCGTTGCGTGATTTGTGGTGGACCCCATGTGCCGCCGCAATGCCCGCAGCGTGGAGGCAGGTGCTACCTTTGTGGCCAGGAGGGCGACTTTCGATTAGAGTGCCCGCGAGGCTCGACACCGACACCTTCTTCAACATCGGCACCAGTTATTCAAGGACAGGTGACCCCGCCCACCTACTCTCAGTCTGGGCGACCACCGGCGTCGCGACAGTACGAGGGGCCACGGCAGGCTCCAAGCGGTCGCATGTATGCGGCCCAAACTGAGGAGGCTTCAGCGGCAGAGGACGTCGTTGCAGGTATTATCTTGATTCATAGTGTCACCCCCCGGGGTCGAAACTGCGACCCGGGCTCGCCAACAGATCCGCCGCCCATACGGGAAGCCCCGTATAGGCGTAGCGACTAACCTGCAAAAGAATCATCTATACTATACAGATATCAGAGCTGAAAGGTAAATGCAGAATAAAATAAATACAACTCTAGAAATATACAACCCAAGTCCTCACCAAAATACATATATCTCTCAAGAACTGGTAAGAGTACAACTCAATCCTCACTGCATGATCACTCAACATGAACTCTCAAAATGTAAGGGGGTACATCTACTCTCAGGACGACATCTGGTAGGGATCTATCTCGCGACTCCCTTACCTCGATCAGCCGGATCAGCAACAGGTGCAGCAGGAACAGGAGTAGAAGTCCCTGGGGAAAAGACACCACGACGGGTGTGAGAACTACATCCCACAGTAGTTCTCAGTGGGTGCCGCCAACAAGCCCGACGGTCTGCCCACTAAGTCTACTAGAGGCATAAAGTGTTAATATGCAGTGCTGAAAGGAAAAGCTGGAAAAGTAAAATCTACAGCTACTATGCCTCTATCTAGATGCTCAAGGAGTGGAACATAAAGGATATGATGCTACAACTAGCTCTCAACTCAAATCACCCAATCTAAACTGACTGCCTCCTCGGGTCCAGTCAAACCTGCGCCTACCTACTGCCGTTACATCCCGGAGGACCGGACTTACGTAGGGCGTCCGTGACTGCCAAAACTGGCCAAGCCAGAGGGACTGCGTCGACAAGTCGCGATAGCAAGTAACAAGCCCAACTCCGGAGTGGCACTCGAGGGGCGCGACCCCAATGAGTAAAGTATCCGCGCATCTCTGTCGAGCTCAAATGTGGCTCATGCAGGCTATTATCCAAATCCTCGATCAACAAGATCGGTTGTGACCAACAGAACACTGTCCCACACACAGGCTGGAAAACTGCACAGCCGAGACCCACTGTCACTCAGACGGCTCCCAAAGAACCCAGATCTACAGACTGCTATCAGACTCCACTCGGTCCCCAGACACGAGTGTAAAAGCATCCCACAACAACCCGATCCCTCGGCCCACTACTCGGGCGTGGAAAACTCTAAGTCTAGAGTGCAATATAGAACAGTGATGTGGGGATGTCTAGAGCAATAAAAACCTAGCCCAAGTTGGAGTTTTCTACAGTATGGCTGAACATGCTGCATATGGCGGGGGTGCTAGGTCAAGTTCCAAAACAACGAATAAACAATAGCTTGTAGGAAGGAGAATAATTACATGGTCATCTCTCAACATCAAGAATATCAACTCATACAATCTATCATGCTATACAAGATACATCTATATCATGCAATTCCCTATACAGATAGAGTTAGAGTACAGCTCATTGATCTTGAAGACAAGGCCACCCACCTATAAAGTCGAACTGTCCAGAGTCCCACAGTAGAGAATACCAAGGAAATAATAACTCCAAGTCTAACAGGTCCAGCACTGTCCACAAACCCTCCTGGGTACGACACAAGGCTACAATTACACTTTAATCCCAAAATTTAACCAAGCAATACAATCTGAAATTTCAGCCGTAGAGATGTCAATTTTTCACCTGCAGACAGGGCTCCAAAAATTCTGATAAAAATACCACAGCGTTCCTCGCGTCGATAGCTTCGAAACGGGTACCTGCACGCCCAATTCCGAGCACCGTAGGCCAAGTTACAAATTCCACAGTATTGGTGCGCAAAATCCCAAAACCATACAACTGTAAACTCTTGTACAGATAAAAAGGAAAATGTATACCTTCGGGAAGGTCTCCAAAAATTCCTAGAAAAATACTATGATGATCATCACGTCGAGTAGATGAAAAAAGTCTATAAGCTCGTCCTGCACCGACACTCGTGCGCGGAGATCTCCTCAAAACAATGCGCTGTCCTCACAAAATCTCACAGCAAAAAATAGGTCCCAGTGAGCATGGAAAAGCTCCTCGAAAATCGTGAAACAAGAAAATGTGGAGAAATAAAAATCGTAGCCTTACCTGTCGCGGATCCAACGGCAAAGAAATCGCACAAAAATATGGTCGGGGTAGGCCGGGGGAGCTCGTGCACTGAAAAGCGACGGAAGAAACACCGGAGAAGAGACATCGCGACGCGCCAAGAAAATGGGGATCTCGAAAACCGTGCCCCAAAAAATCTCCAAACTCTACAGAAAGGTGCATCACTGCATGGGGATGAAGTCCTCTGAAGAAATCCGAGCAAGAAGAGGTCTAAAACAGTAAAAAACCCACCTGATACGAGCTCGGGCTATTTATAGGCTCAAAAAAATATTTTCAGAAAATACCGGCTGGGTCCCAAGATTCGGGCGCAGGGGGATTTTCGGGCGGCTACAGTGTTGGGCATGGCCCAACACTGTGCGCGCCCGAAACCTTACCGTGCTGCCACGTAGCCCAGCCAACAAGCAACAGCCGCAGGGGCCGCTCCGCTGCGGCCACGTGGCCCCCACCCGGTCAAAGGGGTGGTTGGCGCCCGCCAATGAGCGGGCGCCACGTGTCCCTGCGACAGTGCCCACGTGCGGCACTGTCGCGCCGCCTGGCGCCCTGACGCGCACGCGCCCCGAGGCGGGGTCCCATGCCTCCGTGTGCCGCGTCTAATGAGCCAACCAATCACATGCCGACACGTGTACCCTGCACCCGGTCCTCGCACCCTACTGCGGGTTCCGTGGACCGCGCCGCGTGCACCGACCAACCGGGGGCTGCCACGCGTCCCCCGCCACGGTCCATGCACCGCCGTGCCAACTCTGTAGACCGTGCCTCAAGAGCCCGCCAATCAGGCGGCGCCACGTGTCCCTGCGCCGGGTCCGTGCACCCCGCCGCGGCGCCCTGTGGACCGAGCGTCGTGAACCGACCAATGATAGGCCGCCACGTGGCATGCCGGCGGTCCACGGCCCCTCCCATGCACCGAAATCCAATAAAAACTTCCGGGAGTCCGTTTTTGGGCATCCGGACTCAGAATCCAACAAGCAAATAGCCGTTTTCAAGCGTTTTTCCGTGCTGAATCCAATTCCAACCTCTGTTTGGCCTAAATCCTTTTCAAAATTTCGGCAAATGCAGCCGAAGGCCTATACAGCAATAGATATCTCACAGGGTCCATCGTGGCATCCCTTTGATGCACTATGGGCCAGACACACCAACCATAGGTGTTCTAATAATGGATTCACCAGGAAAGGTTGCATGGGAACCTGGGCCATCACACATAGCATTCGAGTTCGAGCTTTATTTGACACTGGTGCATCTCATTCATTCATTGACCGGCTATTTGCCGAGTTGAATGGCATTGAATTAGTTCCTACCTTGCATCCAGGACGAGTCTTAGTTCCCGATCATACCTTGGAGATTCGGGAGTTTTCCCCTAGTTGTCATATTAGGATTGGGGATTGGATTTTGCCGGCAGATTTGTTGGCCCTCCATTGACTTGGAGAATTCGATGTGGTTTTGGGCATGGATTGGCTCACAAGATATCATGCTACCATTGATTGTGAGAATCGACTCGTGACGTTTCGAGAACCGGGACAAGAGGAAATTGTGTTCAGAGGCAGCAAGAGTTCGCTGTTTGTGATGACTATCTCTTCCACTAAAGCAAAACAGTTGATTAGGAGTAAATGTGTCGCCTACTTGGCTACTGTTGTGGATAGGAGCAGTGAAACACCGAGAGTGGAGGATATCCCAGTTGTGCGAGAGTTTGCTGATGTGTTCCCGGCAGAGCTACCTGGGATGCCTCCGGATAGAGAGATCGAGTTTGTGGTAGATCTGATCCCTGGAACTACCCCAATCTCGAAAGCACCATATAGGATGGCACCGGCAGAGTTAAAAGAGCTCAAGGCACAGCTTCAAGATTTGTTGGAAAAAGGCTTCATTCGACCGAGCGTTTCACCTTGGGGAGCACCAGTTTTCTTCGTCAAGAAAAAAGATGGATCGCTTCGCCTTTGTGTGAACTATCGTGAGCTTAAAAGGTCACAATTAAGAATAAATATCCATTGCCGAGGATTGATGATTTGTTTGATCAACTCCAAGGATCAAGAGTGTATTCAAAGATTGACCTTCAGTCTGGATACCACCAACTTAAGATCAAGCCCGAGGATGTTCCTAGGACGGCTTTTAGGACACGGTATGGACACTATGAGTTTACTGTTATGCCGTTAGCATGCCCCGGCAGCTTTTATGGATTTGATGAACCGTGTCTTCAAGCCCTTTTTGGATAGATTCGTTGTGGTGTTCATCGACGACATTTTGGTGTACTCTCGAAGTGACGAAGAGCACGAGGATCACTTGCGACAAGTATTGTAATTACTTCGGGAGAAAGAGCTCTACGCCAAGTTGAAGAAATGTGAGTTTTGGCTACGAGAGGTAGCGTTCTTAGGTCATGTAATATCGGATAAAGGAATAGCTGTGGACCCCAAGAAAATTGAGGCAATCAAAGATTGGCCTAGACCGACGAACATCACCGAGATCCGGAGCTTTATCAGTTTGGCCAGCTACTATCGGCGTTTTGTTGAGGGGTTTGCATGGTTTTCTACTCCCCTCACACGACTAACACATAAAGGCACCAAGTTTATTTGGAATGATGCATGTGAGAGAAGCTTCAGGGAATTGAAGGAACGGTTGACAACCGCCCCGATCTTGGCTTTGCCTACTGCAGGAGCGGGATACGTGATCTACAGTGATGCTTCCTTGAGTGGGTTAGGGTGTGTTTTGATGCAAAACGAGAAGGTTATTGCTTATGCCTCTCATCAATTAAAGGACTACGAGAAAAACTATCCCACTCATGATTTGAAATTAGCCGTCATTGTCACGCCCCGGGGTCGAAACTGCGACCCGGGCTCGCCAACAGATCCGCCATCTGTACGGAAACCGCCGCACAGACGAAGCGTCTACCCTGCAAGTCAAATCTATAGCTAACACGTATCAGAGCTGAAAACCAAACCAATAGCTACAGAAATCCACTGAACATCTGATATAAATAAATAATCCTCAATACAACATCTCTCAGCTGACAAACAAAAATACAAAAGCCTCACCAAACTCTCAGACTGTCCAGTACAAAAGTGGAAACATAAAATACAGGGTACATCTACCTCTGACTCTCAATACGGGTAAGGAACTACTCAGCCTTGTCCTCACCTCGATCAACTGTCTCCGCATGAACCAAACCGGAACAGCTACCTCAGGAACCTGTCACCGCAGCGGGTGTGAGATCTACTGCAGAAGGTAGATCCCAGTGGGTACCGTCACCAATATCCACGGTATGCCCACTAAGTCTACTGGAGGCACAAAAGATAGGTATGCAGATAGATATATAAATGAAAACAGGAAATGAGCTATATGCCATAACAACATGCTCAAGGAAATCTCTACTGTGATCCTGCTATGCATACGCCCTCACTACTAAATGCCTCAAGTATCATGCTCAAAGGAAAAACTCATCTAAGAGCAAGCTATGCACTACTCGGACACGAGGTGCTCTCAAATCCCAAATCACAATGACTGGCCCAAAACTGGCTCAGTCAAGCCCACGCCTGTCGTCTAGGAACGCGCCTGCCCACTCCACGTGGGGCGTCCTACTGACTACTATGAACGCACCTGCCCACTCCTCGTGGTGCGTCCTAAGCTGACTACTAGGAACGCACCTGCCCACCCCCGTGGGGCGTCCTACTCTGTCTATCTCAATCATCATCACGCATCCTGAGCGTATTCGAGGGGAGCGACCCCACCGAGCTCTAGTATCTAGTCAGTCTCAACTGTCTCATAAATGACACATGCAGGCTATGATCCACGATCAACAGATCGGATACCCAAAACCCACATAGCACAACACAGTCAGGAACCCTCCACGACTGGATCAGGGAATGCCAAACCCTCTCATAGCTATGTCGAAGAACCCTCGACGACTCAATCTGATAATGCACATCCCATGGCTAAGTCGGGAACCCTCCACGACTCAATCTGCCAGAGCCCAACCTCTCAAAACCAAGTCGGAGAACCATCTCCACTACCAAATCAGAATATATCAACCCATGATGTAGAATAATCCCACCAGGGATCTCAACTCACCTGACACTAGAAACTCATCCCAGAGAGCTCTAAAAACCCACTCGGCCCCCCGGCACGAGAACATATGCATCCTGAACCTACTCAAACTCTCTGGAAGCTCACAATAATTCCAAACTATTTTTAAGACTCGGTTTTCCTTAAAACCGGTCCGCCGATTTTTAAAACGGTTCAGATGCCAATCTAATGCCAACTAACCATGCAGTCTAGTGTCAAATCATCCCTAGATCATGCTAAAAATACCTGGGGCTCATAAATGTCTTCCTATTGTTTTCTAGGCAGTTATCAGATTTACCAGCTATATAAATATTAAGCTAAACATGATCAACATGCATACAATAGCTTTAGAAGGCATTCCATACATGTTGAATAAATTCCAACCCACCTCAAATGCATTCCGCAGGCAAAGCCGAAGTCGGTGTAGCGCCGAACTCACAAACTGTCGAAAATGCCCTCGCGCGCGCGCGCACTGTCAAGCGTCCCAAAACTCCGCCAAAGCTCACAGCTGCCACACGAGCACCTCAATACAAACTCCGTGCGCTCCGATCCTCTCCGCGGCCAACCCACAGCACGCACACACACTCACGCACGCACGCACGCACGCCTCAACTCCGCGCAACGAAAATCCAAGCTCACAGCAACAGAGCAAAAGATGGAAGGAAAACCCAATTAAGCTCAAAGCTTCATAAAATCCATCATCAAATCCATCTAATGGAATCCAAAACCAAACTACAAAAATCTGCCAACTTACCTCATGTACAGCCGACGCGCGCGCGGTTCCGTCTAGCTCCAAGCAACCGATCAGAAGCACCACCACACTCCACTTCTTCCTTCTCCTTCATCTCTCAATTCCTTGCTTTCTCTCTCTCTTTCTTTCTGTCGTGGTGAAGAAGGCAGGGGATGGGCTCTAAATAGAGGGTGGATGGGTGCAAAACAGAAGGAAGGTGAAATTACAAAAAGGCCCTCCACCAAAATATCTACCCCAGCTCGGTTTGGGCCTCCTGGACATTGAGTACCGGTACCCATAGTGGGGTACCGGTACTAACTGTTTTTGTTCCGGAACCAATCACCTGGTTCCGGAACTCAACAGGAAGTTCCGGAACCAGCAAGTTGGTTCCGGAACTCAATGCCCTAACTTCAAATAAAACAGGCTTAAGCTTCACTAATCAACGCCGACAACTCACTTAATGCCCCGGGAGCTTCCGCATCACTCTGAAATCTCCCGAACCTCACTGTAAACATAAAGTACACGTGTCCAAAGCTTTTCCCCACTCAGAAAGCTCAACTGTGGGGGTCGGTGCGCTCAATCCAACAATCCGGTGCTCTCACAAGAAAATCTTCACTTGGATTCTTTTCTCAGTTCCAAAGCGGGTTACCATCAATTAAGTAATCCCTTACATGCCAACCCCAACTCACTTTTCATCTTCGGGGCCTCCACATCAAAGCCGAAACCTCCCGAGCTCCGCTGTAACCCGAAAATACACGTGTCCCAACACTTACCAATTTCTGCGCACAACCGCGGAGTCGATTCACTATCCAATCAAATACTCAACAATGCCTCGAAATCGCTGACTCAAACTGGCTTCCAAGTTCGACGCCGCTAACTCACTTTTCACCAAAAGGGTTCTGCGTCGATCTGAAACAATTCGGACTCATCCGTAAACACCAATGGAAAACACCCCAGGCGATTTCTCCGCACCACGCCATCTTGCGAGGCCGGTGCACTCTGCAAAGTCCCGGTACTCTACAGCCGTGGTATTTGCATTGAAGCTGTGGCGACACTACTTATACTGTGAGCATTGTGAGGTATATACTGATCATAAGAGTCTAAAGTACCTCTTTAGTCAGAAGGAGTTGAATCTTAAGCAGCGCAGATGGTTGGAGCTGCTTAAGGATTATGATTTGACTATTCTCTACCATCCCGGTAAAGCAAATGTAGTGGCGGATGCTCTAAGTCGCAAATCAGTGGAAAACTTAGCGATGATGATCACTTACCAACAACCATTACTTCAGGATATGAGACGGTAGGAGTTGGAGGTTGTAGCACCCGAGACACCCAAGAGATTGATGGCATTGATGTTGCAACTGACCCTTATGGAAAGGATCAAGATGAAACAAGTCCAAGATCCTAGTTTGGAAAAGATTCGGGCTACACTTGTGGATGGCCGAGCAGGTGAGTTTTATGTGGACGATCACGGCGTACTTCGTTTTCGAAGTCGACTTTATGTACCGGCGGACTTGGAGATCAAAAAAGAGATCCTGAAGGAAGCACACCGAGCACCTTATTCTCTTCACCCAGGTGGCACCAAAATGTACAAGGACTTAAGGTTGCTTTATTGGTGGCCCGGCATGAAGAAAGATGTTGGAAAATTTGTGGCTCAATGCTTGACATGTCAACAAGTGAAAGTCGAGCACCGACTTCCCGCAGGCAAGTTGCAGAGTTTACCCATCCCCGTGTGGAAGTGGGAGAGGATCACTATGGATTTTGTTGTGGGATTGCCTCGCTCTCAGGCTGGGCATGATGCAATTTGGGTGATCGTGCTATGTTAACCAAATCTGCTCATTTTATCCCATCCATACTAGGTCTAGAGAGAAGCTTGCACAAATTTACCTTGATGAGATTGTGCGATTGCATGGAGTGCCTGTTTCTATAGTTTCCGATCGAGATCCATGATTCGCATCTCATTTTTGGAGGAGCCTTCATGAAGCCCTCGGCACGCAGTTGGATTTCAGTATAGCTTTCCACCCCCAGAGTGATGGGCAGTCTGAGCGAACCATACAAATCTTGGAGGACATGCTCAGAGCATGTGTTTTGGATTATCAGAGTGGTTGGCATCAATATCTACCGATGGCCGAGTTTGTCTATAACAATAGTTATCAAGCAAGTATCAAGATGGCGCCATTCGAGGCACTTTATGGAAGAAAGTGCCGATCACCTCTTCATTTGAGCGAGGTGGGAGAACGATTGATTTTAGGCCCCGATGTACTTCAAGAGGCCGAAGACAAGGTTCGACTAGCTCGGGAACGTTTGATTTCAGCTCAAAGTCGACAAAAGAGTTACGCGGATAAGCATCGGCACGATTTGGAATTTCAAGTTGGAGACCATGTCTTCCTAAAAGTATCGCCGACTAGAGGAGTTAAGAGATTTGGCATCCGAGGGAAGCTAAGTCCCCGATTTATTAGACCTTTTGAGATTTTGGTGCGTATCGGCCCGGTGGCTTATTGACTTGCTCTACCGCCTAACCTATCGGGAGTGCACAACGTGTTCCATGTTTCGACGCTCCGGAAGTATGTTTTTGATCCATCTCATGTGGTGGACTTCGCCCCGTTGGAACTACACGAGACTTGAGCTTTGAGGAGCAACCGGTGAGGATTTTGGCTCGTGAGGTGAAGAAACTTCGGAATCGCGAGATACCTTATGTGAAGGTACTTTGGAGCATTCACGAGGATCACGAGGCTACGTGGGAGCTGGAGAGCGCGCTGCAGGAGCGTTTCCCTCATTTTTTCAGCTGGAGACTTGAGGTACTTGACTTCTAGTTTCACGGACGAAACTCCTTTTTAGGAGGGGTGAATGTAGTACACTAAGCTTTAGCAAATTGCAAAGTTCTAGTGTGTGAAGTGTTAAATGATACCCTTCGGATGTTTTAGTGAGCTTCCGGAAGGTTCTAGAAGGTTTCCGAACAGAGTTTGGACGCAAATCGAAAATTTTCGAAAAATCTGAAAATTTGAGGTTTTTGGCTTCGGGGTCCGAACCGTCCGGGGACAGTCCGGACTGTCCGCGCGAATCTGGATTTTACACATTCGGGATCCGGACCATTTTGGGGCAGTCCGGACCGTTTTGGTCTGGACACAGCATAGTAAGAAATGCAATAACATTTCTTGCAGAGGGCTTTTGGGCTTTTGGGCTTTTGTTACATTAGGGTTTTTAACCCTCTTAACCTTCTTTTTCCTCTCATTTGGAGAGAGCAAGAGAAAGTGTTAGAGAGAGAGAGAGAGAGAGAGAGAGAGAGAGAGAGAGAGAGAGAGAGAGAGAGAGAGAGAGAGAGAGAGAGAGAGAGATCTTGGATTTCCTTCTCCAACACCTCTCTCTACTTGGGTTCTTCTTCAACCTCCTCTTCTCCACCATTGAAGCTTGCTACAAGAGCTTGGAGGAAGACAAGGGTTTGAAGGAGAAGGAAGTTTGGAGCTCTAGTTCTATCCTTTGCATTTTTAAGGTGGGATTTGAGCTAAAAGAGGTTTGGATCACTTCTTTTCCCTTTTCTTTTGGGATATTTGTAGGAAAACCTAGTTTTTGGAAAACTAGGGTTTATTTGAGGTTTTTTGATTTCTAGCTTTTGGGGTGGAATTGATGGGTGTAGAACACTCTTGTAGGTTGGTTTTGAAGCTTTTCTTGTTTGGATTTCAAGATTTAGCAAGATCTCCCAACCTAAGGTATTTTTTTCCACCAATTTTCCTTATGATTTTTAAGGAATTTTGCAATTGGGATTTTGTGATGTTTTAACCCATTGAAAACTTCTCTTAGGGCATAAGGGGAAGTGTGGGCTTCTTGGTTGGGATCCTTCACAAGGATTTGGCAACTATCCGGTGGGTCTGACCTCACCGAAATGGGTGATCTCCCCCTATGTCTTCTATAGACTTTTAGGGCATCATCGCTATATTAAACATGCATCGTTTGATTTATCATGATTTATGATCATGCATTTGAACCCCTTCATGTGTAGAAAATTTCATACTATATGTAGTAGAGGTAAACATTGTAGGTGCATGTGCACTTTAAGGGGGGATTGAATAGGAATTTTTGTGAACTTAAGCTTTTGGATATGAATATAGAATAACTATACCTGTTATAGAATTTTTGGGACATGTTAAACACTTGATCATGTGTAAATGGACATTATGACATTAGGACCATCTAGTGTTGTAAGATACAAGTAGAAAACTTCTAAACTTGTACAATCAAGATGAAATAGTTAGATTCCATGTTTGAGACATGAGGACAACTTGTAAATATTTTACTCTTTCATTATGCAAGATAATGATAATATTGTATATGAAACATTGACACTTGAGATACATTGACACGGAATAGCATCATCGACCTAAAGGTCGATGATGCTATTGCGTATTTTAGACACGATGATTGCTATTCCGTGTTTTAGACACGATGATCGAGACTTGCTTGCTTGCCGTTTGTGCTCATTCGCACATGCTTGGTAGGGTCGCTCCCTCCAAGCCGGCACTCCGGAGTTGGCCATTTGCGACATTATGATCGCCGTGCGGGATTGGGTGCCGATTGGGACGCCGTTGGATTGGCATAGCTCCTTGGGGGGTGCCACCACGGGACCATGAGGCGTGGCTCAAGCTTAGGCTCAAAGAAAGTCTTCAAGAGAAAAGGATTAAGTTAACCAAACTTGAAATTGAATATCACATAGATGATACATTCATGGTAGTTGGACATACATGATAGCAAATTTGACATTGGACACCATATAAGTAATACTACTCATTGTAGTTGGACATTATGATTACATGATAAATTCATATCACCATCACCTTGTACATGAGCATAGAGGCATGATAGTAGTAGAGCACTTTACTTTACTTCAGTTGTTTATTTTCTGCATTTCATTTCAGCAGTTTTACTATCTTTATGCCTCAGTTGACATAGTGGTGTATTTCGCTCCTCTCGGCGGCTTGCCTCCTGGGAACTATTGATTAATAGTGCTCACCCCATTTGGGTTGTTGTTTTTCAGAGCCATCCGCAGCGGGAGGGGCTCGGGACCGTGGCAAGGGGTTATCGCATAGCTAGCTTGTCCCCGTCGCACCACTCGAGGTGGTTACAGGGCACCTTTTCTTTTGTTTTTCTTGGAGAGGTGTTAGTGTATTTTGGCATAGAAACCACCCATGTATTTTGATAGGTTGTATTTGAGGGGACCACATTTGTATAATGGATTTTAACTTCTTGTACGATAGTTGTTATCTAGTTTCTCTTTTATGTTTAGTTTAGTTGTGTTGTGCTCTGATTACAAGTAGGATTTGTATATTGCTTCCTTTCCACTCTGTTGTTGTAGACGCCGTGTGTGGACCGGGGGGTACCTTGTGCACACGGCGGGTCTGTGCACGTGCCAGGTAGGCTTCCGCTGGGGCCTGGGGCGTGACATGAACCGTGTCTTCAAGCCCTTTTTGGATAGATTCGTCGTGGTGTTCATCGACGACATTTTGGTGTACTCTCGAAGTGACGAAGAGCATGAGGATCACTTGCGGCAAGTATTGCAATTACTTCGGGAGAAAGAGCTATACGCCAAGTTGAAGAAATGTGAGTTTTGGCTACGAGAGGTAGCGTTCTTGGGTCATGTAATATCGGAAAAAGGAATAGCTGTGGACCCCAAGAAAATTGAGGCAATCAAAGATTGGCCTAGACCGACGAACATCACCGAGATCCGGAGCTTTATCGGTTTGGCCTGCTACTATCGGCGTTTTGTTGAGGGATTTTCAAGGTTATCTACTCCCCTCACGCGACTAACACATAAGGCACCAAGTTTATTTGGAATGATGCATGTGAGAGAAGCTTCAGGGAATTGAAGGAACGGTTGACTACCGCCCCGATCATGGCTTTTCCTACTGCTGGAGCGGGATACGTGATCTACAGTGATGCTTCCTTGAGTGGGTTAGGGTGCGTTTTGATGCAAAACGAGAAGGTTATTGCTTATGCCTCTCGTCAATTAAAGGACTAAGAGAAAAATTATCCCACTCATGATTTGGAATTAGCCGCCGTGGTATTTGCATTGAAGCTGTGGCGACACTACTTATACGGTGAGCATTGTGAGGTATATACTGATGATAAGAGTCTAAAGTACCTCTTTAGTCAGAAGGAGTTGAATCTTAGGCAGCGCAGATGGTTGGAGCTGCTTAAGGATTATGATTTGACTATTCTCTACCATCCCGGTAAAGCAAATGTAGTGGGGGATGCTCTAAGTCGCAAATCAGTGGAAAACATAGCGATGATGATGACTTACCAACAACCATTACTTCAGGATATGAGATGGTTGGAGTTGGAGGTTGTAGTGTCACGCCCCGGGGTCGAAACTGCGACCCGGGCTCGCCAACAGATCCGCCATCTGTACGGAAACTGCCGCACAGACGAAGCGTCTACCCTGCAAGTCAGATCTATAGCTAAAACATGTATCAGCTACAGAAATCCACTAAACATCTGATATAAATAAATAATAAACCTGAATACAAAGCCTCGCACCCTCACTATCCAAATACATACATATCTCTCAGACTGTCCAGTACAAATGTGAAAACATAAAATATACAGGGTACATCTACCACTGACTCACAATGCTGGTAAGGAACTAATCAGCCGCGTCCTCACCTCGATCAGCTGCCTCCGCTCGAGCTAAGCCGGAACAGCAACCTCAGGAAACCTGTCACCGCAGCGGGTGTGAGATCTACTGCAGAAGGTAGATCTCAGTGGGTACCGTCACCAATATCCACGGTATGCCCACTAAGTCTACTGGAGGCACAACAGATAGGTATGCAGATAGGTATATAAATGAAAGCAGGAAATGAGCTACTACTAATATGTCTCAACATTATGCTCAAAGAATCTCTACTATAAACCTGCTATGCATACACTCGCCACTACTAAATGCCTCAAGTATCATGCTCAAAAGAAAACTCATCTAAGAGCAAGCTATGCACCACTCGCACACGAGGTGCTCTCAAAACCCAAATCTCAATGACTGCCCAAAACTGGCTCAGTCAAGCCCGCGCCTGTCGTCTAGGAACGCACCTGCCCACTCCACGTGGGGCGTCCTACTGACTACTATGAACGCACCTGCCCACTCCACATGGGGCGTCCTAAACTGACTACTAGGAACGCACCTGCCCACCCCCGTGGGACGTCCTAGTCTGTCTATCTCAATCATCATCTCGCATCCGGAGCGTAACTCGAGGGGAGCGACCCCACCGAGGTCAAGTATCTCGTCAGTCTCAACTGTCTCATAAATGGCACATGCAGGCTATGATCCACGATCAAACAGATCGGATACCCAATACCCAGATAACACATCACAGTCGGGAACCCTCCACGACTCGATCAGGGAATGCCCAAACCCTCTCACAACTATGTCGGGGAACCCTCCACGACTCAATCTGATAATGCACATCCCATGGCTATGTCGGGAAACCTCCACGACTCAATCTGCCAGAGCCCAAACTCTCTAAGCCAAGTCGGAGTACCATATCCTCTACCAAATCAGAGATGCAAACCCATGATCTAGAATAATCCCACAAGGTATCTCACTCACCAGACACTAGAAACTCATCCCACAGAGCTCTAAAAATCCACTCGGCCCCCGGCACGAGAACATATGCATCCTGAACCTACTCAATCTCTCTGGAAGCTCACAATAATTCCAAACTATTTGTAAATCTCAGTTTTCATTAAAATCGATCCGGCGATTTTTAAAACGGTTCAGATGCCCATCTAATGGCAACTAATCATGCAGTCTAGTGTCAAATCATCCCTAGATCATGCTAAAAATATCTGGGGCTCATAAATATCTTTCTATGGTTTTCTAGGTAACTATCGGATTTACCAGCTATACAAATAGTAAGCTAAACATGATCAACATGCATACAATAGCTTTAGAAGGCATTCCATTCATCTTGAAGAAATTCCAACCCACCTGGAACGCTTTCCGCAGGCAATCGCAGAAGTCGGTGAAGCGCCGCACCGCTCACTGTCAAAAACTGCCAGAAACGCCCAAATCCGCACTGCACGCGCGCGCACTGTCGCGATCCACGGAAAATATCCCCGGAAGCTCGAAACATCCTCTCGAGTCCTCTAATAAAAATCCGGCGCGCTGCGGCTCCCTCGCCGTCCGCTCACAGCATGCACGCATGCGCGCGTGCACCCACGACTCCGCACAGTGCCAAGTCCACATGCTCACAGCACAAGTGCAAAAGATGGAAGGAATAATCCAATTATGCTCATAGCTACATCCAAATCCATCATCAAAACCATATGAGGAAATCCAAAAACCAAAGTACAAAAATCTGTCAACTCACCTCACGTGCGGTTCGACGCGCGCGCGACTCCGCTCAAGTCCAAGCAGCAGGAAACCACGAACAGCAAAATCCTCAAACCTCTTCTTCTCCTTCTTTTCTTTCCTTTCTCTCTTTCTGTCGTGGAGAAGAAGGCAGGGGGCTCATATATAGAGGGTGGTGAGCTTGGGGAGGGAAATGACCAAAGTGCCCTCACTAAACTGCTCAAAATCGGCTAATTACCTCACTGAGTACCGGGACCCCAAACTGTGTACGGGTACTAAACCATTTAGTTCCGGAACTAAGTGTTGGGTTCCGGAACACAGCATGCAGTTCCGGAACACAGACTTTGGTTCCGGAACTTGTGACGCCCCACTTCCCAAGGGGTCACCCATCCTAGAACTACTCTAGCTCTAGCACGCTTAACTCTCATGTTCCTCTTGGATCTTGCTACCATCCAAAATGCTATAGCAGGGTTAGAGATTTAGTCCTATTATATCATTTATATAGAAGACTAATCCAAATTCCGGGGGTGTCACATTCTTCCCCCCTTTAAGCCCTGACGTCCACGTCAGGCTCAAGCACACTCACAAGCACCAGGCAATGTGAGACTCGTCTCGCTAGCCTTAGCCGACCTTGTGAGGAGCTGCACTCCACTCACAACGGTCATTAGCCGGGGAGCCTCGCTCTACCCGCTAATAACCCTGGCTCAGCCGAGACTCATCTCACATTTCCGGCTGGTGAATGGCTCTGATACCGACTGTGACGCCCCACTTCCCAGGGGGTCACCCATCCTAGAACTACTCTAGCTCTAGCACGCTTAACTCTCATGTTCCTCTTGGATCTTGCTACCATCCAAAATGCTATAGCCGGGTTAGAGATTTAGTCCTATTATATCATTTATATAGAGGACTAATCCAAATTCCGGGGGTGTCACAGAACTCAAGCTCCAAATCCTCCAAATCCGAAGTCTGAAGCTTCCTCAACGCCATGGCCAACTCACTTTTCGCCCTGGAAGCTTCTGCACCACTCTGAAATCTCCCGAACCCCACTGTAAACACAAAATACACTTGTCCAAAGTTTTTCCCACTCACAATGCTCAACGGTGGAGTCGGTGTGCCCAATCCGAAATCCGATACTCTTACAAGAGAAATCCTCACGTGGATTCTCTTCTCATTTCTTTCTCGTTTCATTTCTCAACTCCAAAGCAGGTTACGATTAATAAATCTATCCTTTAATTACCAATTCAAAGTCACTTTTTGCCTTCGGGGCCTCTGCGTCAGTCCGAATCAACCCGAACCCCGCCAAACCTGAAAATACACATGTTCCAACACTTTCCAATTTTCTATGCACAACCGCGGAGTCGGTTCTCGATCCAATCCATTACTCTACAAGTACTCTACAAGTACACAATGCCTCGAAATCGCTGATTCAAACTGGGCTTCCAAGTTCGACGCTGCTAACTCACTTTTCTTCCAAAAGTATTCTGCGTCGATCCGAAATAATCAAAACTCATCTGACGGGTCTCTACCCAAACCTCTTGCAAAATATTTTATCTTGGAACCATTCGGAAGTACCTCGCCCGACGGGTCTCTACCCAAGGAGTCATGCTCCCAAATGACGAGTCTCAAATCCGAAGGTTCATTCACATTTTTCTTTTTCCTTTTCACCTTTAGCCTTTCTAAAGTATCTCGTCCGACGGGTCTCTACCCAAGGAGTCATGCTCCGAAATGACGAGTCTCAAATTCGAAGGCGTCATTTACATTCTTTTTATTATTATTATTTTTCTTTGTTCCTTAGCCACTTTTAGCTTTTTTATTAAATTTTGCCTCATTCATTAATTTATCCCTTATCCTAGGTCTTACCACTGGGCTTCCAAGTTCGATGCTGCTAACTCACTTTTCTTCCAAAAGGATTCTGCGTCGATCCGAAATAATCAAAACTCATCTGACGGGTCTCTACCCAAACCTCTTGCAAAATATTTTATCTTGGAACCATTCGGAAGTACCTCGCCCGACGGGTCTCTACCCAAGGAGTCATGCTCCCAAATGACGAGTCTCAAATCCGAAGGTTCATTCACATTTTTCTTTTTCCTTTTCACCTTTAGCCTTTCTAAAGTATCTCGTCCGACGGGTCTCTACCCAAGGAGTCATGCTCCGAAATAACGAGTCTCAAATTCGAAGGCGCCATTTACATTCTTTTTATTATTATTATTTTTCTTTGTTCCTTAGCCACTTTTAGCTTTTTTATTAAATTTTGCCTCATTCATTAATTTATCCCTTATCCTAGGTCTTACCACAAGGGTACTAGGGAGTCTCTTGGACTCTTAAACATGTCTCTTTCATATATTTAACTCAAGTTGAAGTTAAAGTGGTTGTCCATTTGCCCAGACACCCTAAGACCAACTCTAGGATTATATTTGTTTAACTCTTTAACCTTGTGATCACATACACTTTTCCTTAGAGTTTGACTCTAGGTTAGATACTCTAGCATACAATCTTAACTTAATCTGTAACATATGCCACGCGTCCTCTTCCTAGGGTTAATGCCACACATTATTTACCCTTACTCTAGGTTTTCTCCTAGTTTTCACATCCATGCAATTCGACGCAATTTTCTCCTAAGTCATATGCCAACCATGCACTTTTCCTCTATATTCATTTACATAAATCTCTAGGGCTATACCCAGACATGATCACCCTCATAATATAATTTCCGACTTTTACGCATGCAACATAAAATAACATTTGTCATTTACGCATGCAATATAACCTGTATTATGTTTATCATAATTCTCTTTTAGAGCTAGACCTTGACATGATGATAATCATAAAATAATTTTTGGCTTTTAGGCATGCAAATATAACCATCACAATCATAAAATAAATGCAAATAAAACCTGTATTATGTCTATCATAATTCTCTTTTAGGGCTAAATCCTGACATGATGATAATCATAAAATAATTTTTGGCTTTTAGGCATGCAAATATAACCATCACAATCATAAAATGATTTTTATCATTTACGCATGCAAATTTATCCTATATTGGTTCATCAAAATTCTCTTTTAGGGCGGTGTTTGCCGAATTTTAGAAAAGGAATTGGGCCAAACGGAGTTCGGATTTGGATTCAGCGCGGAAAAACGCTTGAAAACGGCTATTTATTTGTCGAATTTGGAGTCCGGATGACCAAAAACAGGTTTTCGGAAGTTTCGGGGGATTTTTGGTGCATGGGGGTGCTTCGTGGACCGGCCTATGCCACGTGGCAGCTCACCATTGGGCGGCCCACGTCGCTCGGTCCACGGGAAAGGGCGCGGCGGGCCACGTGGCAGGCGCGGAGTGGCGGGCGTGTGGGGCGCGGTCCAGGGAGGTTGGCGCGGGGCTCGTGGACCGGGCGCACGACACGCGTCGCCGGCTGGTTGGGTGGTCCACCTAGACTCGGTCCACGCGTGCGCGAGGCGGCGCCTCGGGGCGCGGGCCGGTGCAGGGCCACAGTGCGGCTGGTCGGCCGCACATGGCCCGCACTCGAGTGCGGGCCACGTGTCGGCCGGCCAGCGGAGGGGTGCATGCACTGCCTCCAGCGCACCCGGGCCACGTGGCGGGCGGCCAGTCGCCCCGCACGGCTGTTTGCTGTGCGGGGGACACGGGGCCGCTCCAGGGACTTTCGGGCCGTCGGACGGCCCCCCGTCCGACCTGCTTTGAGGATTCGGGCGCCCGAAAGTGGCGCCCGAATCCGACAAAAAGGGGGGGTGTTGGCAGCCTATATAAAGGCCTTTTGGGGGGCCCTTTTGCTCACTTTCTGTGAGGATTTCCACAGTGAACCCTTAATGAAAAATTTTCTTCTACCTGAAACCCTTCTTGTTGCTCACTCCTGAGATTTTTAGGAGTGCGTTTTTCGAGGTTGGTCATTTTCCGGCGCGGCGCGACACTCGTTCTTCGACGACCCGTTTCGTCCCTTCGCAGTGTTTAGGCTGCCCCGGCTCACCCCGACCTCCGATTCGGGTGATTTTTGCGCCGTTGGACTCTCGACAGGTAGGGCTTCATTTTTGATATTTTGAGTTGCCCCTGGTTTTCTTGTGGATTTTGAGTTTTCCCGAGCTTATTTGTGACCCATTTTTCCTCGCGGAGTTTTGGACAGCACCTTCTTGATTTGGCTATAACTTCGTGCTCAGGCGACGGATCGAGGCCATTTAAAAGGTATTTCTCATCTACATCTCGCGAGGAATCTCCAGGAATTTTCTCAGATTTTTCTGAATATTTTTCGAAGTTGGAAATCTCCTTTCTCTGTAACTTTTTGGTACAGAAATTCTGCACAGTTTTGTTTGGGGTGTTCCCCTTGCCGAATTTGTATCTCAACGAAGGAAGCTCGGTTTTGAACGTGCAGGTACTCGTTTCGACGGGTTCGTCGCAAGGAACGCGACGGTATTTTTCTTGGAATTTTTTGAGCACCCTTCGCAGGTGAAAATCTGAGATCTTTAGATCGGTAATTTTGGGACAGATTTTGTGATGTTTGAAGGACTAAAATTTTGTATGTTCTTCTTGGAGGTTTGGCACAGCATTGCGGTGAGTTTTGGTGCGAGCGCGGGTTTTCGCATTTGGGACAGGATTTTAGCGCTCGAGGTGGGTACCGTTGTTAACCTCTTATTTTGGACAACCCACTAGGCATATTGGAGCTTGTATTTTGTAATATGGCCAACATACTAGTAAAAATGAACATAGTATGCTTAATGAAAGGAAAAGGACTCACGATTGATACTTGCATCTTTAGAGGACTAGACACTAATAAATGGTAATAACCGGCTAAATCTGTTTCATACTTAATGTTTATTGAAGGACTTAGGCATGTGTCTAAATCAGCTTATGGCAGGTTAATATTTTGGATATTTTACCCAAGGCATAATGTAAGAATTGGAATATTAAAATTATCTTGCTTAGTAAAGGACTTTTGCATGCTTGAATGATCATCTAGTTAGGCCACCTTTTTCTGCTGAACTATCATGCTGGAATTGACTTAGGAGAAACCATGATTTCATTTTCTCCAGTTATCTTGACATAGGGGATGTCATGCTCAGGTTAGAGCAGGGGCTGGGATAGTGTAGTCAGATACTTGGGATTCGGGACGGACAGGCTGTGATGGCAGGGTGTTGCGGCAACCGCGGATTTTGGGCGGTTGGCCGGACAGTTGTTATTGCATCAGATCGGGGAGAGGATTTGGGTTTCTTTTAGTGGATGGTTATTTCCATTTAGATCAGTGTCATGATCCAGTCCTGCGGACTTTTTACTCAGGCATTTTACTCGTGTGGGTCGCTCCCTTCGAGTGCCACTCCGGAGTGCGCGTTATGCAGACTTGAGTCCTTGAGACTCCTATCCCCTATCGGTGTTATGCGTAGCCTGGCATACCCGATTTGGCAGGCATCGCGGGCAGTACCAGTGTTTACTGGGGTATAGATTGGTTTCGTCAGGCAGGCTTTGTTATTCTGATGTATATATGTAGCTATCTTTTAGCTGGGCATGTAGAGGCATACTAGTGGTAGCTTTTATCAGTAGTTTTATTTTCAGTTTACCACTTTTATTCTTTTCGCCTCTGGTAGTCCTAGTGGGCAGGTTCGAGTTGAGGTTTACCCACTAGGGGAGGCTACTGTCTTTATAGTAGTTCTCACCCCCACCCTTTTTCCCTCTTCTTTTCCCCTTTGTTTTGCAGAGTCCTCTGCGGGAATTGCGGGACCCTCTTCCCTGGACCGAGGTAAGAGGATCGTTGACTAGCTAGCTGTTTTCCCCTGATCCTGAGTTTGATAGATTTTGATGTATCCCCGGTACACTCAGACTGTTGTACTTCCTTTTATTTTGGGTCTGGTTTCGGCCAGCTGGATGTATTTTTTTGTGAGCTGGGAGAGACACATGTATATTTTTGAGAGTTATGTTGTACTTTACTTTCCAGTATTCTTCTGAGATGTACTAGTTTTAGTTTAGCTCTGTTTTATGCTCCTTTATTATATCTTCATATCTGAGCAGGTTACCAGCGCTTCGTGTACACGGGAAATTCCGTGTGCACGGCGGATCTGTGGACGAGCCCGGGTTCTGGTTTACACCCGGGGCGTTACAGATTAAAATGGCATCAGAGCTTAGGGATAGGTCAGTTGGGACTTAGGAAACCCTAGGCTTTTGGCAGACCCTAGGATGGCAGGGCGCGAGTGACGCGACATTTTGCGAAAGTCGGCAATTTATTATTAACTCTTCCTGTGAGTGGAGAGGGATTGGCATATCCTATTTCTGGTAGACTATTATATTGGCTGCAGACAACATAAGGTTACAGAAATAGGGGGATGTTCATGACTTTCGCTGGATTGGGTCGAGAGTGCTTTTGTTTACTGACCCGTGGTTTCTTGTGTGGCAGGATGCCTCCTAGGCGGCAGATCCCTACTCGGGGTACTCCTACACCCCCGGAGGAGCCGGAGCAGTCCGGGCCTTCGGAGATTAGTGAGCTCAGGGCCATGGTGGCCCAGTTGGCGGAGAGCCACCGCCGTCAGGAGCAGAGGTTTGACCAGTTGCTTGCCCAGGTTGGGGCACCTCCCCCTGCTACTGTAGAGGCCCCTGTACCACCTGTTGTACCACCGGCTATTCCACCAGTCCCTACGGCACCGTCGTCGAGCAGTGGGGCCCAGGGGATGTTCAGGCCGTTGACCCCGGCGGAGGAGCGGGAGTTTGCTGACAAGCTCTCACAGTTTTGCAAGCGAGGACCGCCTAGGTTCTCAGGGCGGAGCACACATCCGTGGGAGATAGGATCGTGGCTGGCAGCAATGGAGAAGTTATTTCGGGACTTCTTCATTGACCATAGATACAGAGTGCATATGGCAGTACACTGTCTAGAGGGGGATGCAGATGCCTGGTGGCGTCGGGTTGAGCCTTTGGAGTTTCAGATTACCCGACATCTGCCTTGGTCAGAGTTTCGGCGGATGATTATGGACACCTATTTCTCCACGAGCGTGAAGAAAAAGATTGAGGATGACTTGAAGAATCTACAGCAAGGTGATCGGGCTGTATGGGATTATTTTCAGGAGTTCACACAGTTGCTCAACTGCGTGCCCTATGTTGCCAGGGATGGGCCGCACCAGGTAGAGCTTTTTGAGATGGGCCTTCGCCCAGAGATTTATACCTTAGTGCACACCCAGAGGCTTCAGACCTTATCAGAGGCAGTGGATCATGCACAGTGGGTCGAGAGGGGAGACCATGTTGTCGCTAGACGTGGAGGCTTGGTCGCTCAGGGTTCTGAGAGGAAGCGACCAACGCCAGATGATGGGGGACAGGCCAGTTCTTGGAGGCCGCCCTGACCGCCACCGCCTCAGTTTACGGGCCGGGGGCTCTCGGAGCGGCGAGGGTCTGGGGGATCCCAGAGGCCCCCGCAGCATCAGCAGCAGCAGCCCCAGCGACAGCAGCAGCATTCGCAGCAGCATAGGTCGCAGTCCCGACAGCAGGGGTCATCGCAGCAGAGGCAGCAGCAGCAGCAGTCGAGGCAGTCTCAGTCGGCGGTCAGGTGCATCTTTTGCAGGGGACAGCACCCGTCGGATACTTGTGATCAGAGGTATGGCCGCTGTTATCGGTGTGGACAGTCTGGCCACATTCGTGCTACTTGCCCTTTCTCAGCATCGCCGGCTCCTTCCTCAGCATCAGCCCCTTCGGCGCCCCAACAGCGGCCTTATGCTCCAGCGAGCAGGGCTCCTTCTTTGCATCCTGCAGACTACAGACCCCCGGCACAGAGTGGGCGTGTTTACGCCACCCAGGTAGAGGACTCCGCAGCAGCCGACCACGTGGTGGCAGGTATCACTTTACTTTTTGGTACTAGAGCTCGCACTTTATTTGATACCGGTGCATCACATTCTTTTATCAGTAGATCATTTGCATCATCCTATGGATTAGAGTTAGGTCGGTTGCCACATGCATTAGAGGTACGGATTCCTGAGCATACATTGCATGTAGAGGAGTGTTGTTGGTCTTGCCCTGTACAGCTTGAGTCTTGGGTTTTGCCAGCGGACCTTATGGTCCTTAGTCAGCTGCGAGATTTTGACATTGTACTGGGGGTGGATTGGCTGGCCCGCTATTTCGCGACGATTGACTGCGCCGCGAGGACTGTTACTTTTAGCGAGCCAGGCCAGGAGGTGTTCGTTTACGGGGGGTGCCAGAGTGCTTTCTTTGCCTCTGTGGTTTCGACTTCTCGGGCGAGGCAGATGATGCGCAGTGGCTGCGTAGCCTTTTTGGCTTGTGTGGTAAAGGAGCCTACGGCGGCACCGGGACTCACGGATATCCCTATTGTCCATGAGTTCCCGGACGTGTTTCCACCGGAGTTGACTTGTATGCCGCCGGATAGGGAGGTTGAGTTTTTGATTGACGTAGTCCCAGGAACTGCGCCAATCTCTAAGGCTCCTTACCGGATGGCACCGGCTGAGTTGCGAGAGTTAAAGGAGCAACTTCAGGATTTAATGGATAAAGGCTTTGTGAGGCCAAGTGTATCGCCTTGGGGAGCGCCGGTGCTATTTGTGAAGAAGAAAGATGGATCACTTCGACTGTGTGTTGATTATCGAGAGCTGAATAAAGTGACCATCAAGAACAAGTACCCTTTGTCGCGCATCGATGATCTATTTGATCAGCTGCAAGGGTCTTGTGTCTTCTCCAAGATTGACTTACAGTCTGGTTACCACCAACTGAAGGTGAAGGCCGAGGACATCCCGAAGACGGCATTCTGGACGCGGTACGGGCATTATGAGTTTACCGTCATGCCTTTTGGATTGACTAATGCCCCTGCTGCTTTTATGGATTTAATGAATAGGATTTTTCGGCCATATCTGGATCGATTCGTGGTGGTGTTTATTGATGATATCCTGATCTATTCACGGAGTGATGCGGAGCACGAGGAGCATCTGAGGATTGTCCTGCAACTTCTCTGGGAGAAGAAGTTGTATGCCAAACTATCTAAGTGCGAATTTTGGCTTAGAGAGGTCACCTTTTTGGGGCATGTGATCTCCGCCGCAGGAGTGGCCGTGGACCCGGCGAAGATTGAGGCAGTCTGGGATTGGCCTCGACCAACGACGGTATCTGAGGTTCGCAGTTTTATGGGCTTAGCCGGATACTACCGTCGGTTTGTGGAAGGTTTTGCGAAACTTTCCACACCCCTCACTCGTCTGACTCGTAAAGGGATTAAGTTTATTTGGAGTGAGGATTGCCAGAGGAGCTTTGAGGAATTAAAGAACAGATTGATGTTGGCTCCTATCATTTCCCTCCCTATTATGGGGAAAGGATATGTGATTTATAGTGATGCATCGCACAGTGAACTTGGTTGCGTGCTGATGCAGGAGGGTAGAGTGATCGCGTATGCCTCTCGGCAGCTAAAAGATTATGAAAAGAACTACCCCACCCATGACTTGGAGCTTGCTGCAGTGGTTTTTGCATTGAAGTTGTGGCGCCATTATCTGTATGGGGAGCACTGCGAGATTTACACAGATCACAAGAGCTTGAAATACTTGTTCACACAGAAGGAGCTCAACTTGAGGCAACGCCGATGGTTAGAATTATTAAAGGATTATGATGTGGATATACTCTACCATCCCGGCAAGGCCAACGTGGTTGCTGATGCCTTGAGCGGGAGAGCAGTGCAGAGCTTATCTTTGATGATCACCGATCAGGCGCCACTACTTGAGCAGATGAGGCGGTTAGAGCTCGAGGTTGTATCCCCTGGGGTCTCTGCGCGACTTATGACTCTAGTCGTACAACCCACTCTGTTGGATAGGATTCGGGAGAGACAGAGTGAGGACCCCCACTTGATGAGGATTCGAGAGCAGATTCAGACGGACTCGGCAGGGGATTTTTCAGTTGATGCTTCGGGAGTACTTCGGTACAGGGACCGAGCTTGTGTGCCCATGGATACAGAGATTCGAGAGCAGATCTTGAGGGAGGCCCACTATACACCTTATACCATCCATCCTGGGGGGACTAAGATGTATAGGGACCTCAAGGCACAGTTCTGGTGGAACGGGATGAAAAGAGACATTGGGAGGTTTGTAGCACATTGCTTAACTTGTCAGCAAGTAAAGGCTGAGCATCGTGTACCTGCTGGCAAGTTGCAGAGCCTCCCAATCCCTGAATGGAAATGGGAACATGTTACCATGGATTTTTTCACCGGGTTGCCGAGGGCACAGTCAGGAGCAGACGCGATCTGGGTAGTCGTGGACAGACTCACCAAATCCGCTCACTTTTTACCGGTACAGGTGACTTGGCCACTAGACCGACTGGCACAGCTGTATTTAGACGAGGTAGTGAGGTTGCATGGCGTGCCTGCCTCCATTGTATCTGATCGAGATTCGAGGTTTGTTTCGCGCTTTTGGAGGAGTCTGCAGGCCACTTTGGGGACGCAGCTCAGTTTCAGCACGGCTTTCCACCCACAGACAGACGGACAGTCAGAGCGGACTATACAGATTCTTGAGGACATGCTCCGGGCTTGCACGCTAGACTTTGGAGGAGGATGGGTGCGACACTTATCACTGGCAGAGTTTGCGTACAACAATAGCTTTCAAGCGAGCATCCAGATGGCTCCGTTTGAAGCATTGTATGGACGCAAGTGTCGTTCCCCACTTTATTTGAGCGATGTGGGTGAAAGACGGACTTTGGGTCCAGAGTTGTTGCGAGAGGCAGAGGATAAAGTCAGGATAATCAGGCAACATCTTCAGACAGCTCAGAGCAGACAGAGGAGCTACGCCGATGTGCGGAGACGAGACCTGGAGTTTAGGACTGGAGATCATGTCTTTTTGAAGGTTTCGCCTTCAAAGGGTATCCGGAGATTTGGGATTCGTGGGAAACTGAGCCCTCGTTATATTGGACCTTTTGAGGTATTGGAGCGCATAGGGCCAGTTGCCTACAGGCTTGCACTTCCTCCCAGGCTTGCTGGTGTTCACGATGTATTTCATGTATCGACCCTGAGGAAGTACGTTCATGATCCGTCTCACATCATCGATTTCACCCCACTGGAGGTTGCTGAGGATCTGAGCTTTGTTGAGCGGCCATTGAGGATCTTGGACCGCGAGGTTAGAGAGCTGCGCAGCCGGGCCATCCCTTATGTGAAGATCCTCTGGAGCGGTCGTGATGAGCACGAGGCTACCTGGGAGCTAGAGTCAGCGATGATGGATGCTTACCCCCATTTGTTCGAGGCCCCGGCTTGAGGTATGGCTTTGTTTCGAGGACGAAACTCTTTTTAGTGGGGGAGGATGTAGTGTTCTGGTTTTTCCCCGTACAGTTTTTCCGTTGAATCCACTGTGTAGAACACCTAGTGTTGGTGTGTCTGGCCCATGGTGCATCAAAGGGGTGCCACATATGGACCCTGTGTGGTATTTTAGCTGATTTGGTCTTCGGCGGTGTTTGCCGAATTTTAGAAAAGGAATTGGGCCAAACGGAGTTCGGATTTGGATTCAGCGCGGAAAAACGCTTGAAAACGACTATTTATTTGTCGGATTTGGAGTCCGGATGACCAAAAACGGGTTTTCGGAAGTTTCGGGGGATTTTTGGTGCATGGGGGTGCTTCGTGGACCGGCCTATGCCACGTGGCAGCTCACCATTGGGCGGCGCACGTCTCCCGGTCCACGGGAAAGGGCGCGGCGGTGCATGGACCGCGCGGCGGGCCACGTGGCAGGCGCGGAGTGGCGAGCGTGTGGGGCGCGGTCCAGGGAGGTTGGCGCGGGGCTCGTGGACCGGGCGCACGACACGCGTCGCCGGCTGGTTGGGTGGTCCACCTGGACTCGGTCCACGCATGCGCGAGGCGGCACCTCGGGGCGCGGGCCGGTGCAGGGCCACAGTGCGGCTGGTCGGGCCGCACATGGCCCGCACTCGAGTGCGGGCCACGTGTCCGGCCGGCCAGCGGAGGGGTGCATGCACCGCCTCCAGCGCACCCGGGCCACGTGGCGGGCGGCCAGTCGCCCCGCGCGGCTGTTTGCTGTGCGGGGACACGTGGCCGCTCCAGGGACTTTCGGGCGGTCGGACGGCCCCCCCGTCCGACCTGCTTTGAGGATTCGGGCGCCCGAAAGTGGCGCCCGAATCCGACAAAAAGGGGGGGTGTTGGCAGCCTATATAAAGGCCTTTTGGGGGGCCCCTTTTGCTCACTTTCTGTGAGGATTTCCACAGTGAACCCTAATGAAAAATTTTCCTCTACCTGAAACCCTTCTTGTTGCTCACTCATGAGATTTTTAGGAGTGCGTTTTTCGAGGTTGGTCATTTTCCGGCGCGGCGCGACACTCGTTCTTCGACGACCCGTTTCGTCCCTTCGCAGTGTTTAGGCTGCCCCGGCTCACCCCGACCTCCGATTCGGGTGATTTTTGCGCCGTTGGACTCTCGACAGGTAGGGCTTCATTTTTGATATTTTGAGTTGCCCCTGGTTTTCTTGTGGATTTTGAGTTTTCCCGAGCTTATTTGTGACCCATTTTTCCTCGCGGAGTTTTGGACAGCACCTTCTTGATTTGGCTATAACTTCGCGCTCAGGCGACGGATCGAGGTGATTTAAAAGCCATTTCTCATCTACATCTCGCGAGGAATCTCCTGGAATTTTCTCAGATTTTTCTGAATAATTTTCGAAGTTGGAAATCTCCTTTCTCTGTAACTTTTTGGTACAGAAATTCTGCACAGTTTTGTTTGGGGTGTTCCCCTTGCCGAATTTGTATCTCAACGAAGGAAGCTCGGTTTTGAACGTGCAGGTACTCGTTTCGACGGGTTCGTCGCAAGGAACGCGACGGTATTTTTCTTGGAATTTTTTGAGCACCCTTCGCAGGTGAAAATCTGAGATCTTTAGATCGGTAATTTTGGGACAGATTTTGTGATGTTTGAAGGACTAAAATTATGTATGTTCTTCTTGGAGGTTTGGCACAGCATTGCGGTGAGTTTTGGTGCGAGCGCGGGTTTTCGCATTTGGGACAGAATTTTAGCGCTCGAGGTGGGTACCGGTTGTTAACCTCTTATTTTGGACAACCCACTAGGCATATTGGAGCTTGTATTTTGTAATATGGCCAACATACTAGTAAAAATGAACATAGTATGCATAATGAAAGGAAAAGGACTCACGATTGATACTTGCATCTTTAGAGGACTAGACAACTAATAAATGGTAATAACCGGCTAAATCTGTTTCATACTTAATGTTTATTGAAGGACTTAGGCATGTGTCTAAAATCAGCTTATGGCAGGTTAATATTTTGGATATTTTTACCCAAGGCATAATGTAGGAATTGGAATATTAAAATTATCTTGCTTAGTAAAGGACTTTTACATGCTTGAATGGTCATCTAGTTATGCCACCTTTTTTCTGCTGAACTATCATGCTGGAATTGACTTAGGAAAAACCATGATTTCATTTTCTCCAGTTATCTTGACATAGGGGATGTCATGCTCAGGTTAGAGCAGGAGCTGGGATAGTGTAGTCAGATACTTGGATTCGGGACGGACAGGCTGTGAGGCAGGGTGTTGCGGCAACCGCGGATTTTGGGCGGTTGACCAGACAGTTGTTATTGCATCAGATCGGGGAGAGGATTTGGGTTTCTTTTAGTGGATGGTTATTTCCATTTAGATCAGTGTCATGATCCAGTCCTGCGGACTTTTTACTCAGGCATTTTACTCGTGTGGGTCGCCCCTCGAGTGCCACTCCGGAGTGCGCGTTATGCAGACTTGAGTCCTTGAGACTCCTATCCCCTATCGTGTTATGCGTAGCCTGGCATACCTGATTTGGCAGGCATCGCAGGCAGTACCAGTGTTTACTGGGGTATAGATGGTTGGTCAGGCAGGCTTTGTTATTCTGATGTATATATGTAGCTATCTTTTAGCTGGGCATGTAGAGGCATACTAGTGGTAGCTTTTATCAGTAGTTTTATTTTAAGTTTACCACTTTTATTCTTTTCGCCTCTGGTAGTCCTAGTGGGCAGGTTCGAGTTGAGGTTTACCCACTAGGGGAGGCTATTGTCTTATAGTAGTTCTCACCTTCACTCTTTTTCCCTCTTCTTTTCCCCTTTGTTTTGCAGAGTCCTCTGCGGGAATTGCGGGACCCTCTTCCTGGACCGAGGTAAGAGGATCGTTGACTAGCTAGCTGTTTTACCCTGATCTGAGTTTGATAGATTTTGATGTATCCCGGTACACTCAGACTGTTGTACTTCCTTTTATTTTGGGGTCTGGCTTCGGCCAGCTGGATGTATTTTTTTGTGAGCTGGGAGAGACACATGTATATTTTTGAGAGTTATGTTGTACTTTACTTTCCAGTATTCTTCTGAGATGTACTAGTTTTTAGTTTAGCTCTGTTTTATGCTCCTTTATTATATCTTCATATCTGAGCAGGTTACAGCGCTTCGTGTACACGGGAAATTCCGTGTGCACGGCGGATCTGTGGACGAGCCCGGGTTCTGGTTTACACCCGGGGCGTGGAAACTCGAGGGCGCGACCCCACGGAGGAAAGTATCTGCGCTTCTCTGTCGAGCTCAAAGAGGCTCATGCAGGCTATAATCCAAACTGCGATCACAAGATCGACTAACAACACCAACGCTCACTCACAGGCTGGAAAACCACACAGCCGGGGGCCACCGTCCACCAGACGGCTCCCACAACTGAACACTAAACTCACAGGAAAGACCGACACCATAAGGGTTCGGAAACCCGATAGGCCGGTGCTTAGAACCCTATCAAACAAGAACAGACTCTAGGCTCCGCCTATCAAAGTTCCCGACCCCCTTATAGTTCGGGAACACAACAATCTCGGTACTACACGCAGAAGACACCAAGAGGGCCCGAAAGTGCCGGGAGACCTACACCTACAACCCTATCAAACAAGAACAGGTTCCAGGCTCGGCCCCCGTGGCTTTCGTCCCGACAAGGGAACGACCCCTAGAACCCAGTCCCCTCGAATCCTTTCGAGTGGGGATATTTACAGGAAAAATGTGACATTTGTTATTGAAAGCCATGTTCACTCAACCTACACCGGGTGAGGATTAAAAGTAGTACCCTTTTTGAAAAGCTATCTTGTTTTGAGAGGAAATCCATTTTTAATGATTTTTAGTTCTTTTAGAAAAATAGTTTAGAAAAACAAGTGTTTTACCGAAACCCCGAAGGGCTGATGCCTTTGTCCAATCAAACAAGAACAGACTCCAGCGGCCCTTCGATGCTTGGAAGAAAACATTGGTAGACTAAAATCATGTGTATGTCGAAAAGGGTTCTGGGTTCTAGGTCCGGCTAACACTAGTAAACTACTGCCACTAACACAGTGGCGACAACCCAAACAGGAAAGTAAGACCTCCCGGGTCCACCGTTTACCCCAAACGGTTCCCGGTATAGACAAGCGATACACTACCTCTACCAGACTCCACTCTGCTCCCAAACACGAGTGCAAATGCATCCCCACACTAAAAAAAGTCCCGACCGCTCGGCCCACTACCCGGCCGAGGATAACACTAAGTCTAGGAATGATACATAATGTGTGGATGTCTAAACATAAATATCCCTAGCCCAAATGAGGGTTTTTCTACTGGTCTGGTTACACATGCAACATATGACGGGGGTGCTAGGTCAGGTTCCAAGATAGCAATAATTTAACAGTGGTAGAAAGCAAAAGAGATCATACGATCCTCAGATAATACAAAGAATAATAACATTCAAATTCTAGCATGCTACCCAGTCCAATCCCTATCATGCATGATTCTATATCAATAGAATTAGCGCACAGTCCATAGATCCTGAAAGCAAGGCCACCCACCTGAAGGTGCTAACTGTCTAAAATCCCACAGCTAAAGAATACCAAGAGCAACAACTCCAAGTCCAAAGGGTCCAGCACGATCCGCAATCTCTCCTGGGTGCAACACAAGGCTAAAATTACACTTAAATCCCAAAATTTAACCAAGTATTACAGTCTGTAATTCAGCCGCAAAGATGCAAATTTTTTACCTGCAGACAGGGCTCCAAAAATTCTGCAATAAACCACCACAGCGTTCCTCGCGTCGAACCCGTCGTAACGAGTACCTGCACGCTCAAAACTGAGTTTCCTACGCTGAGATAAAAATCTGGCAAGGGGAACACCCCAACACAAACTGTACAGAATTTCTGCATCAAAGAACTACAGAGAAAGGAGATTCTCACCTTCGTGAAAAATCCAGAAAAATCTAAGAAAAATCCAGGAGATTCCTTGTGAAATGTAGATGAAATTTACTTTTGAATCGCCTCGATCCTCGTCTGTGCGAAATGATACAGCTAGACACACCGCAGTGCTGTCCAAAAATCCGCGAAGAAAAAGGGGTCAAAAGGAAGCTCGGGCAACTCCAAGTTCAGCAAGGAAAAACGAGGAAACTCAAAACACCGAAGTTGGAGTCCTACCTGTCGCGAGTCCAACGGCGCGAGAATCGCCTAAATCAGAGTTCGGAGTGAGCCGGGGGAGCCCAAACACTGAGAAGGGACGAAGCGGGTCGCCGGAAATCAAGCGTCGCGCCGCGCCGTAAAATCGCGAACCTCGGGATGCGTGCCTCCAAAAATCTTCAAAGATGCTCTGTGAAATGTCTCTCAGGTGGAGGAAGAAAATCCCTAAAGGAAACACTGTGAAAAACTGCCCAGAAAAAGAGCTAGGTGAGCCCAAAGTCCTCTATTTATAGGCCCAGCCCGAACACACCTTGGGCCGGTTTCGGGCGCCAAGATTCGGGCGCCCGAATCCGCCAGAGGGGTCGCACGATGCCCATCCGACGCGCCCGAAAATTTGTGGTGACGCCACGTGTACACACAACACGGGACAGCAATGCAAGTGGCCCCGCCGCGCGCCACGTGTACCCCCGCGCGGTCAGCGGGGTAGGTACGGCCCGCCACTCGCGTCGCGACGCGTGGCGCACTCGAGTACGGCCGGCCTCTCGCGTCGCGACGCGTGGTGTACTCAAGTGCGGCCGACCGCCGCGTCAGGCGCCCCTGTGCGCGCTCCGTCCCGAGGCGGGTCTCCACGCCTTCGCTGCGCCGTGCAAGCTGAGCCCACCTATAGGAGACTGCCACGCGTCCCATGCACCGGGTCCACGCACCCACTTTTGGGTTCCGTGGACCGCGCCGTGTGCGCCCACCAACCAGGGCGCGACACGTGGTTCCCGCTCAGAACCCTGCGCCGTCGTTCAAACCGTGCACCGACGCTCAATTCCCCGTGGACCGCGCACCGAAAGCCAACCAATCCCCCTGCCCCGTGTCCCGCGCCGGGCTCATGCACCCAACCGCGCCGCTCCGTGGACCGAACACCGCGAACCGGCCAATGACAGGCCGCCACGTGGCAGCCGGCGGTCCACAGTCACCTCCCATGCACCGAAAAACCCTGAAAACTTCCGGAAGCCCGTTTTGGTCATCCGGACTCCAAATTTAACAAGCAAATAGCCGTTTTCAAGCGTTTTTCCGCGCTGAATCCAAATCCACCCTTTTCGGCCCAAACCATTTCAAAAATTCGGCAAATGCAGCCGAAGGCCAATCCAGCTGTGGATATCACACAGGGTCATCTGTGTGGCATCCCTTTGATGCACTATAGGCAGATACACCAACACTAGGTGTTCTACACCAGGGTTCATGGAGAAGCTACACGGGGGTCAGGGTCACCACATCCTCCCCCACTAAAAGAAAGTTTCGTCCCTGAAACTAAAACACACTACAACAAGAAAACTAACACAATCCAATCAACCCAAAGAACTCAAACACTAAACTGACCAGAAAGGTACGGCTCCACCAGCAGGAAAGTCATCAACCCCAACCCTCGATTTAGAAAATAGCTGAAATTAGCAAAAGTCCGAAAATTTCGAAAGATCAGTGCCTTCGCCCCAATCAAGCAAGAACAGGTTCGGGCACTGTCTCCATTTCTGGAGCAATCTTTCGAAGTTTTCGTCATGTTCGTAAATTTCAGCACAAAGGCGAGAAAAGGAGAGTGAAGTGTGGTGTCGTTCCTGCTGTGGCTACAAACAAAGCTACCACTACCGAGACTCCAATGGACACAACCTCTAGTCCTAAACATCACAACTGCTCCCGTGGCGGCGTCTCTCCACAGTCGCTGAAGCCCATGCTGCTGGAAGGATACGCCGGCAACCCGAGAAAATTGAACTCCTCCTGTCCAACTCGCAGAAGGGTAACTGCTCTCATTCCATTATCAGTCGTAGCACGGCACCGCATCAACTAGTCCCCTGTGTGCTCAATCCAAGTCTTGGAGCTATCCTTGATTCGTCACATCCGCAGGTGAAGTCCCAAGTCTCAACTGCACTGATCATACACCACAAACCTCCTCTACTTGTAGGATATCGGAAGAATCCAATCACTAAAACATGTAGCAAAAATTCCTAACCTACTCATGTAAGATGCTGATGCAGATGCTCTACTAATAATGCAGAAGAATACAGCGGTATCGAATTGCTCAACTCAGCTAGCAGAAATAACAATCATACCTGCCGCGACATGATCCGCTGCCGGGGTGTCCTCCACCAGGGCTGCATCAAACCCGTCCACTAGGTGCTGCAGATCGTCGTCCCGTCTGTCCCGACGTCGTGGCCCACTCTGGCCGACGGTGTGCCGGAGGGGCTTCCGCTGCATGGATAGGCAAGGGGGGTGCTGTCGCAATCGGCCGCACTGACAAAATGGCCTGGGGGCAAGCTGCGCGAAAATGTCCCAACTCTCCACAAAGAAACACCGCCCCCGTCTCTGATCACACTGCGACGGTGGATGAGGCCCGCCACAAATGACACACCGCTCCTGTCGCTGCTGCCGGTACTGCTGCTGCTGCGGGGGCCCACCTGATCTCCGCGCGCCTACGAAACCCACGACCCCTCAGGATGAGATCGTGGAGGTCTCGGAGGTCCCTGCCGGCTCGTCTGACCCTCAACCTCCGGTGTTGGGCGCTTCGCCCCCGAAATCCCTGCGGAAGCTGGGGCCACCTCTGCCATCACTGCCTCTCCACACTCAACATATAAAGCCTGCTCCATCGAAGCCTCTAAAGTCTGCAATCTGTGGGAGCGAACAAGCTGATAAATGTCCCGACGCATCCTCGCTCAAACATGTAAATCTGGTGAGCCTCATCCCTGGCCACGTGAGGCATACATGCCAACAGCTGATTGAAGTCAGCTATGTACACATGCACGGGCCTATCTCCCTGGCAGAGATTCCTCAGCTGCTCCTCCGATCTCTGACAAACACTCTCAGGAAAGAAGGCCCCTAGAAGAAGACTGCGGAACTCCGCCCAAGGGAGAAGCTGCATCCCCGGGGACCCGCAGGTCGCACACGCCGCCACCAAGCCGCGGCGTTGCTCTCCAAGAAGTGTGGCAAGAAGACCCGAAACCGATCCACAATGAACATACTCTCAAAATGGCGCTCCATGGCCGTGATCGAAGACTCGGCCTCCCACGGCTCAGCACTCATACCAGAAAAACAGGGTGGATCGAACTGGCAGAACCTCATCGACAGATCCACCACCACACGCTGCTCAGCTGAAGTCAAAGGTCCCGTCGACCCAGGCGGTGGTATGCTAGAAACCGGCTCGACAGGAATAGCCGGCGCTGACGGAACCACAGGGGACGCCACAGCTGGCGAAGAAGGCACAGGCGAACTCTCAGGGGGTGCTACCACCGCTGCGCCCTCTGCTCTAACAGAAGCATCATCCGACCCAAGGCCTCCTCCTGGCGCCGAGATGCCTACTCCTGGCGCTGAGAAGCCTCCTACTGGCGCTGTGAAGCCTCCTCCCGGCGCTGAGATGTCTCCTCCTGACGCCGCACCGCCTCAGACAACTGTGCCACCTGGGCACGGAGCTCCAGAACCTCCCTCTGCTGTCCCTGCCCCGAGTCCTCCCGCTCGGGCTCATCGGAGGGGAAGGCTGAGAACGCGTCTGTACCCAGCGTCGGGAGGCATCGTGCCCACCTGCAACACACATGCAAACATCAGAACAGTACCAAACAACACTCGACCCAATCCAGCGAAAGTCTAAGACATGTCATCCATTCCCTAGCATTATGTTGTCTGTAGCCAACATAATTGCTTAGGAGAATAAACATGCCAATCACTCATCCCATCCCTGGGAGAGGTAAAAACTCAATCAGGACTCTCGCTAAAAGTCACGACTCTCACATAGTCATCCTAATGTCCAACCACAAGCCTAGGGTTTCTAAGTCCACAATGACCTACAACCTAGGCTCTGATACCACCTAATCTGTCACGCCCCGGGACGAAACTGCGACCCGGCTCGCCAACAGATCCGCCGCCCATACGGGAGGCCCCGTATAGACGAAGCGACTAACCTGCAAAGATCAACTATACTATACAGATATCAGAGTTGAAAGTAAACTGCTGAAAATGAAAATATACAACTCAAACTCCTCCCCAAAGAACATAAATCTCTCAAGCAGTAAAAGAATAAAACTCTATACCTCACTAAAAAGAAGTCCCAACCGCTCGGCCCACTACCCGGGCGAGGATAACACTAAGTCCAGGAATGATACATAATGTGTGGATGTCTAAACATAAACATCCCTAGCCCAAGTGAGGGTTTTTCTACTGGTTTGGTTACACATGCAACATATGACGGGGGTGCTAGGTCAGGTTCCAAGATAGCAATAATTTAACAGTGGTAGAAAGCAAAAGAGATCATACGATCCTCAGATAATACAAGAATAATAACATTCAATTCTAGCATGCTACCCAGTCCAATCCCTATCATGCATGATTCTATATCAATAGAATTAGCGCACAGTCCATAGATCCTGAAAGCAAGGCCACCCACCTGAAGGTGCTAACTGTCTAAAATCCCACAGCTAAAGAATACCAAGAGAAAGCAACAACTCCAAGTCCAAAGGGTCCAGCACGATCCGCAATCTCTCCTGGGTTCAACACAAGCTAAAATTACACTTAAATCCCAAAATTTACCAAGTATTACAGTCTGTACACCCCAAGAGATGCCATTTTTTCACCTCACCTGCAGACAGGGCTCCAAAAATTCTTCAATAAAATATCACAGCGTTCCTCGCGTCGAACCCGTCGTAACGAGTACCTGCACGCTCAAAACCGAGTTTCCTACGATGAGATAAAAATCTGGCAAGGGAACACCCCAACACAAACTGTACAGAATTTCTGCATCAAAGAACTACAGAGAAAAGAGTTTTTCACCTTCGTGATAAATCCAAAAAATCTAAGAAAAATCCAGGAGATTCCTTGCGAAATTTAGATGAAATTGCCTTTGAATCGCCTCGATTCGTTGTCTGTGCAAAAGATACAGCTAGAATACCGCAGTGCTGTCCAAAAATCCTCGAAGAAAGGGGTCAAAAGGAAGCTCGGGCAACTCCAAGTACAGAATGGAAAACAAGAAACTCAAAACACCGAAGTTGATTCCTACCTGTCGCGAGTCCAACGGCGCGAGAATCGCCTAAATCGGGAGGTCGGGGTGAGCGGGGGAGCCCAAACACTGAGAAGGGACGAAGCGGGTCGCCGGAAATCAAGCGTTGCACCGCGCCGTAAAATCGCGAACCTCAGGATACGTGCCTTCAAAAATCTTCAAGATGCTCTGGAAATGTCTCTCATGTGGAAAGAAAATCCCTAAAGGAAACACTGTGAAAAACTGCCCAGAAAAGAGCTAGGTGAGCCCAAAGTCCTCTATTTATAGCCCAGCCCGAACACACCTTGGGCAGGTTTTCGGGCGCCAAGATTCGGGCGCCCGAATCCGCCAGAGGGGGTCGCACGAAGCCCATCCGACGCGCCCGAAAATTGTGGTGACGCCACGTGTACACACAACACGGGACAGCAATGCAGTGGCCCCGCCGCGCGCCACTGTCCCCCCGCGGTCGGCGGGGTAGGTACGGCCCGCCACTCGCGTCGCAACGCGTGGCGCACTCGAGTACGGCCGGCCTCTCTCGCGTCGCGACGCGTGGCGTACTCGAGTGCGGCCGACCGCCGTGTCAGGCGCCCCTGTGCGCGCTCCGTCCCGAGGCGGATCTCCACGCCTTCGCTGCGCCGCGCAAGCTGAGCCCACCTATAGGAGACTGCCACGCGTCCCATGCACCGGTCCACGCACCCACTTTTTGGGTTCCATGGACCGCGCCGTGTGCGCCCACCAACCAGGGCGCGACACGTGTTCCCGCTCAGAACCCTGCGCCGCCGTTCAAACCGTGCACCGACGCTCAATTCCCTGTGGACTCGCGCACCGAAGCCAACCAATCCCCGCCTCCCCGTGTCCCCGCGCCGGGCTCATGCACCCAGCCGCGCCGCTCCGTGGACCGAACACCGCGCGAACCGGCCAATGACAGGCCGCCACGTGGCAGCCGGCGTTCCACAGTCACCTCCCATGCACCGAAAACCCTGAAAACTTCCGGAAGCCCGATTTTTGGTCATCCGGACTCAAAATTTAACAAGCAAATAGGCGTTTTCAAGCGTTTTTTCGCGCTGAATCCAAATCCACCCTCTGTTTGGCCCAAAACCATTTCGAAAATTCGGCAAATGCAGCGGAAAGAGGCCAATCCAGCTGTGGATAATCACATAGGGTCCATCTGTGTGGCATCCCTTTGATGCACTATGGGCCAGATACACCAACACTAGGTGTTCTACACTAGGGTTCATGGGAGAAGCTACACGGTGGTCAGGGTCACCACAGGTCCGGACTGGATAAGTCTGATCCGGACTATCGTCATTTTCAGAAGATTTTCTGAAAAACGCAGTTCGGGGTCCGACTGAAACAGGGGAGGTCCGGACTGTTGCATGCAATTTGTGTAGAATTTAAGGTTCGGGGTCCTACTGAAACAGGGGGTGTCCGGACTGGAAAATTGCATGAACCAACCATGTTTGGGTCCGGACTGGACGTGG
>CM055063.1:28003530-28036542 GCA_029204045.2 Tillandsia leiboldiana
GGGTCTCTACCCAAGGAGTCATGCTCCGAAATGACGAGTCTCAAATTCGAAGCGTATTACATTCTTTTTATTATTATTATTTTTCTTTGTTCCTTAGCCACTTTTAGTCTTTTTATTAAATTTTGCCTCATTCATTAATTTCTTACACTGGTGCTTCCAAGTTCGGATGCTGCTAACTCACTTTCTTCCAAAAGGATTCTGCGTCGATCCGAAATAATCAAAACTCATCTGACGGGTCTCTACCCAAACCTCTTGCAAAATATTTATCTTGGAACCATTCGGAGTACCTCGCCCGACGGGTCTCTACCCAAGGAGTCATGCTCCCAAATGACGAGTCTCAAATCCGAAGGTTCATTCACATTTTTCTTTTTCCTTTTCACCTTTAGCCTTCTAAAGTATCTCGTCGACGGGTCTTACCCAAGGAGTCATGCTCGAAATAACGAGTCTCAAATTCGAAGGCGCATTTACATTCTTTTATTATTATTATTTTTCTTTGTTCCTTAGCCACTTTTAGCTTTTTTATTAAATTTTGCCTCATTCATTAATTTATCCCTTATCCTAGGTCTTACCACAAGGGTACTAGGGAGTCTCTTGGACTCTTAAACATGTCTCTTTCATATTATTTAACTCAAGTTGAAGTTAAGTAAGGGTTGTCATTTGCCCAGACACCCTAAGACCAACTCTAGGATTATATTTGTTTAACTCTTTAACCTTGTGATCACATACACTTTTCCTTAGAGTTTGACTCTAGGTTAGATACTCTAGCATACAATCTTAACTTAATCTGTAACATATGCCACGCGTCCTCTTCCTAGGTTAATGCCACACATTCTTTACCCTTACTCTAGGTTTTCTCCTAGTTTTCACATCCATGCAATTCGACGCAATTTTCTCCTAAGTCATATGCCAACCATGCACTTTTCCTCTATATTCATTTACATAAATCTCTAGGGCTATACCCAGACATGATCACCCTCATATATAATTTCCGACTTTTACGCATGCAACATAAAATAACATTTGTCATTTACGCATGCAATATAACCTGTATTATGTTTATCATAATTCTCTTTTAGAGCTAGACCTTGACATGATGATAATCATAAAATAATTTTTGGCTTTTAGGCATGCAAATATAACCATCACAAATCATAAAATAAATGCAAATAAAACCTGTATTATGTCTATCATAATTCTCTTTTAGGGCTAAATCCTGACATGATGATAATCATAAAATAATTTTTGGCTTTTAGGCATGCAAATATAACCATCACAATCATAAAATGATTTTTATCATTTACGCATGCAAATTTATCCTATATTGGTTCATCAAAATTCTCTTTTAGGGCGGTGTTTGCCGAATTTTAGAAAAGGAATTGGGCCAAACGGAGTTCGGATTTGGATTCAGCGCGGAAAAAACGCTTGAAAACGGCTATTTATTTGTCGAATTTGGAGTCCGGATGACCAAAAACAGGTTTTCGGAAGTTTCGGGGGATTTTTGGTGCATGGGGGTGCTTCGTGGACCGGCCTATGCCACGTGGCAGCTCCACCATTGGGCGGCCCACGTCGCTCGGTCCACGGGAAAGGGCGCGGCGGGCCACGTGGCAGGCGCGGAGGATGGCGGGCGTGTGGGGCGCGGTCCAGGGAGGTTGGCGCGGGGCTCGTGGACGGGCGCACGACACGCGTCGCCGGCTGGTTGGGTGGTCCACCTAGACTCGGTCCACGCGTGCGCGCGAGGCGGCGCCTCGGGGCGCGGGCCGTGCGGGCCACAGTGCGGCTGGTCGGCCCGCACATGGCCCGCACTCGAGTGCGGGCCACGTGTCGGCCGGCCAGCGGAGGGTGCATGCACTGCCTCCAGCGCACCGGGCCACGTGGCGGGCGGCCAGTCGCCCCGCACGGCTGTTTGCTGTGCGGGGGACACGGGGCCGCTCCAGGGACTTTCGGGCCGTCGGACGGCCCCCCGTCCGACCTGCTTTGAGGATTCGGGCGCCCGAAAGTGGCGCCCGAATCCGACAAAAAGGGGGGGTGTTGGCAGCCTATATAAAGGCCTTTTGGGGGGCCCTTTTGCTCACTTTCTGTGAGGATTTCCACAGTGAACCCTTAATGAAAAATTTTCTTCTACCTGAAACCCTTCTTGTTGCTCACTCCTGAGATTTTTAGGAGTGCGTTTTTCGAGGTTGGTCATTTTCCGGCGCGGCGCGACACTCGTTCTTCGACGACCCGTTTCGTCCCTTCGCAGTGTTTAGGCTGCCCCGGCTCACCCCGACCTCCGATTCGGGTGATTTTTGCGCCGTTGGACTCTCGACAGGTAGGGCTTCATTTTGATATTTTGAGTTGCCCCTGGTTTTCTTGTGGATTTTGAGTTTTCCCGAGCTTATTTGTGACCCATTTTTCCTCGCGGAGTTTTGGACAGCACCTTCTTGATTTGGCTATAACTTCGTGCTCAGGCGACGGATCGAGGCCATTTAAAAGGTATTTCTCATCTACATCTCGCGAGGAATCTCCAGGAATTTTCTCAGATTTTTCTGAATATTTTTCGAAGTTGGAAATCTCCTTTCTCTGTAACTTTTTGGTACAGAAATTCTGCACAGTTTTGTTTGGGGTGTTCCCCTTGCCGAATTTGTATCTCAACGAAGGAAGCTCGGTTTTGAACGTGCAGGTACTCGTTTCGACGGGTTCGTCGCAAGGAACGCGACGGTATTTTTCTTGGAATTTTTTGAGCACCCTTCGCAGGTGAAAATCTGAGATCTTTAGATCGGTAATTTTGGGACAGATTTTGTGATGTTTGAAGGACTAAAATTTGTATGTTCTTCTTGGAGGTTTGGCACAGCATTGCGGTGAGTTTTGGTGCGAGCGCGGGTTTTCGCATTTGGGACAGGATTTTAGCGCTCGAGGTGGGTACCGTTGTTAACCTCTTATTTTGGACAACCCACTAGGCATATTGGAGCTTGTATTTTGTAATATGGCCAACATACTAGTAAAAATGAACATAGTATGCTTAATGAAAGAAAAGGACTCACGATTGATACTTGCATCTTTAGAGGACTAGACACTAATAAATGGTAATAACGGCTAAATCTGTTTCATACTTAATGTTTATTGAAGGACTTAGGCATGTGTCTAAATCAGCTTATGGCAGGTTAATATTTTGGATATTTTACCCAAGGCATAATGTAAGAATTGGAATATTAAAATTATCTTGCTTAGTAAAGGACTTTTGCATGCTTGAATGATCATCTAGTTAGGCCACCTTTTTCTGCTGAACTATCATGCTGGAATTGACTTAGGAGAAACCATGATTTCATTTTCTCCAGTTATCTTGACATAGGGGATGTCATGCTCAGGTTAGAGCAGGGGCTGGGATAGTGTAGTCAGATACTTGGGATTCGGGACGGACAGGCTGTGATGGCAGGGTGTTGCGGCAACCGCGGATTTTGGGCGGTTGGCCGGACAGTTGTTATTGCATCAGATCGGGGAGAGGATTTGGGTTTCTTTTAGTGGATGGTTATTTCCATTTAGATCAGTGTCATGATCCAGTCCTGCGGACTTTTTACTCAGGCATTTTACTCGTGTGGGTCGCTCCCTTCGAGTGCCACTCCGGAGTGCGCGTTATGCAGACTTGAGTCCTTGAGACTCCTATCCCCTATCGGTGTTATGCGTAGCCTGGCATACCCGATTTGGCAGGCATCGCGCGGCAGTACCAGTGTTTACTGGGGTATAGATTGGTTTGGTCAGGCAGGCTTTGTTATTCTGATGTATATATGTAGCTATCTTTTAGCTGGGCATGTAGAGGCATACTAGTGGTAGCTTTTATCAGTAGTTTTATTTTCAGTTTACCACTTTTATTCTTTTCGCCTCTGGTAGTCCTAGTGGGCAGGTTCGAGTTGAGGTTTACCCACTAGGGGAGGCTACTGTCTTTATAGTAGTTCTCACCCCACCCTTTTTCCCTCTCTTTTTCCCCTTTGTTTTGCAGAGTCCTCTGCGGGAGTTGCGGGACCCTCTTCCCTGGACCGAGGTAAGAGGATCGTTGACTAGCTAGCTGTTTTCCCCTGATCCTGAGTTTGATAGATTTTGATGTATCCCCGGTACACTCAGACTGTTGTACTTCCTTTTATTTTGGGTCTGGTTTCGGCCAGCTGGATGTATTTTTTTGTGAGCTGGGAGAGACACATGTATATTTTTGAGAGTTATGTTGTACTTTACTTTCCAGTATTCTTCTGAGATGTACTAGTTTTAGTTTAGCTCTGTTTTATGCTCCTTTATTATATCTTCATATCTGAGCAGGTTACCAGCGCTTCGTGTACACGGGAAATTCCGTGTGCACGGCGGATCTGTGGACGAGCCCGGGTTCTGGTTTACACCCGGGGCGTGACAGATTAAAATGGTATCAGAGCTTAGGGATAGGTCAGTTGGGACTTAGGAAACCCTAGGCTTTTGGCAGACCCTAGGATGGCAGGGCGCGAGTGACGCGACATTTTGCGAAAGTCGGCAATTTATTATTAACTCTTCCTGTGAGTGGAGAGGGATTGGCATATCCTATTTCTGGTAGACTATTATGTTGGCTGCAGACAACATAAGGTTACAGAAATAGGGGGATGTTCATGACTTTCGCTGGATTGGGTCGAGAGTGCTTTTGTTTACTGACCCGTGGTTTCTTGTGTGGCAGGATGCCTCCTAGGCGGCAGATCCCTACTCGGGGTACTCCTACACCCCCGAGGAGCCGGAGCAGTCCGGGCCTTCGGAGATTAGTGAGCTCAGGGCCATGGTGGCCCAGTTGGCGGAGAGCCACCGCCGTCAGGAGCAGAGGTTTGACCAGTTGCTTGCCCAGGTTGGGGCACCTCCCCCTGCTACTGTAGAGGCCCCTGTACCACCTGTTGTACCACCGGCTATTCCACCAGTCCCTACGGCACCGTCGTCGAGCAGTGGGGCCCAGGGGATGTTCAGGCCGTTGACCCCGCGGAGGAGCGGGAGTTTGCTGACAAGCTCTCACAGTTTTGCAAGCGAGGACCGCCTAGGTTCTCAGGGCGGAGCACACATCCGTGGGAGATAGGATCGTGGCTGGCAGCAATGGAGAAGTTATTTCGGGACTTCTTCATTGACCATAGATACAGAGTGCATATGGCAGTACACTGTCTAGAGGGGGATGCAGATGCCTGGTGGCGTCGGGTTGAGCCTTGGAGTTTCAGATTACCCGACAGCTGCCTTGGTCAGAGTTTCGGCGGATGATTATGGACACCTATTTCTCCACGAGCGTGAAGAAAAAGATTGAGGATGACTTGAAGAATCTACAGCAAGGTGATCGGGCTGTATGGGATTATTTTCAGGAGTTCACACAGTTGCTCAACTGCGTGCCCTATGTTGCCAGGGATGGGCCGCACCAGGTAGAGCTTTTTGAGACGGGCCTTCGCCCAGAGATTTATACCTTAGTGCACGCCAGAGGCTTCAGACCTTATCAGAGGCAGTGGATCATGCACAGTGGGTCGAGAGGGGAGACCACGTTGTCGCTAGACGTGGAGGCTTGGTCGCTCAGGGTTCTGAGAGGAAGCGACCAGCGCCAGATGATGGGGGACAGGCCAGTTCCTGGAGGCCGCCCCGACCGCCACCGCCTCAGTTTACGGGCCGGGGGCTCGGAGCGGCGAGGGTCTGGGGGATCCCAGAGGCCCCCGCAGCATCAGCAGCAGCAGCCCCAGCGACAGCAGCAGCATTCGCAGCAGCAGAGGTCGCAGTCTCGACAGCAGGGGTCACGCAGCAGAGGCAGCAGCAGCAGCAGTCGAGGCAGTCTCAGTCGGCGGTCAGGTGCATCTTTTGCAGGGGACAGCACCCGTCGGATACTTGTGATCAGAGGTATGGCCGCTGTTATCGGTGTGGACAGTCTGGCCACATTCGTGCTACTTGCCCTTTCTCAGCATCGCCGGCTCCTTCCTCAGCATCAGCCCCTTCGGCGCCCCAACAGCGGCCTTATGCTCCAGCGAGCAGGGCTCCTTCTTCGCATCCTGCAGACTACAGACCCCGGCACAGAGTGGGCGTGTTTACGCCGCCCAGGTAGAGGACTCCGCAGCAGCCGACCACGTGGTGGCAGGTATCACTTTACTTTTTGGTACTAGAGCTCGCACTTTATTTGATACCGGTGCATCACATTCTTTTATCAGTAGATCATTTGCATCATCCTATGGATTAGAGTTAGGTCGGTTGCCACATGCATTAGAGGTACGGATTCCTGAGCATACATTGCATGTAGAGGAGTGTTGTTGGTCTTGCCCTGTACAGCTTGAGTCTTGGGTTTTGCCAGCGGACCTTATGGTCCTTAGTCAGCTGCGAGATTTTGACATTGTACTGGGGGTGGATTGGCTGGCCCGCTATTTCGCGACGATTGACTGCGCCGCGAGGACTGTTACTTTTAGCGAGCCAGGCCAGGAGGTGTTCGTTTACAGGGGGTGCCAGAGTGCTTTCTTTGCCTCTGTGGTTTCGACTTCTCGGGCGAGGCAGATGATGCGCAGTGGCTGCGTAGCCTTTTTGGCTTGTGTGGTAAAGGAGCCTACGGCGGCACCGGGACTCACGGATATCCCTATTGTCCATGAGTTCCCGGACGTGTTTCCACCGGAGTTGACTTGTATGCCGCCGGATAGGGAGGTTGAGTTTTTGATTGACGTAGTCCCAGGAACTGCGCCAATCTCTAAGGCTCCTTACCGGATGGCACCGGCTGAGTTGCGAGAGTTAAAGGAGCAACTTCAGGATTTAATGGATAAAGGCTTTGTGAGGCCAAGTGTATCGCCTTGGGGAGCGCCGGTGCTATTTGTGAAGAAGAAAGATGGATCACTTCGACTGTGTGTTGATTATCGAGAGCTGAATAAAGTGACCATCAAGAACAAGTACCCTTTGCCGCGCATCGATGATCTATTTGATCAGCTGCAAGGGTCTTGTGTCTTCTCCAAGATTGACTTACAGTCTGGTTACCACCAACTGAAGGTGAAGGCCGAGGACATCCCGAAGACGGCATTCAGGACGCGGTACGGGCATTATGAGTTTACCGTCATGCCTTTTGGATTGACTAATGCCCCTGCTGCTTTTATGGATTTAATGAATAGGATTTTTCGGCCATATCTGGATCGATTCGTGGTGGTGTTTATTGATGATATCCTGATCTATTCACGGAGTGATGCGGAGCACGAGGAGCATCTGAGGATTGTGCTGCAACTTCTCTGGGAGAAGAAGTTGTATGCCAAACTATCTAAGTGCGAATTTTGGCTTAGAGAGGTCACCTTTTTGGGGCATGTGATCTCCGCCGCAGGAGTGGCCGTGGACCCGGCGAAGATTGAGGCAGTCCGGGATTGGCCTCGACCAACGACGGTATCTGAGGTTCGCAGTTTTATGGGCTTAGCCGGATACTACCGTCGGTTTGTGGAAGGTTTTGCGAAACTTTCCACACCCCTCACTCGTCTGACTCGTAAAGGGATTAAGTTTATTTGGAGTGAGGATTGCCAGAGGAGCTTTGAGGAATTAAAGAACAGATTGATGTCGGCTCCTATCCTTTCCCTCCCTATTATGGGGAAAGGATATGTGATTTATAGTGATGCATCGCACAGTGGACTTGGTTGCGTGCTGATGCAGGAGGGTAGAGTGATCGCGTATGCCTCTCGGCAGCTAAAAGATTATGAAAAGAACTACCCCACCCATGACTTGGAGCTTGCTGCAGTGGTTTTTGCATTGAAGTTGTGGCGCCATTATCTGTATGGGGAGCACTGCGAGATTTACACAGATCACAAGAGCTTGAAATACTTGTTCACACAGAAGGAGCTCAACTTGAGGCAACGCCGATGGTTAGAATTATTAAAGGATTATGATGTGGATATACTCTACCATCCCGGCAAGGCCAACGTGGTTGCTGATGCCTTGAGCAGGAGAGCAGTGCAGAGCTTATCTTTGATGATCACCGATCAGGCGCCACTACTTGAGCAGATGAGGCGGTTAGAGCTCGAGGTTGTATCCCCTGGGGTCTCTGCGCGACTTATGACTCTAGTCGTACAGCCCACTCTGTTGGACAGGATTCGGGAGAGACAGAGTGAGGACCCCACTTGATGAGGGTTCGAGAGCAGATTCAGACGGACTCGCAGGGGATTTTTCAGTTGATGCTTCGGGAGTACTTCGGTACAGGGACCGAGCTTGTGTGCCCATGGATACAGAGATTCGAGAGCAGATCTTGAGGGAGGCCCACTATACACCTTATACCATCCATCCTGGGGGGACTAAGATGTATAGGGACCTCAAGGCACAGTTCTGGTGGAACGGGATGAAAAGAGACATTGGGAGGTTGTAGCACATTGCTTAACTTGTCAGCAAGTAAAGGCTGAGCATCGTGTACCTGCTGGCAAGTTGCAGAGCCTCCCAATCCCTGAATGGAAATGGGAACATGTTACCATGGATTTTTTCACCCGGTTGCCGAGGGCAACAGTCAGGAGCAGACGCGATCTGGGTAGTCGTGGACAGACTCACCAAATCCGCTCACTTTTTACCGTACAGGTGACTTGGGCCACTAGACCGACTGGCACAGCTGTATTTAGACGAGGTAGTGAGGTTGGCATGGCGTGCCTGCCTCCATTGTATCTGATCGAGATTCGAGGTTTGTTTCGCGCTTTTGGAGGAGTCTGCAGGCCACTTTGGGGACGCAGCTCAGTTTCAGCACGGCTTTCCACCCACAGACAGACGGACAGTCAGAGCGGACTATACAGATTCTTGAGGACATGCTCCGGGCTTGCACGCTAGACTTTGGAGGAGGATGGGTGCGACACTTATCACTGGCAGAGTTTGCGTACAACAATAGCTTTCAAGCGAGCATCCAGATGGCTCCGTTTGAAGCATTGTATGGACGCAAGTGTCGTTCCCCACTTTATTTGAGCGATGTGGGTGAAAGACGGACTTTGGGGTCCAGAGTTGTTGCGAGAGGGCAGAGGATAAAGTCAGGATAATCAGGCAACATCTTCAGACAGCTCAGAGCAGACAGAGGAGCTACGCCGATGTGCGGAGACGAGACCTGGAGTTTAGGGACTGGAGATCATGTCTTTTTGAAGGTTTCGCCTTCAAAGGGTATCCGGAGATTTGGGATTCGTGGGAAACTGAGCCCTCGTTATATTGGACCTTTTGAGGTATTGGAGCGCATAGGGCCAGTTGCCTACAGGCTTGCACTTCCTCCCAGGCTTGCTGGTGTTCACGATGTATTTCATGTATCGACCCTGAGGAAGTACGTTCATGATCCGTCTCACATCATCGATTTCACCCCACTGGAGGTTGCTGAGGATCTGAGCTTTGTTGAGCGGCCATTGAGGATCTTGGACCGCGAGGTTAGAGAGCTGCGCAGCCGGGCCATCCCTTATGTGAAGATCCTCTGGAGCGGTCGTGATGAGCACGAGGCTACCTGGGAGCTAGAGTCAGCGATGATGGATGCTTACCCCCATTTGTTCGAGGCCCCGGCTTGAGGTATGGCTTTTGTTTCGAGGACGAAACTCTTTTTAGTGGGGGAGGATGTAGTGTTCTGGTTTTTCCCCGTACAGTTTTTCCGTTGAATCCACTGTGTAGAACACCTAGTGTTGGTGTGTCTGGCCCATGGTGCATCAAAGGGGTGCCACATATGGACCCTGTGTGGTATTTAGCTGATTTGGTCTTCGGCGGTGTTTGCCGAATTTTAGAAAAGGAATTGGGCCAAACGGAGTTCGGATTTGGATTCAGCGCGGAAAAAACGCTTGAAAACGACTATTTATTTGTCGGATTTGGAGTCCGATGACCAAAAACGGGTTTTCGGAAGTTTCGGGGGATTTTTGGTGCATGGGGGTGCTTCGTGGACCGGCCTATGCCACGTGGCAGCTCACCATTGGGCGGCGCACGTCTCCCGGTCCACGGGAAAGGGCGCGGCGGTGCATGGACCGCGCGGCGGGCCACGTGGCAGGCGCGGAGTGGCGAGCGTGTGGGGCGCGGTCCAGGGAGGTTGGCGCGGGGCTCGTGGACCGGGCGCACGACACGCGTCGCCGGCTGGTTGGGTGGTCCACCTGGACTCGGTCCACGCATGCGCGAGGCGGCACCTCGGGGCGCGGGCCGGTGCAGGGCCACAGTGCGGCTGGTCGGCCGCACATGGCCCGCACTCGAGTGCGGGCCACGTGTCGGCCGGCCAGCGGAGGGGTGCATGCACCGCCTCCAGCGCACCCGGGCCACGTGGCGGGCGGCCAGTCGCCCCGCGCGGCTGTTTGCTGTGCGGGGGACACGTGGCCGCTCCAGGGACTTTCGGGCGGTCGGACGGCCCCCCGTCCGACCTGCTTTGAGGATTCGGGCGCCCGAAAGTGGCGCCCGAATCCGACAAAAAGGGGGGGTGTTGGCAGCCTATATAAAGGCCTTTTGGGGGGCCCCTTTTGCTCACTTTCTGTGAGGATTTCCACAGTGAACCCTTAATGAAAAATTTTCCTCTACCTGAAACCCTTCTTGTTGCTCACTCCTGAGATTTTTAGGAGTGCGTTTTTCGAGGTTGGTCATTTTCCGGCGCGGCGCGACACTCGTTCTTCGACGACCCGTTTCGTCCCTTCGCAGTGTTTAGGCTGCCCCGGCTCACCCCGACCTCCGATTCGGGTGATTTTTGCGCCGTTGGACTCTCGACAGGTAGGGCTTCATTTTTGATATTTTGAGTTGCCCCTGGTTTTCTTGTGGATTTTGAGTTTTCCCGAGCTTATTTGTGACCCATTTTTCCTCGCGGAGTTTTGGACAGCACCTTCTTGATTTGGCTATAACTTCGCGCTCAGGCGACGGATCGAGGTGATTTAAAAGCCATTTCTCATCTACATCTCGCGAGGAATCTCCTGGAATTTTCTCAGATTTTTCTGAATAATTTTCGAAGTTGGAAATCTCCTTTCTCTGTAACTTTTTGGTACAGAAATTCTGCACAGTTTTGTTTGGGGTGTTCCCCTTGCCGAATTTGTATCTCAACGAAGGAAGCTCGGTTTTGAACGTGCAGGTACTCGTTTCGACGGGTTCGTCGCAAGGAACGCGACGGTATTTTTCTTGGAATTTTTTGAGCACCCTTCGCAGGTGAAAATCTGAGATCTTTAGATCGGTAATTTTGGGACAGATTTTGTGATGTTTGAAGGACTAAAATTATGTATGTTCTTCTTGGAGGTTTGGCACAGCATTGCGGTGAGTTTTGGTGCGAGCGCGGGTTTTCGCATTTGGGACAGAATTTTAGCGCTCGAGGTGGGTACCGTTGTTAACCTCTTATTTTGGACAACCCACTAGGCATATTGGAGCTTGTATTTTGTAATATGGCCAACATACTAGTAAAAATGAACATAGTATGCATAATGAAAGGAAAAGGACTCACGATTGATACTTGCATCTTTAGAGGACTAGACACTAATAAATGGTAATAACCGGCTAAATCTGTTTCATACTTAATGTTTATTGAAGGACTTAGGCATGTGTCTAAATCAGCTTATGGCAGGTTAATATTTTGGATATTTTTACCCAAGGCATAATGTAGGAATTGGAATATTAAAATTATCTTGCTTAGTAAAGGACTTTTACATGCTTGAATGGTCATCTAGTTATGCCACCTTTTTCTGCTGAACTATCATGCTGGAATTGACTTAGGAAAAACCATGATTTCATTTTCTCCAGTTATCTTGACATAGGGGATGTCATGCTCAGGTTAGAGCAGGAGCTGGGATAGTGTAGTCAGATACTTGGGATTCGGGACGGACAGGCTGTGATGGCAGGGTGTTGCGGCAACCGCGGATTTTGGGCGGTTGACCAGACAGTTGTTATTGCATCAGATCGGGGAGAGGATTTGGGTTTCTTTTAGTGGATGGTTATTTCCATTTAGATCAGTGTCATGATCCAGTCCTGCGGACTTTTTACTCAGGCATTTTACTCGTGTGGGTCGCCCCCTCGAGTGCCACTCCGGAGTGCGCGTTATGCAGACTTGAGTCCTTGAGACTCCTATCCCCTATCGGTGTTATGCGTAGCCTGGCATACCTGATTTGGCAGGCATCGCAGGCAGTACCAGTGTTTACTGGGGTATAGATTGGTTTGGTCAGGCAGGCTTTGTTATTCTGATGTATATATGTAGCTATCTTTTAGCTGGGCATGTAGAGGCATACTAGTGGTAGCTTTTATCAGTAGTTTTATTTTAAGTTTACCACTTTTATTCTTTTCGCCTCTGGTAGTCCTAGTGGGCAGGTTCGAGTTGAGGTTTACCCACTAGGGGAGGCTATTGTCTTTATAGTAGTTCTCACCTTCACTCTTTTTCCTCTTCTTTTCCCCTTTGTTTTGCAGAGTCCTCTGCGGGAATTGCGGGACCCTCTTCCCTGGACCGAGGTAAGAGGATCGTTGACTAGCTAGCTGTTTTCCCCTGATCCTGAGTTTGATAGATTTTGATGTATCCCCGGTACACTCAGACTGTTGTACTTCCTTTTATTTTGGGTCTGGCTTCGGCCAGCTGGATGTATTTTTTTGTGAGCTGGGAGAGACACATGTATATTTTTGAGAGTTATGTTGTACTTTACTTTCCAGTATTCTTCTGAGATGTACTAGTTTTAGTTTAGCTCTGTTTTATGCTCCTTTATTATATCTTCATATCTGAGCAGGTTACCAGCGCTTCGTGTACACGGGAAATTCCGTGTGCACGGCGGATCTGTGGACGAGCCCGGGTTCTGGTTTACACCCGGGGCGTGGAAACTCGAGGGGCGCGACCCCACGGAGGAAAGTATCTGCGCTTCTCTGTCGAGCTCAAAGATGGCTCATGCAGGCTATAATCCAAACTGCGATCACAAGATCGACTAACAACACCAACGCTCACTCACAGGCTGGAAAACCACACAGCCGGGGGCCACCGTCCACCAGACGGCTCCCACAACTGAACACTAAACTCACAGGAAAGACCGACACCATAAGGGTTCGGAAACCCGATAGGCCGGTGCTTAGAACCCTATCAAACAAGAACAGACTCTAGGCTCCGCCTATCAAAGTTCCCGACCCCCTTATAGTTCGGGAACACAACAATCTCGGTACTACACGCAGAAGACACCAAGAGGGCCCGAAAGTGCCGGGAGACCTACACCTACAACCCTATCAAACAAGAACAGGTTCCAGGCTCGGCCCCCGTGGCTTTCGTCCCGACAAGGGAACGACCCCTAGAACCCAGTCCCCTCGAATCCTTTCGAGTGGGGATATTTACAGGAAAAATGTGACATTTGTTATTGAAAGCCATGTTCACTCAACCTACACCGGGTGAGGATTAAAAGTAGTACCCTTTTTGAAAAGCTATCTTGTTTTGAGAGGAAATCCATTTTTAATGATTTTTAGTTCTTTTTAGAAAAATAGTTTAGAAAAACAAGTGTTTTACCGAAACCCCGAAGGGCTGATGCCTTTGTCCAATCAAACAAGAACAGACTCCAGCGGCCCTTCGATGCTTGGAAGAAAACATTGGTAGACTAAAATCATGTGTATGTCGAAAAGGGTTCTGGGTTCTAGGTCCGGCTAACACTAGTAAACTACTGCCACTAACACAGTGGCGACAACCCAAACAGGGGAAAGTAAGACCTCCCGGGTCCACCGTTTACCCCAAACGGTTCCCGGTATAGACAAGCGATACACTACCTCTACCAGACTCCACTCTGCTCCCAAACACGAGTGCAAATGCATCCCACACTAAAAAGAAGTCCCGACCGCTCGGCCCACTACCCGGCCGAGGATAACACTAAGTCTAGGAATGATACATAATGTGTGGATGTCTAAACATAAATATCCCTAGCCCAAATGAGGGTTTTTCTACTGGTCTGGTTACACATGCAACATATGACGGGGGTGCTAGGTCAGGTTCCAAGATAGCAATAATTTAACAGTGGTAGAAAGCAAAAGAGATCATACGATCCTCAGATAAATACAAAGAATAATAACATTCAAATTCTAGCATGCTACCCAGTCCAATCCCTATCATGCATGATTCTATATCAATAGAATTAGCGCACAGTCCATAGATCCTGAAAGCAAGGCCACCCACCTGAAGGTGCTAACTGTCTAAAATCCCACAGCTAAAGAATACCAAGAGAGCAACAACTCCAAGTCCAAAGGGTCCAGCACGATCCGCAATCTCTCCTGGGTGCAACACAAGGCTAAAATTACACTTAAATCCCAAAATTTAACCAAGTATTACAGTCTGTAATTCAGCCGCAAAGATGCAAATTTTTTACCTGCAGACAGGGCTCCAAAAATTCTGCAATAAACACCACAGCGTTCCTCGCGTCGAACCCGTCGTAACGAGTACCTGCACGCTCAAAACTGAGTTTCCTACGCTGAGATAAAAATCTGGCAAGGGGAACACCCCAACACAAACTGTACAGAATTTCTGCATCAAAGAACTACAGAGAAAGGAGATTCTCACCTTCGTGAAAAATCCAGAAAAATCTAAGAAAAATCCAGGAGATTCCTTGTGAAATGTAGATGAAAATTTACTTTTGAATCGCCTCGATCCGTCGTCTGTGCGAAATGATACAGCTAGAACACCGCAGTGCTGTCCAAAAATCCGCGAAGAAAAAGGGGTCAAAAGGAAGCTCGGGCAACTCCAAGTTCAGCAAGGAAAACGAGGAAACTCAAAACACCGAAGTTGGAGTCCTACCTGTCGCGAGTCCAACGGCGCGAGAATCGCCTAAATCAGAGTTCGGAGTGAGCCGGGGGAGCCCAAACACTGAGAAGGGACGAAGCGGGTCGCCGGAAATCAAGCGTCGCGCCGCGCCGTAAAATCGCGAACCTCGGGATGCGTGCCTCCAAAAATCTTCAAAGATGCTCTGTGAAATGTCTCTCAGGTGGAGGAAGAAAATCCCTAAAGGAAACACTGTGAAAAACTGCCCAGAAAAAGAGCTAGGTGAGCCCAAAGTCCTCTATTTATAGGCCCAGCCCGAACACACCTTGGGCCGGTTTCGGGCGCCAAGATTCGGGCGCCCGAATCCGCCAGAGGGGGTCGCACGATGCCCATCCGACGCGCCCGAAAATTTGTGGTGACGCCACGTGTACACACAACACGGGACAGCAATGCAAGTGGCCCCGCCGCGCGCCACGTGTACCCCCGCGGTCAGCGGGGTAGGTACGGCCCGCCACTCGCGTCGCGACGCGTGGCGCACTCGAGTACGGCCGGCCTCTCGCGTCGCGACGCGTGGTGTACTCAAGTGCGGCCGACCGCCGCGTCAGGCGCCCCTGTGCGCGCTCCGTCCCGAGGCGGGTCTCCACGCCTTCGCTGCGCCGTGCAAGCTGAGCCCACCTATAGGAGACTGCCACGCGTCCCATGCACCGGGTCCACGCACCCACTTTTGGGTTCCGTGGACCGCGCCGTGTGCGCCCACCAACCAGGGCGCGACACGTGGTTCCCGCTCAGAACCCTGCGCCGTCGTTCAAACCGTGCACCGACGCTCAATTCCCCGTGGACCGCGCACCGAAAGCCAACCAATCCCCGCCTGCCCCGTGTCCCGCGCCGGGCTCATGCACCCAACCGCGCCGCTCCGTGGACCGAACACCGCGAACCGGCCAATGACAGGCCGCCACGTGGCAGCCGGCGGTCCACAGTCACCTCCCATGCACCGAAAAACCCTGAAAACTTCCGGAAGCCCGTTTTTGGTCATCCGGACTCCAAATTTAACAAGCAAATAGCCGTTTTCAAGCGTTTTTCCGCGCTGAATCCAAATCCACCCTTTGTTCGGCCCAAAACCATTTCAAAAATTCGGCAAATGCAGCCGAAGGCCAATCCAGCTGTGGATATCACACAGGGTCCATCTGTGGCATCCCTTTGATGCACTATAGGCCAGATACACCAACACTAGGTGTTCTACACCAGGGTTCATGGGAGAAGCTACACGGGGGTCAGGGTCACCACATCCTCCCCCACTAAAAGAAAGTTTCGTCCCTGAAACTAAAACACACTACAACAAGAAAACTAACACAATCCAATCAACCCAAAGAACTCAAACACTAAACTGACCAGAAAGGTACGGCTCCACCAGCAGGAAAGTCATCAACCCCAACCCTCGATTTAGAAAATAGCTGAAATTAGCAAAAAGTCCGAAAATTTCGAAAGATCAGTGCCTTCGCCCCAATCAAGCAAGAACAGGTTCGGGCACTGTCTCCATTTCTGGAGCAATCTTTCGAAGTTTTCGTCATGTTCGTAAATTTCAGCACAAAGGCGAGAAAAGGGAGAGAAGTGTTGGTGTCGTTCCTGCTGTGGCTACAAACAAAAGCTACCACTAACCGAGACTCCAATGGACACAACCTCTAGTCCTAAACATCACAACTGCTCCCGTGGCGGCGTCTCTCCACAGTCGCTGAAGCCCATGCTGCTGGAAGGATACGCCGGCAACCCGAGAAAATTGAACTCCTCCTGTCCAACTCGCAGAAGGGTAACTGCTCTCATTCCATTATCAGTCGTAGCACGGCACCGCATCAACTAGTCCAACCTGTGTGCTCAATCCAAGTCTTGGAGCTATCCTTGATTCGTCACATCCGCAGGTGAAGTCCCAAGTCTCAACTGCACTGATCATACACCACAAACCTCCTCTACTTGTAGGATATCGGGAAGAATCCAATCACTAAAACATGTAGCAAAAATTCCTAACCCATACTCATGTAAAGATGCTGATGCAGATGCTCTACTAATAATGCAGAAGAATACAGCGGTATCGAATTGCTCAACTCAGCTAGCAGAAATAACAATCATACCTGCCGCGACATGATCCGCTGCCGGGGTGTCCTCCACCAGGGCTGCATAAACCCGTCCACTAGGTGCTGCAGATCGTCGTCCCGTCTGTCCCGACGTCGTGGCCCACTCTGGCCGACGGTGTGCCGGAGGGGCTTCCGCTGCATGGATAGGCAAGGGGGGTGCTGTCGCAATCGGCCGCACTGACAAAATGGCCTGGGGGCAAGCTGCGCGAAAATGTCCCAACTCTCCACAGAAGAAACACCGCCCCCGTCTCTGATCACACTGCGACGGTGGATGAGGCCCGCCACAAATGACACACCGCTCCTGTCGCTGCTGCCGGTACTGCTGCTGCTGCGGGGGCCCACCTGATCTCCGGCGCCTACGAAACCCACGACCCCTCAGGATGAGATCGTGGAGGTCTCGGAGGTCCCTGCCGGCTCGTCTGACCCTCAACCTCCGGTGTTGGGCGCTTCGCCCCCGAAATCCCTGCGGAAGCTGGGGCCACCTCTGCCATCACTGCCTCTCCACACTCAACATATAAAGCCTGCTCCATCGAAGCCTCTAAAGTCTGCAATCTGTGGGAGCGAACAAGCTGATAAATGTCCCGACGCATCCTCGCTCAAACATGTAAATCTGGTGAGCCTCATCCCTGGCCACGTGAGGCATACATGCCAACAGCTGATTGAAGTCAGCTATGTACACATGCACGGGCCTATCTCCCTGGCAGAGATTCCTCAGCTGCTCCTCCGATCTCTGACAAACACTCTCAGGAAAGAAGGCCCCTAGAAGAAGACTGCGGAACTCCGCCCAAGGGAGAAGCTGCATCCCCGGGGGACCCGCAGGTCGCACACGCCGCCACCAAGCCGCGGCGTTGCTCTCCAAGAAGTGTGTAGCCAAGAAGACCCGAAACCGATCCACAATGAACATACTCTCAAAATGGCGCTCCATGGCCGTGATCGAAGACTCGGCCTCCCACGGCTCAGCACTCATACCAGAAAAACAGGGTGGATCGAACTGGCAGAACCTCATCGACAGATCCACCACCACACGCTGCTCAGCTGAAGTCAAAGGTCCCGTCGACCCAGGCGGTGGTATGCTAGAAACCGGCTCGACAGGAATAGCCGGCGCTGACGGAACCACAGGGGACGCCACAGCTGGCGAAGAAGGCACAGGCGAACTCTCAGGGGGTGCTACCACCGGCTGCGCCCTCTGCTCTAACAGAAGCATCATCCGACCCAAGGCCTCCTCCTGGCGCCGAGATGCCTACTCCTGGCGCTGAGAAGCCTCCTACTGGCGCTGTGAAGCCTCCTCCCGGCGCTGAGATGTCTCCTCCTGACGCCGCACCGCCTCAGACAACTGTGCCACCTGGGCACGGAGCTCCAGAACCTCCCTCTGCTGTCCCTGCCCCGAGTCCTCCCGCTCGGGCTCATCGGAGGGGAAAGGCTGAGAACGCGTCTGTACCCAGCGTCGGGGAGGCATCGTGCCCACCTGCAACACACATGCAAACATCAGAACAGTACCAAACAACACTCGACCCAATCCAGCGAAAGTCTAAGACATGTCATCCATTCCCTAGCATTATGTTGTCTGTAGCCAACATAATTGCTTAGGAGAATAAACATGCCAATCACTCATCCCATCCCTTGGGAGAGGTAAAAACTCAATCAGGACTCTCGCTAAAAGTCACGACTCTCACATAGTCATCCTAATGTCCAACCACAAGCCTAGGGTTTCTAAGTCCACAATGACCTACAACCTAGGCTCTGATACCACCTAATCTGTCACGCCCCGGCGACGAAACTGCGACCCGGGCTCGCCAACAGATCCGCCGCCCATACGGGAGGCCCCGTATAGACGAAGCGACTAACCTGCAAAAGATCAACTATACTATACAGATATCAGAGTTGAAAGTAAACTGCTGAAAATGAAAATATATACAACTCAAACTCCTCCCCAAAAGAACATAAATCTCTCAAGCAGTAAAAGAAAATAAAACTCTATACCTCACTAAAAAGAAGTCCCAACCGCTCGGCCCACTACCCGGGCGAGGATAACACTAAGTCCAGGAATGATACATAATGTGTGGATGTCTAAACATAAACATCCCTAGCCCAAGTGAGGGTTTTTCTACTGGTTTGGTTACACATGCAACATATGACGGGGGTGCTAGGTCAGGTTCCAAGATAGCAATAATTTAACAGTGGTAGAAAGCAAAAGAGATCATACGATCCTCAGATAAATACAAAGAATAATAACATTCAAATTCTAGCATGCTACCCAGTCCAATCCCTATCATGCATGATTCTATATCAATAGAATTAGCGCACAGTCCATAGATCCTGAAAGCAAGGCCACCCACCTGAAGGTGCTAACTGTCTAAAATCCCACAGCTAAAGAATACCAAGAGAGCAACAACTCCAAGTCCAAAGGGTCCAGCACGATCCGCAATCTCTCCTGGGTTCAACACAAGGCTAAAATTACACTTAAATCCCAAAATTTAACCAAGTATTACAGTCTGTAATTCACCCGCAAAGATGCCAATTTTTCACCTGCAGACAGGGCTCCAAAAATTCTTCAATAAATATCACAGCGTTCCTCGCGTCGAACCCGTCGTAACGAGTACCTGCACGCTCAAAACCGAGTTTCCTACGATGAGATAAAAATCTGGCAAGGGGAACACCCCAACACAAACTGTACAGAATTTCTGCATCAAAGAACTACAGAGAAAGGAGTTTTTCACCTTCGTGATAAATCCAGAAAAATCTAAGAAAAATCCAGGAGATTCCTTGCGAAATTTAGATGAAAATTGCCTTTTGAATCGCCTCGATTCGTTGTCTGTGCAAAAGATACAGCTAGAATACCGCAGTGCTGTCCAAAAATCCTCGAAGAAAAAGGGGTCAAAAGGAAGCTCGGGCAACTCCAAGTACAGAATGGAAAACAAGGAAACTCAAAACACCGAAGTTGGATTCCTACCTGTCGCGAGTCCAACGGCGCGAGAATCGCCTAAATCGGAGGTCGGGGTGAGCCGGGGGAGCCCAAACACTGAGAAGGGACGAAGCGGGTCGCCGGAAATCAAGCGTTGCACCGCGCCGTAAAATCGCGAACCTCAGGATACGTGCCTTCAAAAATCTTCAAAGATGCTCTGTGAAATGTCTCTCAGGTGGAGGAAGAAAATCCCTAAAGGAAACACTGTGAAAAACTGCCCAGAAAAAGAGCTAGGTGAGCCCAAAGTCCTCTATTTATAGGCCCAGCCCGAACACACCTTGGGCAGGTTTCGGGCGCCAAGATTCGGGCGCCCGAATCCGCCAGAGGGGGTCGCACGAAGCCCATCCGACGCGCCCGAAAATTTGTGGTGACGCCACGTGTACACACAACACGGGACAGCAATGCAAGTGGCCCCGCCGCGCGCCACGTGTCCCCCCGCGGTCGGCGGGGTAGGTACGGCCCGCCACTCGCGTCGCAACGCGTGGCGCACTCGAGTACGGCCGGCCTCTCGCGTCGCGACGCGTGGCGTACTCGAGTGCGGCCGACCGCCGTGTCAGGCGCCCCTGTGCGCGCTCCGTCCCGAGGCGGATCTCCACGCCTTCGCTGCGCCGCGCAAGCTGAGCCCACCTATAGGAGACTGCCACGCGTCCCATGCACCGGGTCCACGCACCCACTTTTGGGTTCCATGGACCGCGCCGTGTGCGCCCACCAACCAGGGCGCGACACGTGTTCCCGCTCAGAACCCTGCGCCGCCGTTCAAACCGTGCACCGACGCTCAATTCCCTGTGGACCGCGCACCGAAAGCCAACCAATCCCCGCCTGCCCCGTGTCCCGCGCCGGGCTCATGCACCCAGCCGCGCCGCTCCGTGGACCGAACACCGCGAACCGGCCAATGACAGGCCGCCACGTGGCAGCCGGCGGTCCACAGTCACCTCCCATGCACCGAAAAACCCTGAAAACTTCCGGAAGCCCGATTTTGGTCATCCGGACTCAAAATTTAACAAGCAAATAGCCGTTTTCAAGCGTTTTTTCGCGCTGAATCCAAATCCACCCTCTGTTTGGCCCAAAACCATTTCGAAAATTCGGCAAATGCAGCGGAAGGCCAATCCAGCTGTGGATATCACATAGGGTCCATCTGTGGCATCCCTTTGATGCACTATGGGCCAGATACACCAACACTAGGTGTTCTACACTAGGGTTCATGGGAGAAGCTACACGGTGGTCAGGGTCACCACAGGTCCGGACTGGATTAAGTCTGATCCGGACTATCGTCAATTTTCAGAAGATTTTCTGAAAAACGCAGTTCGGGGTCCGGACTGAAACAGGGGAGGTCCGGACTGTTCATGCAATTTTTGTAGAATTTAAGGTTCGGGGTCCGGACTGAAACAGGGGTGGTCCGGACTGGAAAATTGCATGAACCAAACCATGTTTGGGGTCCGGACTGGACGTGGCTTGTCCGGATCCTGAACTTCCAAAAAGTCCAGTTTTTTATTTTTATGCATCACACCATATTCCAAGTGTTTCTAAACTACACAAATGTATTCGGATCACCAAAATTATTTAGTTAAACGTACCTAATTATTCCGAATCCATTTTTCTTGAGATTGATGTATATGATCCACAATTCTTCATCTTCAATCTTCAAGACTCAAAACACTTCACGAAATACGCCAACACAAAATCCTTAACAATCTTCCCTTTTAGCGGTTTCGTGACAAAACAAAAATCCACACAAAAAAAATCAAAAAGATAATTTTGTTGATATCACCATACAACAAAAATTTAAATGAATGGTCCAAATAAACATGAATACAAGAGATAAACTCCTAAAACGAACTCAAGACTTTGACGTTTGTACTCTCTGCAAAAGAAATAATTCTTGACAAAAGAAATCGTTAGATACCTCAAGAATTTATATATTCAACAAGCAATCAGAGAGATAGGGTTTATACTCATGTAACATATGACATTAATTATCAGATATGTAAGAAGATAAACACTCAGAGAGAAACATACCTTCTAAAATCATTCAAGTTCCATGTCATGTCATGTTCAAACAAGTTTCAAAAGTCGCAAGTCAAATATTACATGCCACAAATAGTTAGTCGTTGTTAGCTTATCTTGACATGCATATTACTTTCTACTTACCTTCCAAAGTTCTTTCTCTTCTCCCCCTTTTTGTCAACAAACACGCCAAAAGAAATATGAGGGAAAGAAAAGTGTAATGTTCAAAAAGTTTAAAAATGAAAACTGTCAAAGGAAGATAGAAACCTGCAAAAGAAAACGTATAAGAACAACAAAAAGATGAAGTCAATCAGAGTCGTTGTCGTCAGAACAGCTACAACCCAGTTTGTTGAAAATTTTCTTCACCAATTTGGCAAGAGATTTCTATTTCCTTTTCAAATCTCTTTGGGCTGCGGATATATTGTCCATGTCTGTAGAGATCTTAGTGATTTCGCTTGACATGCGTTCTTGTTCTGATGAAAGACGTTGTTGTTCTGACGAAAGACGTTGTTGTTCACGATAAATTGACGTTACAGAGGCATCATCCTTTGACGTAGAAGCTGTTGTTTTTGCTGTTGCTGCTGCTGTAGTTGCTGCTGAAGCCGATGGCCTTTTGCTTCGAGGAGGAGTAGGTGTATCATCTGGCTTCGTAGAGAGAGACTTCACAACCGTTGAGTCATTGATTGTCCCCAAGCTATGCATATAACTTGACGATCGAATGTCGATGTCAAATTTCTTCAAAATCCGCATTATAATCATAGGGAACGGAAGTCGCTCAGTCTGATGAGGATGCTCCACATATCTAGCCATCCTTGTCCAGATGACGTATGGAATATTGATATTCAATCCTCGAGCAACTGTTGGATGTCCTAGAAGATATAAAAATTACATCCTATCCTATCGCAACACTTTCGTTTGCATATTTGGCAAAATGTTGTAGCAAACGATGAAATTGAGGAATCGGTATTCTGGACGAAGCTCTTTTGATAATACCGAGTTCCCTGCTGATCGAGTTTCCGGCATACAGATGCCATCCACAACTCGTCGCCAATCTAAACTGGTCATGGGACAACTCTTCAAATAGTTGATCCCGACCATACTTGAAGACATGCCTAACACCTCTCCAATCAATTGAGGAGTAATGACAAGTTTCTTGTTTCGGACCGAAGTGTCAAACTTCATAGGTCCACCTTCATTCTCTTGAAACTGTTGCGCACAAGTGTAAAATGTCCGTACCAAATGCAGACAATATCCAGAAGATTCTGAAAAGTGGCAAACTTGAGATAAATTGGCTTGATCGATCAGATTTCCGAAAGTTGCAGATCGATCTCGAAGAGCTGTGATATTGACGTGTCGTTCTCCAATGCACTCTCGGTTCTCAAATGCCTTCATCCGATTTGTGTTAATATGCACGTATTCCTCTGGAGGTGGTTCACTTGCCAATGGTTCTTCGATCTCAATTCCTCGTGCTCGTCCCCTTTTTCGAGCAACACTCTTCCTCTTCATTGATATCTGCTCCATGGGAGCTTTTCCTTTTTCTGTAGTAGTAGGATGAGTCTTTGATTTTCCAGAAACTGGGGCTTTGCCCTTTGATGTTGCTGCAGCTAATGCGGCGGTCTCCTCAAGGACTTTATCCCAGTCCTCTGATTCGGTGTATGACTCATCCAAAGACACGACCTCTTCTTCCTTTTGATCTTTCCAAGCTCCCTTAGCTTGTTCTGTCACGCCCCGGGTGTAAACCAGAACCCGGGCCCGTCTACAGATCCGCCGTGCACATAGTATTTCCCACATACACGAAGCGTCAGTAACCTGCTCAGATATAAGAAATAATAATAAAAGAGCATAAAAATCAGAGCTGAACTAAACTACTACATCTTAGACAAAAGCTGGAATAAAGAAAAGGGCAACTGTAAAATAAATACAAGCATCTCTTCCAGCTCACTACAAATATACAACTAGCTGGCTAAAGCCAGACCCAAAATAAAATACAATAAAACTGCCTGAGAAGATAGGGATACACCAAAAGTCCAGCTAGCAACTGTCGGGTGGACACTCTAACTAGTCCGCTATCCTCTTACCTCGATCTGCTGCTGACAGCCCAGCAACTCCCGCAGAGGACTCTGCAAAACAAGGGGGAAAAATAAAGAAAAAGACGATGGGGGTGAGAACTACTATAAAAACAGTAGCCTCCCCTAGTGGGTAAAGACTCAAACCCTGACACACCCACTAGGTCTACCAGAGACAAAAAGATAAGGAGAAAGGTGGTAAGCTAATAAAACAGCTGATAAAGGAAAGCTACCACTAATATGCCTCTAAATACAATAACGAAAAAAGTAACTGAATGCATGCATCAGTAAAACTATCTGTCTGAAAAGACCCAATCGATGGACCCAGTAACCACTGGTACTGCCTGCTCAAATTGTCTCAAGTAGATAACAAATCGGTACTCACTGACCGATACAGAAGGTCTGGCTCTCACTGGCCAATACTCAATGTCTGGCACTCACTAGCCGATGTGTCAATCGCCTACTCCGGAGTGGCACTCGAGGGGAGCGACCCACACGAGTAAAGTAACCATGTCTCACAAATACAGTAATCAAGTCTCGATATCTCACTAAAGCAGGACTGGATCACGACACTAATGGAAGTGGAAAATCCCTCCACTAAAGATAACCCGATCCCCCGGTCTAATGCAATAATACAACCACAAGTGGGAACCTCCGTCCACTAGAGAAAACCAATCCCCAAATCCAAGGCACAAATAAACATCCGGTCAACCGCCCAATATCCGCGGTCGCCGCAATACCCCACAACCCACAATCTGGTATGGCAATCCACCCAATATACCCGGCTACACTATCCTACAACCCTGCTCAACCCGAGCAATACCACTAGTACCTCAATAAAAGGAGAAAATGAGCCAACATGGTTTCTCCTAAGTCAATTTCCAACAATAGTGTAGTAGAAAAAGGGGGCCTAACTAGATGTCCAAACAAGCATGCAAGTGTCCTCATGCTGAAGAAAGAAAGGTAAATATCATTGATTATACATTATTTTAAGCATGCTATTCCCAGATAATAAGGATATCAAAAGTATACCACATGCTAACATATCACAAGTCCGACTATACAAGCATGCATAATAATCACGATATATTAATCTGCATTCAACCAATGGAATTATATTCCAGTATTCCTAGTGAGTAAATCAAAGTTGAGGTCCATAGCAACCACCCACCTCGAAAAGCGTGAACTGTAACAATACGAGATCCCTCGCTACCAAGATCCTCAATCTCCAACAATCTCCACAATACGAGAACTGCGATAACAAAGATGTCACACGGCAGAACTAACAACATCCAAAAGACAGCAATTTACTATTTTCCAAATAGCACGGAAAATGAGGAAATTCACCTCAGTACAGTCCTCAGAAAATTCTGGAAAAATCACCGTTGCAATCCTCGCGACGAGCCGATCGAAACGAGTACCTGCACGTCCCAAACCGAGTTTTGTAAGTCAAGTTACAAAATCGACAAAGTGACCACTTCAAAAATCCCAAGTACAAAATCTGTAGAACTTTGCTCTGAAAAAGTGGGATTTTCACCTTCGGGGAAAAGTTAAAAAAATCCTAGAAAAATATGATGATATTCCATGCGACGCGTAGATATAAATCGAGTATTGGCACGCCTCAATCTGATGTCTGAGCGCGATGATATCTACGAGATACTTCGGTGCTGTCCAAAAACCACACAGCAAACAGGGGGGTCAAAAGTGCCTCGGAAACCGTGCGATCCTCGCGATGAGCCGATTGAAACGAGTACCTGCACGTCCCAAACCGAGTTTTGTAAGTCAAGTTACAAAATCGACAAAGTGACCACCTAAAAAATCCCAAGTACAAAATCAGTAGAACTTTGCTATGAAAAAGTGGGATTTTCACCTTCGGGGAAAAATCAAAAAAATCCAGCAAAAATACGATGATGTTCCTTGCGACGCGTAGATATAAATCGAGTATTGGCACGCCACAATCTGATGTCCGAGCACGAAGATATCTACGAGATACTCCGGTGCGTCTAAAAACCACACAGCAAACAGGGGGGTCAAAAGTGCCTCGGAAACCGTGCCAAAAGTCTGGAATACGATGAAACAACCAGCACAAAATACGAAGCCCTACCTATCAGGAACACACCGGCAAAAGAATCGTCGAAAACGATGGTCGGAGTAGGCCAGGGGAGTCTGCGCAACGAAACGCGACGAAGGGAGTCACCGGTGAAGGAATGTCGCACTGTGCCGAAATACCGCAAACCTCGAAGTGCGTGCCACGAAAAATCCTGGAACTCCTCCACATGGTGTAGAACAAATAGGTGAGCAAAAACCCTATAGATCTCTCTCTGAAATGGCCCAAACATACCACAAATGAAGGCCCAAGGGGCCAATTTATAGGCCCAAGTCCAAACAGCTTACTGTTCAGATTCGGGCGCTCTCTTTCGGGCGCCCGAATCCAACAGTCGCACGGAAGCGTCGTCTGACCAGGGCCCGAATCCACCAGCGTGCGCCACGTGTCCCCGAACACGAAACAGTGGTGCAAGCGGCCCCGGGTGACGCCACGTGTCCTGCTCCCGATCGACAGGGTAGGTGGCGCCCGCCAATGGGTGGGCGCCACGTGTCCCGCCCGGGGAACCCGCCGACCGGTGCACCGCCTCGCCGGTCGCGCCGCCTGCCCGCCACACGCGCACGCGCCCCGAGGTGTCGGCGCACCCTTCCGTGGACCGCGCCGAAAAAGCCCGCCAATCTCCTGCTGCCATGTGTCCTCGTGCCCGGTCTATGCACCGTCGCGGGGTTCTGTGGACCGCGCATCGCGCGCCGGCCACTCCTGGGGCGCCACGTGTCCCCGTGCCGGGTCCATGCGCCACCCGGCACTGCTCTGTTGACCGCGCACTGTGAACCGGCCAATAATAGGCCGCCACGTGGCACCCAGCCGGTCTACGGCCTCCCCCATGCACCAGAATCCACTGAAAACTTCCGGGAGTCCGTTTTTGGGCATCCGGACTCAGAATTAAACAAGCAAATAGCCATTTTTCGAGCGTTTTTTCCACGCTGAATCCAAATCCAACCTCTGTTTAGCCTAAAACCTTTTCTAAAATTCGAAAAAATGCAGCCGAAGGCCAATCCAGCTATCAATATCTCACAAGGTCCATCTGTGGCATCCCTTTGATGCACTATGGGCTAGAACCACCATCAATAGGTGTTTTACACAGTGGATTCACGGGAAAAAGCTGCATGGGGTTCAGGGGCCCTACATCCTCCCCCACTAAAAAAAAAGTTTCATCCCCTAAACTAGGAAACAAGATAGACGTACCTCAGCCATAAGCCTCAAATAAGAAAGGATAGGTATCCCGCATCACCTCCTCCAGCTCCCAATTGGCCTCCCGCTCCTCGTGATTGCTCCATAAAATCTTCACATAAGGTATCACCCGATTGCGCAATTCTCTCACCTCGCGAGCCAGAATCCGCAACGGGCGCTCATCGTATCCAAGGTCCTCCCCAATCACCAGTGGGGTGAAGTCAGTCACATGCGTAGGGTCAAATACATACTTCCTCAGAGCAGAGACGTGAAACACATCATGAACTCCTGCCAGGCGTGGAGGAAGAGCTACCCGATAAGCAACATGGCCAACCCTCTCCAGTACCTCAAAGGGTCCAATAAACCGGGACTAAGCTTCCCTCGAACTCCAAATCTCCGGACCTCCTTCGAAGGCGAGACTTTCAAGGAAGACATGATCACCAACCTGAAACTCTAAGTCTCGCCGTCGGGTATCAGGATAAACTCCTCTGTCGACTCTGGGCGGTCTCAAGATGTCGTCGTATCAATCTGACCTTTTCCTCTGCCTCTGACAGTAAATCAGGACCCAAAATCTTCTTCTCACCCACGTCACTCCAATATAGGGGTGACCGACACTTGCGTCCATACAACGCTTCAAATGGAGCCATCTGAATGCTCACTTGATAGCTGTTGTTGTACGCAAACTCAACTAATCCCAAGTGTCGGTACCACCCTCCTCCAAAATCCATGCGCACGCTCTCAACATATCCTTGAGGGTCTGTATGGTGCGCTCAGACTGTCCATCGGTCTGTGGGTGGAATGCTATGCTGAATCGGAGCTGCATCCCCAAGGCTGTCTGTAAACTCCTCCAGAAATGCGAGACAAACCTCGGGTCTCTATCTGATACAATGGAGACAGGTACACCGTGCAACCTCGCCACCTCAGCCAAGTATAACGTGCCAGTCGCTCCAAAGGCCAAGTCACCTGCACCGGTAGAAGTGAGCAGACTTGGTGAGTCTATCCACGACTACCCAGATCGCATCAGCTCTAGTCCTGTGCTCTCGGCAACCCAGTGACAAAATCCATAGTGATATGATCCCATTTCCATTCTGGGATTGGGAGACTCTGCAACTTGCCAGCAGGTACACGATGTCCAGCCTTCACTTGCTGACAAGTTAAGCAGTGAGCCACGAATCTCCCAATGTCTCTCTTCATACCACTCCACCAAAAATGTGGCCTTGAGGTCCTTATACATCTTAGTCCCACCAGGATGAATGGTATAAGGTGTATAATGGGCCTCCCTCAAGATCTGCTCTCGAATCTCTGAATCCATAGGCACACAAGCTCGGGTCCCTGTACCGCAGTACTCCCGAAGCATCAACTGAAAAAATCAACTCCGTCTGAATCTGCCCTCGGATCCTCATCAAGTGGGGGTCCTCACTCTCTTTCTCTCGATCCTGTCCAACAGAAGTGGGCTGCACGACCAAAGACCATAAGTCTAGCAGAGACCCAGGGGATACAACCTCAATCTGTAACCGTCTCATCTGCTCAACCAACGGTGCCTGCTGCGAGGATCATCATACTCAGACTCGTCCTCCTACTCAAGCATCCTGCCACAACATTGTGCCTTGCCGGGATGATAAAGGAATACTCAAATCATAATCCTTAACAACTCTAACCATCGGGCATTGCCTCAAGTTCAACTCCTTCTGAGTGAACAGATACTTCAAGCTTTTATGATCAGTGTAAATCTCGCAGTGCTCACCATAACAAATAAAGCCGCCCACAGCTTCAGAGCAAACACACCGCTGCCAACCAAAGATCATGAGTAGGGTAATTTTTCTCATAGTCCTTCAAATGCCGCGAAGCATAGGCAATTACCCTACCATGCTGCATCAATACACACCCCAGACCACTGTGAGAGGTGTCCGCTGTAGATCACAAATCCTTCTCCCATAGACCGGGAAAGCAAGGGATCAGAGCTGTCATCAACCTCTATTTCAGCTCTTCAAAACTGCTCTGACAAGTCTCACTCCAAATTAAACTTAACCCCTTTCCTGGTCAGACATGTGAGGGGAGTGGAAAGCTTCGCAATACGAGAACTGCGATAACAAGATTGCACACGGCATAACTAACAACATCCAAAAGATAGCAATTTACTATGTTCCAAATAGCACGGAAAATGAGGAAATTCACCTCAGTACAGTCCTCAGAAAATTCTGGAAAAATCACCGTTGCGATCCTCGTGACGAGCCGATTGAAACAGAGTACCTGCACGTCCCAAACCGAGTTTGTAACTCAAGTTACAAAATCGACAAAGTGACCACCTAAAAAATCCCAAGTACAAATCTGTAGAACTTTGCTATGAAAAAGTGGATTTTCACCTTCGGGGAAAAATAAAAAAAAATCCAGGAAAATACGATGATGTTCCTTGCGACGCGTAGATATAAATCGAGTACTGGCACGCCTCAATCTGATGTTCGAGCGCGAAGATATCTTACGAGATACTCCGGTGCGTCTAAAACAACACAGCAAACAGGGGGGTCAAAAGTGCCTCGGAAACCGTGCCAAAAGTCTGGAATACGATGAAACGACCAGCACAAAAACGAAAGCCACTACCTCTCAGGAACACCACCGGCGTAAGAATCATCGAAAACGATGGTCGGAGTAGGCCAGGGGAGTCTGCGCACCGGAAACGCGACGAAGGGAGTCACCGGTGAAGGAATGTCGCACTGTGCCGAAATGCCGCAAACCTCGAAGTGTGTGCCACCAAGAATCCTGGAACTCTCCACAAGGTGTATAACAATAGGTGAGCAAAAACCCTACAGAGCTTCTCTCTGAAATGGCCCAGAAAAACCACAAATGAAGGCCCAATGGCCTATGTTATAGTCCCAAGTCCAAACAGCTTAACTGTTCGGATTCGGGCGCTCCCTTTCGGGCGCCCGAATCCAACACGTCGCACGGAGCGTCGTCCGACCAGCGCCCTAATCCACCAGCGTGCGCCACGTGTCCCCGAACACGAAACAGCGGTGCAAGCAGCCCGGGTGACGCCACGTGTCCTGCTCCCGATCGACAGGGTAGGTAGCGCCCGCCAATGGGTGGGCACCACGTGTCCCGCCCGGGAACCCGCCGACCGTCGCGCCGCCTCGCGGTCCGCGCCGCCTACCCCCCACGCGCGCATGCGCCCCGAGGCGTCGCGTACCCTTCCATGGACCGCGCCGAAAAGCCCGCCAATCTCCTGCTCACGTGTCCCCGCGCCCGTTCTATGCACCGGCGCGGGGTTCCGTGGATCGCGCATCGCGCGCCGGCCACTCCTGGGGCGCCACGTGTCCCCGGCCGGGTCCATGCTCCACCCGGCACTGCTCTGTGGACCGCGCACTGTGAACCGGCAATAATAGGCCGCCACGTGGCACCCAGCCGGTCTACGGCCTCCCCCATGCACCAGAATCCACTGAAAACTTCCGGAGTCCGTTTTTGGGCATCCGGACTCAGAATTAAACAAACAAATAGCCGTTTTCGAGCGTTTTTTTTCCGCGCTGAATCCAAATCCAACCTCTATTTGGCCTAAAATCTTTTCTAAAATTTGGCAAATGCAGCCGAAGGCCAATCCAGCTATCAATATCTCACAGGGTCCATCTGTGGCATCCCTTTGATGCACTAACGCCAGACACACCATCAATAGGTGTTTTACACAGTGGATTCACGGGAAAAAGCTACATGGGGTTCAGGGCCCTACATGTTCGTTGCTCGAGTGCCAACCATTGCCACAATAAGCACTATTACCAACCAAACACCCTCTTGGTTGAGGTGTAGAAAAAAAAATCGCCTGTGAACAAGAACTCAAAGAATGACAAATTGTTTAATTTTAAAATTTGAAGAATCATTCCCAAACAATCTTTATCATGTATAGAGACTAGGAATCAAGTTAGATTTGCAAAAGAATTTTGAAAATAAATCAATCCATGATTTTCGAAAATTCCCAAAATTTTGCCCTAAAATTGAATTTTCAAAAATCGAAGCCCAAAATCCGTTAATCAAATGATATAAGGCATAGAAACAAAACTAAGGTGCCCAGATTTCTTATTTCAAAAAAGAAATTCGATCAAAACCGTTAAGATGAATTTATAGCATGAAATTTTCTCATGTATGGAAGAATATGAACAAAACTGAAAAACAGTGATTTTGATCAAAGAAACTTACTTGAATCGAGAGAAATCAAGTTGAGAAAAATCCAAAAACTCCTGATTCTAGAGAGAGAAACTCTAGGAAGCTAGAAATAAAGTTTAGAAAGAATAGAAATCAAAAAGCCCTTCATTTCTATTAAAACTAGCCGCGGTCCGGATCGGGTCGGGAGTTTAGTCCGGATCGGGTTAGCGCAGGAAATCCCATCGTTCGGGATTCGGACTGAGTCCATCTCTCCGGACTGCCTGCAACTTTTTCTCCAAAAAATTTGTGAAAATTTTAGAAAATCCAAAAAGTATGTAAGCATTCTTACATATCAACTTTAACAAAAAGTATCGTTTCATATCAAAGAAATAGATTATGCTAAATCTATCATTAATAATCAAGTAATGAAACGAAAATTTATAAAGTTATATCCTCTAAAGTTGAGCAAGTTCAAAACATCAAACTCGATCTTATGTGTAATGAATTTATCAATCATCAATTGAATAAAGAAAATGACGAACAAAGATCGATAGATGTTTGAAATTCCAAATAAGTCAAATAATATATATAGTCAATATCTAGGGAAGTGGCTCTTTGAGCATCTTTCAATTTGAAATCCCACCTTATACCAACCTTGGAATTTGACAAAGTCAAGTATTCCAAAAAGCATTTTATCAGTTAAACAAGAACACCATGCTTTAGTAACATGTGGTAGCTTCACACAGTACTCGGACGATCGAGGTGGTAGCTCTTTCCTACATGTGTGGTATTTTTCACACTCCACTAGGGATGTACTCTTTCCACATCTTTTGAGCATGAAACAATAAAAAGACTCCCCCTCAATTGACTATCAATTATAAAAGATATTCAGTATTCAACTAGCCATTGATCTCATGTTCACACTTAACTCAATTATCAAATAAAATAAGACAATACCAAGAGATCATAAAATGAGGGATTGACTTTGATCAACTAAAGATGAATAAATGATATAAATGATCTTGCATCAAATTAGTTATCATGAATCCCAACCATAATAAATTTCTCAAAAACATGAAATGCAATTAAAGTCAATTAATAAATGCTCATTTAATATTCTAATTATCGACAAAAAGAACACAAACACAAAACAAAACCTAACCTAAGAAATGGTTTAAAAACGTTATTTCAAAGAAAGCATACCATTGCTTTTCGTAAATGAATAAAACGTTTTTGATCCAAAGTTTTGTCAAGATATCGGCTAATTGATCTTCAGTTGAAATATAAAAATTTGCGAAGTACTTGATTCAACTAGCTCTCTAAGGAAATGATATCTAAGTTCTATGTGCTTTTTTCTTGAGTGCAACACAGGGTTTTTTGAAATGTTAATGGCACTAGTGTTTTTCACAAAGAATTGTTACCGAAGTCGCCGGATGCAGAAGTCACTCAATACACTCTTCATCCAATCATTGAGTTGCACAACTTTCCGCTGAAATGTATTCCGTTTCGGCAGTCGAGAGAGCAATGCAGTTTTTTCTTCTTACTATGCCATGCAACAAGACAATGGCCAAGGTAAAAGCATGCACCACTCGTGCTCTTCCGATCATCCGTTGATCCAGCCAATCGGCGTCCGAAATCCTATTATGTCGAGAGATGTGCCCATAGGATACCAATTCCGAAAATTAACGTACCTTGATGTACCGGATGATCCGGTTCACCGCTTTCAGGTGAATTTTTCTTCGGTGCTGATTGATATCTCCCACAAATTCCACACTGAAGGCAATGTACGCGGTGACTAGCCATAAGGTAAAGTAGACTTCCAATCATGCTTCGTTAGAGCTTCC
>CM055063.1:28036642-28258927 GCA_029204045.2 Tillandsia leiboldiana
CCACAGCGTTCCTCGCGTCGAACCCGTAGAGGTACCTGCACGCTCAAAACTGAGTTTCCTACGCTGAGATAAAATCTGCAAGGGGAACACCCCAACACAACTGTACAGAATTCTGCATCAAAGAACTACAGAGAAAAGATTCTCACCTTCGTGAAAAATCCAGAAAAATCTAAGAAAAATCCAGGAGATTCCTTGTGAAATGTAGATGAAAATTTACTTTTGAATCGCCTCGATCCGTCGTCTGTGCGAAATGATACAGCTAGACACCGCAGTGCTGTCCAAAATCGCGAAGAAAGGGGTCAAAAGGAAGCTCGGGCAACTCCAAGTTCAGCAAGGAAAACGAGGAAACTCAAAACACCGAATTGGAGTCCTACCTGTCGCGAGTCCACGGCGCGAGAATCGCCTAAATCAGAGTTCGGAGTGAGCCGGGGGAGCCCAAACACTGAGAAGGGACGAAGCGGTCGCCGCCGAAATCAAGCGTCGCGCCGCGCCGTAAATTCGCGAACCTCGGGATGCGTGCCTCCAAAATCTTCAAGAAATGCTCTGTGAAATGTCTCTCAGGTGGGAGGAGAAATCCCTAAAGGAAACACTGTGAAAAACTGCCCAGAAAAAGAGCTAGGTGAGCCCAAAGTCCTCTATTTATAGGCCCAGCCCGAACACACCTTGGGCCGTTTTCGGGCGCCAAGATTCGGGCGCCCGAATCCGCCAGAGGGGGTCGCACGATGCCCATCCGACGCGCCCGAAAATTTGTGGTGACGCACGTGTACACACAACACGGGACAGCAATGCAAGTGGCCCCGCCGCGCGCCACGTGTACCCCCCCGGTCAGCGGGGTAGGTACGGCCCGCCACTCGCGTCGCGACGCGTGGCGCACTCGAGTACGGCCCGCCTCTCGCGTCGCGACGCGTGGTGTACTCAAGTGCGCCTCGACCGCCGCGTCAGGCGCCCCTGTGCGCGCTCCGTCCCGAGGCGGGTCTCCACGCCTTCGCTGCGCCGTGCAAGCTGACCCACCTATAGGAGACTGCCACGCGTCCCATGCACCGGTCCACGCACCACTTTTGGGTTCCGTGGACCGCGCCGTGTGCGCCCACCAACCAGGGCGCGACACGTGGTTCCCGCTCAGAACCCTGCGCCGTCGTTCAAACCGTGCACCGACGCTCAATTCCCCGTGGACCGCGCACCGAAAGCCAACCAATCCCCGCCTGCCCCGTGTCCCGCGCCGGGCTCATGCACCCAACCGCGCCGCTCCGTGGACCGAACACCGCGAACCGGCCAATGACAGGCCGCCACGTGGCAGCCGCGGTCCACAGTCACCCCTCCCATGCACCGAAAAACCCCTGAAACTTCCGGAAGCCCTTTTTGGTCATCCGGACTCCAAATTTAACAAGCAAATAGCCGTTTTCAAAGCGTTTTTCCGCGCTGAATCCAAATCCACCTTTGTTCGGCCCAAAACCATTTCAAAAATTCGGCAAATGCAGCCGAAGGCCAATCCAGCTGTGGATATCACACAGGGTCCATCTGTGGCATCCCTTTGATGCCTAGGCCAGATACCCAACACTAGGTGTTCTACACCAGGGTTCATGGGAGAAGCTACACGGGGTCAGGGTCACCACATCCTCCCCCACTAAAAGAAAGTTTCGTCCCTGAAACTAAAACACACTACAACAAGAAAACTAACACAATCCAATCAACCCAAAGAACTCAAACACTAAACTGACCAGAAAGGTACGGCTCCACCAGCAGGAAAGTCATCAACCCCAACCCTCGATTTAGAAAATAGCTGAAATTAGCAAAAGTCCGAAAATTCGAAAGATCAGTGCCTTCGCCCCAATCAAGCAAGAACAGGTTCGGGCACTGTCTCATTTCTGGAGCAATCTTTCGAAGTTTTCGTCATGTTCGTAAATTTCAGCACAAAGGCGAGAAAAGGGAGAGAAGTGTTGGTGTCGTTCCTGCTGTGGCTACAAACAAAAGCTACCACTAACCGAGACTCCAATGGACACAACCTCTAGTCCTAAACACCACTGCTCCCGTGGCGGCGTCTCTCCACAGTCGCTGAAGCCCATGCTGCTGGAAGGATACGCCGGCAACCCGAGAAAAATTGAACTCCTCCTGTCCAACTCGCAGAAGGGTAACTGCTCTCATTCCATTATCAGTCGTAGCACGGCACCGCATCAACTAGTCCAACCTGTGTGCTCAATCCAAGTCTTGGAGCTATCCTTGATTCGTCACATCCGCAGGTGAAGTCCCAAGTCTCAACTGCACTGATCTACCCACACAACCTCCTCTACTTGTAGGATATCGGGAAGAATCCAATCACTAAAACATGTAGCAAAAATCCTAACCCATACTCATGTAAAGATGCTGATGCAGATGCTCTACTAATAATGCAGAAGAATACAGCGGTATCGAATTGCTCAACTCAGCTAGCAGAAATAACAATCATACCTGCCGCGACATGATCCGCTGCCCGGGGTGTCCTCCACCAGGGCTGCATAAACCCGTCCACTAGGTGCTGCAGATCGTCGTCCCGTCTGTCCCGACGTCGTGGCCCACTCTGGCCGACGGTGTGCCGGAGGGGCTTCCGCTGCATGGATAGGCAAGGGGGGTGCTGTCGCAATCGGCCGCACTGACAAAATGGCCTGGGGGCAAGCTGCCGCAAATGTCCAACTCTCCACAGAAGAAGAACACCGCCCCCGTCTCTGATCACACTGCGACGGTGGATGAGGCCCGCCACAAATGACACACCGCTCCTGTCGCTGCTGCCGGTACTGCTGCTGCTGCGGGGGCCCACCTGATCTCCGGCGCCTACGAAACCCACGACCCCTCAGGATGAGATCGTGGAGGTCTCGGAGGTCCCTGCCGGCTCGTCTGACCCTCAACCTCCGGTGTTGGGCGCTTCGCCCCCGAAATCCCTGCGGAAGCTGGGGCCACCTCTGCCATCACTGCCTCTCCACACTCAACATATAAAGCCTGCTCCATCGAAGCCTCTAAAGTCTGCAATCTGTGGGAGCGAACAAGCTGATAAATGTCCCGACGCATCCTCGCTCAAACATGTAAATCTGGTGAGCCTCATCCCTGGCCACGTGAGGCATACATGCCAACAGCTGATTGAAGTCAGCTATGTACACATGCACGGGCCTATCTCCCTGGCAGAGATTCCTCAGCTGCTCCTCCGATCTCTGACAAACACTCTCAGGAAAGAAGGCCCCTAGAAGAAGACTGCGGAACTCCGCCCAAGGGAGAAGCTGCATCCCGGGGGACCCGCAGGTCGCACACCCGCCACCAAGCCGCGGCGTTGCTCTCCAAGAAGTGTGTAGCCAAGAAGACCCGAAACCGATCCACAATGAACATACTCTCAAAATGGCGCTCCATGGCCGTGATCGAAGACTCGGCCTCCCACGGCTCAGCACTCATACCAGAAAAACAGGGTGGATCGAACTGGCAGAACCTCATCGACAGATCCACCACCACACGCTGCTCAGCTGAAGTCAAAGGTCCCGTCGACCCAGGCGGTGGTATGCTAGAAACCGGCTCGACAGGAATAGCCGGCGCTGACGGAACCACAGGGGACGCCACAGCTGGCGAAGAAGGCACAGGCGAACTCTCAGGGGTGCTACCACCGCTGCGCCCTCTGCTCTAACAGAAGCATCATCCGACCCAAGGCCTCCTCCTGGCGCCGAGATGCCTACTCCTGGCGCTGAGAAGCCTCCTACTGGCGCTGTGAAGCCTCCTCCCGGCGCTGAGATGTCTCCTCCTGACGCCGCACCGCCTCAGACAACTGTGCCACCTGGGCACGGAGCTCCAGAACCTCCCTCTGCTGTCCCTGCCCCGAGTCCTCCCGCTCGGGCTCATCGGAGGGGAAAGGCTGAGAACGCGTCTGTACCCAGCGTCGGGGAGGCATCGTGCCCACCTGCAACACACATGCAAACATCAGAACAGTACCAAACAACACTCGACCCAATCCAGCGAAAGTCTAAGACATGTCATCCATTCCCTAGCATTATGTTGTCTGTAGCCAACATAATTGCTTAGGAGAATAAACATGCCAATCACTCATCCCATCCCTTGGGAGAGGTAAAAACTCAATCAGGACTCTCGCTAAAAGTCACGACTCTCACATAGTCATCCTAATGTCCAACCACAAGCCTAGGGTTTCTAAGTCCACAATGACCTACAACCTAGGCTCTGATACCACCTAATCTGTCACGCCCCGGCGACGAAACTGCGACCCGGGCTCGCCAACAGATCCGCCGCCCATACGGGAGGCCCCGTATAGACGAAGCGACTAACCTGCAAAAGATCAACTATACTATACAGATATCAGAGTTGAAAGTAAACTGCTGAAAATGAAAATATATACAACTCAAACTCCTCCCCAAAAGAACATAAATCTCTCAAGCAGTAAAAGAAAATAAAACTCTATACCTCACTAAAAAGAAGTCCCAACCGCTCGGCCCACTACCCGGCGAGGATAACACTAAGTCCAGGAATGATACATAATGTGTGGATGTCTAAACATAAACATCCCTAGCCCAAGTGAGGGTTTTTCTACTGGTTTGGTTACACATGCAACATATGACGGGGGTGCTAGGTCAGGTTCCAAGATAGCAATAATTTAACAGTGGTAGAAAGCAAAAGAGATCATACGATCCTCAGATAAATACAAAGAATAATAACATTCAAATTCTAGCATGCTACCCAGTCCAATCCCTATCATGCATGATTCTATATCAATAGAATTAGCGCACAGTCCATAGATCCTGAAAGCAAGGCCACCCACCTGAAGGTGCTAACTGTCTAAAATCCCACAGCTAAAGAATACAAGAGAGCAACAACTCCAAGTCCAAAGGGTCCAGCACGATCCGCAATCTCTCCTGGGTTCAACACAAGGCTAAAATTACACTTAAATCCCAAAATTTAACCAAGTATTACAGTCTGTAATTCACCCGCAAAGATGCCAATTTTCACCTGCAGACAGGGCTCCAAAAATTCTTCAATAAATATCACAGCGTTCCTCGCGTCGAACCCGTCGTAACGAGTACCTGCACGCTCAAAACCGAGTTTCCTACGATGAGATAAAAATCTGGCAAGGGGAACACCCCAACACAAACTGTACAGAATTTCTGCATCAAAGAACTACAGAGAAAGGAGTTTTTCACCTTCGTGATAAATCCAGAAAAATCTAAGAAAAATCCAGGAGATTCCTTGCGAAATTTAGATGAAAATTGCCTTTTGAATCGCCTCGATTCGTTGTCTGTGCAAAAGATACAGCTAGAATACCGCAGTGCTGTCCAAAAATCCTCGAAGAAAAAGGGGTCAAAAGGAAGCTCGGGCAACTCCAAGTACAGAATGGAAAACAAGGAAACTCAAAACACCGAAGTTGGATTCCTACCTGTCGCGAGTCCAACGGCGCGAGAATCGCCTAAATCGGAGGTCGGGGTGAGCCGGGGGAGCCCAAACACTGAGAAGGGACGAAGCGGGTCGCCGGAAATCAAGCGTTGCACCGCGCCGTAAAATCGCGAACCTCAGGATACGTGCCTTCAAAAATCTTCAAAGATGCTCTGTGAAATGTCTCTCAGGTGGAGGAAGAAAATCCCTAAAGGAAACACTGTGAAAAACTGCCCAGAAAAAGAGCTAGGTGAGCCCAAAGTCCTCTATTTATAGGCCCAGCCCGAACACACCTTGGGCAGGTTTCGGGCGCCAAGATTCGGGCGCCCGAATCCGCCAGAGGGGGTCGCACGAAGCCCATCCGACGCGCCGAAAATTTGTGGTGACGCCACGTGTACACACAACACGGGACAGCAATGCAAGTGGCCCCGCCGCGCGCCACGTGTCCCCCCGCGGTCGGCGGGGTAGGTACGGCCCGCCACTCGCGTCGCAACGCGTGGCGCACTCGAGTACGGCCGGCCTCTCGCGTCGCGACGCGTGGCGTACTCGAGTGCGGCCGACCGCCGTGTCAGGCGCCCCTGTGCGCGCTCCGTCCCGAGGCGGATCTCCACGCCTTCGCTGCGCCGCGCAAGCTGAGCCCACCTATAGGAGACTGCCACGCGTCCCATGCACCGGGTCCACGCACCCACTTTTGGGTTCCATGGACCGCGCCGTGTGCGCCCACCAACCAGGGCGCGACACGTGTTCCCGCTCAGAACCCTGCGCCGCCGTTCAAACCGTGCACCGACGCTCAATTCCCTGTGGACCGCGCACCGAAAGCCAACCAATCCCCGCCTGCCCCGTGTCCCGCGCCGGGCTCATGCACCCAGCCGCGCCGCTCCGTGGACCGAACACCGCGAACCGGCCAATGACAGGCCGCCACGTGGCAGCCGGCGGTCCACAGTCACCTCCCATGCACCGAAAAACCCTGAAAACTTCCGGAAGCCCGATTTTGGTCATCCGGACTCAAAATTTAACAAGCAAATAGCCGTTTTCAAGCGTTTTTTTTCGCGCTGAATCCAAATCCACCCTCTGTTTGGCCCAAAACCATTTCGAAAATTCGGCAAATGCAGCGGAAGGCCAATCCAGCTGTGGATATCACATAGGGTCCATCTGTGGCATCCCTTTGATGCACTATGGGCCAGATACACCAACACTAGGTGTTCTACACTAGGGTTCATGGAGAAGCTACACGGTGGTCAGGGTCACCACAGGTCCGGACTGGATTAAGTCTGATCCGGACTATCGTCAATTTTCAGAAGATTTTCTGAAAAAACGCAGTTCGGGGTCCGGACTGAACAGGGGAGGTCCGGACTGTTTCATGCAATTTTTGTAGAATTTAAGGTTCGGGGTCCGGACTGAAACAGGGGTGGTCCGGACTGGAAAATTGCATGAACCAAACCATGTTTGGGGTCCGGACTGGACGTGGCTTGTCCGGATCCTGAACTTCCAAAAAGTCCAGTTTTTTATTTTTATGCATCACACCATATTCCAAGTGTTTCTAAACTACACAAATGTATTCGGATCACCAAATTATTTAGTTAAACGTACCTAATTATTCCGAATCCATTTTTCTTGAGATTGATGTATATGATCCACAATTCTTCATCTTCAATCTTCAAGACTCAAAACACTTCACGAAATACGCCAACACAAAATCCTTAACAATCTTCCCTTTTAGCGGTTTCGTGACAAAACAAAAATCCACACAAAAAAAAATCAAAAAGATAATTTTGTTGATATCACCATACAACAAAAATTTAAATGAATGGTCCAAATAAACATGAATACAAGAGATAAACTCCTAAAACGAACTCAAGACTTTGACGTTTGTACTCTCTGCAAAAGAAAATAATTCTTGACAAAAGAAATCGTTAGATACCTCAAGAATTTATATATTCAACAAGCAATCAGAGAGATAGGGTTTATACTCATGTAACATATGACATTAATTATCAGATATGTAAGAAGATAAACACTCAGAGAGAAACATACCTTCTAAAATCATTCAAGTTCCATGTCATGTCATGTTCAAACAAGTTTCAAAAGTCGCAAGTCAAATATTACATGCCACAAATAGTTAGTCGTTGTTAGCTTATCTTGACATGCATATTACTTTCTACTTACCTTCCAAAGTTCTTTCTCTTCTCCCCCTTTTTGTCAACAAACACGCCAAAAGAAATATGAGGGAAAGAAAAGTGTAATGTTCAAAAAGTTTAAAAATGAAAACTGTCAAAGGAAGATAGAAACCTGCAAAAGAAAACGTATAAGAACAACAAAAAGATGAAGTCAATCAGAGTCGTTGTCGTCAGAACAGCTACAACCCAGTTTGTTGAAAATTTTCTTCACCAATTTGGCAAGAGATTCTATTTCCTTTTCAAATCTCTTTGGCTGCGGATATATTGTCCATGTCTGTAGAGATCATTAGTGATTTCGCTTGACATGCGTTCTTGTTCTGATGAAAGACGTTGTTGTTCTGACGAAAGACGTTGTTGTTCACGATAAATTGACGTTACAGAGGCATCATCCTTTGACGTAGAAGCTGTTGTTTTTGCTGTGCTGCTGCTGTAGTTGCTGCTGAAGCCGATGGCCTTTTGCTTCGAGGAGGAGTAGGTGTATCATCTGGCTTCGTAGAGAGAGACTTCACAACCGTTGAGTCATTGATTGTCCCCAAGCTATGCATATAACTTGACGATCGAATGTCGATGTCAAATTCTTCAAAATCCGCATTATAATCATAGGGAACGGAAGTCGCTCAGTCTGATGAGGATGCTCCACATATCTAGCCATCCTTGTCCAGATGACGTATGGAATATGATATTCAATCCTCGAGCAACTGTTGGATGTCCTAGAAGATATAAAAATTACATCCTATCCTATCGCAACACTTTCGTTTGCATATTTGGCAAAATGTTGTAGCAAACGATGAAATTGAGGAATCGTATTCTGGACGAAGCTCTTTTGATAGACCGAGTTCCCTGCTGATCGAGTTTCCGGCATACAGATGCCATCCACAACTCGTCGCCAATCTAAACTGGTCATGGGACAACTCTTCAAATAGTTGAGTCCCGACCATACTTGAAGACATGCCTAAACACCTCTCCAATCATTGAGGAGTAATGACAAGTTTCTTGTTTCGGACCGAAGTGTCAAACTTCATAGGTCCACCTTCATTCTCTTGAAACTGTTGCGCACAAGTGTAAATGTCCGTACCAAATGCAGACAATATCCAGAAGATTCTGAAAAGTGGGCAAACTTGAGATAAATTGGCTTGATCGATCAGATTCCGAAAGTTGCAGATCGATCTCGAAGAGCTGTGATATTGACGTGTCGTTCTCCAATGCACTCTCGGTTCTCAAATGCCTTCATCCGATTTGTGTTAATATGCACGGATTCCTCTGGAGGTGGTTCACTTGCCAATGGTTCTTCGATCTCAATTCCTCGTGCTCGTCCCCTTTTTCGAGCAACACTCTTCCTCTTCATTGATATCTGCTCCATGGGAGCTTTTCCTTTTTCTGTAGTAGTAGGATGAGTCTTTGATTTTCCAGAAACTGGGGCTTTGCCCTTTGATGTTGCTGCAGCTAATGCGGCGGTCTCCTCAAGGACTTTATCCCAGTCCTCTGATTCGTGTATGACTCATCCAAAGACACGACCTCTTCTTCCTTTTGATCTTTCCAAGCTCCCTTAGCTTGTTCTGTCACGCCCCGGTGTAAACCAGAACCCGGGCCCGTCTACAGATCCGCCGTGCACATAGTATTCCACATACACGAAGCGTCAGTAACCTGCTCAGATATAAGAAATAATAATAAAAGAGCATAAAAATCAGAGCTGAACTAAACTACTACATCTTAGACAAAAGCTGGAATAAAGAAAAGGGCAACTGTAAAATAAATACAAGCATCTCTTCCAGCTCACTACAAATATACAACTAGCTGGCTAAAGCCAGACCCAAAATAAAATACAATAAAAACTGCCTGAGAAGATAGGGATACACCAAAAGTCAGCTAGCAACTGTCGGGTGGACACTCTAACTAGTCCGCTATCCTCTTACCTCGATCTGCTGCTGACAGCCCAGCAAACTCCCGCAGAGGACTCTGCAAAACAAGGGGGAAAAATAAAGAAAAAGACGATGGGGGTGAGAACTACTATAAAAACAGTAGCCTCCCCTAGTGGGTAAAGACTCAAAACCCTGACACACCCACTAGGTCCTACCAGAGACAAAAAGATAAGGAGAAAGGTGGTAAGCTAATAAACAGCTGATAAAGGAAAGCTACCACTAATATGCCTCTAAATACAATAACGAAAAAAGTAACTGAATGCATGCATCAGTAAAACTATCTGTCTGAAAAGACCCAATCGATGGACCCAGTAACCACTGGTACTTGCCTGCTCAAATTGTCTCAAGTAGATAACAAATCGGTACTCACTGACCGATACAGAAGGGTCTGGCTCTCACTGGCCAATACTCAATGTCTGGCACTCACTAGCCGATGTGTCAATCGCCTACTCCGGAGTGGCACTCGAGGGGAGCGACCCACACGAGTAAAGTAACCATGTCTCACAAATACAGTAATCAAGTCTCGATATCTCACTAAAGCAGGACTGGATCACGACACTAATGGAAGTGGAAAAATCCCTCCACTAAAGATAACCCGATCCCCCGGTCTAATGCAATAATACAACCACAAGTGGGAACCTCCGTCCACTAGAGAAAACCAATCCCCAAATCCAAGGCACAAATAAACATCCGGTCAACCGCCCATATCCGCGGTCGCCGCAATACCCCACAACCCACAATCTGGTATGGCAATCCACCCAATATACCCGGCTACACTATCCTACAACCCTGCTCAACCCGAGCAATACCACTAGTACCTCAATAAAAGGAGAAAATGAGCCAACATGGTTTCTCCTAAGTCAATTTCCAACAATAGTGTAGTAGAAAAAGGGGGGCCTAACTAGATGTCCAAACAAGCATGCAAGTGTCCTCATGCTGAAGAAAGAAAGGTAAATATCATTGATTATACATTATTTTAAGCATGCTATTCCCAGATAATAAGGATATCAAAAGTATACCACATGCTAACATATCACAAGTCCGACTATACAAGCATGCATAATAATCACGATATATTAATCTGCATTCAACCAATGGAATTATATTCCAGTATTCCTAGTGAGTAAATCAAAGTTGAGGTCCATAGCAACCACCCACCTCGAAAAGCGTGAACTGTAACAATACGAGATCCCTCGCTACCAAGATCCTCAATCTCCAACAATCTCCACAATACGAGAACTGCGATAACAAAGATGTCACACGGCAGAACTAACAACATCCAAAAGACAGCATTTACTATTTTCCAAATAGCACGGAAAATGAGGAAATTCACCTCAGTACAGTCCTCAGAAAATTCTGGAAAAAATCACCGTTGCAATCCTCGCGACGAGCCGATCGAAACGAGTACCTGCACGTCCCAAACCGAGTTTTGTAAGTCAAGTTACAAAATCGACAAAGTGACCACTTCAAAAATCCCAAGTACAAAATCTGTAGAACTTTGCTCTGAAAAAAGTGGGATTTTCACCTTCGGGGAAAAGTTAAAAAAATCCTAGAAAAATATGATGATATTCCATGCGACGCGTAGATATAAATCGAGTATTGGCACGCCTCAATCTGATGTCTGAGCGCGATGATATCTACGAGATACTTCGGTGCTGTCCAAAAACCACACAGCAAACAGGGGGGTCAAAAGTGCCTCGGAAACCGTGCGATCCTCGCGATGAGCCGATTGAAACGAGTACCTGCACGTCCCAAACCGAGTTTTGTAAGTCAAGTTACAAAATCGACAAAGTGACCACCTAAAAAATCCCAAGTACAAAATCAGTAGAACTTTGCTATGAAAAAGTGGGATTTTCACCTTCGGGGGAAAAAATCAAAAAAATCCAGCAAAAATACGATGATGTTCCTTGCGACGCGTAGATATAAATCGAGTATTGGCACGCCACAATCTGATGTCCGAGCACGAAGATATCTACGAGATACTCCGGTGCGTCTAAAAACCACACAGCAAACAGGGGGGTCAAAAGTGCCTCGGAAACCGTGCCAAAAGTCTGGAATACGATGAAACACCAGCACAAATACGAAGCCCTACCTATCAGGAACACACCGGCAAAAGAATCGTCGAAAACGATGGTCGGAGTAGGCCAGGGGAGTCTGCGCAACGAAACGCGACGAAGGGAGTCACCGGTGAAGGAATGTCGCACTGTGCCGAAATACCGCAAACCTCGAAGTGCGTGCCACGAAAAATCCTGGAACTCCTCCACATGGTGTAGAACAAATAGGTGAGCAAAAACCCTATAGATCTCTCTCTGAAATGGCCCAAACATACCACAAATGAAGGCCCAAGGGGCCAATTTATAGGCCCAAGTCCAAACAGCTTACTGTTCAGATTCGGGCGCTCTCTTTCGGGCGCCCGAATCCAACAGTCGCACGGAAGCGTCGTCTGACCAGGGCCCGAATCCACCAGCGTGCGCCACGTGTCCCCCGAACACGAAACAGTGGTGCAAGCGGCCCCGGGTGACGCCACGTGTCCTGCTCCCGATCGACAGGGTAGGTGGCGCCCGCCAATGGGTGGGCGCCACGTGTCCCGCCCGGGGAACCCGCCGACCGGTGCACCGCCTCGCCGGTCGCGCCGCCTGCCCGCCACACGCGCACGCGCCCCGAGGTGTCGGCGCACCCTTCCGTGGACCGCGCCGAAAAAGCCCGCCAATCTCCTGCTGCCATGTGTCCTCGTGCCCGGTCTATGCACCGTCGCGGGGTTCTGTGGACCGCGCATCGCGCGCCGGCCACTCCTGGGGCGCCACGTGTCCCCGTGCCGGGTCCATGCGCCACCCGGCACTGCTCTGTTGACCGCGCACTGTGAACCGGCCAATAATAGGCCGCCACGTGGCACCCAGCCGGTCTACGGCCTCCCCCATGCACCAGAATCCACTGAAAACTTCCGGGAGTCCGTTTTTGGGCATCCGGACTCAGAATTAAACAAGCAAATAGCCATTTTCGAGCGTTTTTCCACGCTGAATCCAAATCCAACCTCTGTTTAGCCTAAAACCTTTTCTAAAATTCGAAAAATGCAGCCGAAGGCCAATCCAGCTATCAATATCTCACAAGGTCCATCTGTGGCATCCCTTTGATGCACTATGGGCTAGACACACCATCAATAGGTGTTTTACACAGTGGATTCACGGGAAAAAGCTGCATGGGGTTCAGGGGCCCTACATCCTCCCCCACTAAAAAAAAGTTTCATCCCCTAAACTAGGAAACAAGATAGACGTACCTCAGCCATAAGCCTCAAATAAGAAAGGATAGGTATCCCGCATCACCTCCTCCAGCTCCCAATTGGCCTCCCGCTCCTCGTGATTGCTCCATAAAATCTTCACATAAGGTATCACCCGATTGCGCAATTCTCTCACCTCGCGAGCCAGAATCCGCAACGGGCGCTCATCGTATCCAAGGTCCTCCCCAATCACCAGTGGGGTGAAGTCAGTCACATGCGTAGGGTCAAATACATACTTCCTCAGAGCAGAGACGTGAAACACATCATGAACTCCTGCCAGGCGTGGAGGAAGAGCTACCCGATAAGCAACATGGCCAACCCTCTCCAGTACCTCAAAGGGTCCAATAAACCGGGGACTAAGCTTCCCTCGAACTCCAAATCTCCGGACCTCCTTCGAAGGCGAGACTTTCAAGAAGACATGATCACCAACCTGAAACTCTAAGTCTCGCCGTCGGGTATCAGGATAACTCCTCTGTCGACTCTGGGCGGTCTCAAGATGTCGTCGTATCAATCTGACCTTTTCCTCTGCCTCTGACAGTAAATCAGGACCCAAAATCTTCTTCTCACCCACGTCACTCCAATATAGGGGTGACCGACACTTGCGTCCATACAACGCTTCAAATGGAGCCATCTGAATGCTCACTTGATAGCTGTTGTTGTACGCAAACTCAACTAATCCCAAGTGTCGGTACCACCCTCCTCCAAAATCCATGGCGCACGCTCTCAACATATCCTTGAGGGTCTGTATGGTGCGCTCAGACTGTCCATCGGTCTGTGGGTGGAATGCTATGCTGAATCGGAGCTGCATCCCCAAGGCTGTCTGTAAACTCCTCCAGAAATGCGAGACAAACCTCGGGTCTCTATCTGATACAATGGAGACAGGTACACCGTGCAACCTCGCCACCTCAGCCAAGTATAACTGTGCCAGTCGCTCCAAAGGCCAAGTCACCTGCACCGGTAGAAAGTGAGCAGACTTGGTGAGTCTATCCACGACTACCCAGATCGCATCAGCTCTAGTCTGTGCTCTCGGCAACCCAGTGACAAAATCCATAGTGATATGATCCCATTTCCATTCTGGGATTGGGAGACTCTGCAACTTGCCAGCAGGTACACGATGCTCAGCCTTCACTTGCTGACAAGTTAAGCAGTGAGCCACGAATCTCCCAATGTCTCTCTTCATACCACTCCACCAAAAATGTGCCTTGAGGTCCTTATACATCTTAGTCCCACCAGGATGAATGGTATAAGGTGTATAATGGGCCTCCCTCAAGATCTGCTCTCGAATCTCTGAATCCATAGGCACACAAGCTCGGTCCCTGTACCGCAGTACTCCCGAAGCATCAACTGAAAAAATCAACTCCGTCTGAATCTGCCCTCGGATCCTCATCAAGTGGGGGTCCTCACTCTCTTTCTCTCGAATCCTGTCCAACAGAGTGGGCTGCACGACCAAAGACATAAGTCTAGCAGAGACCCCAGGGGATACAACCTCAATCTGTAACCGTCTCATCTGCTCAACCAACGGTGCCTGCTGCGAGATCATCATACTCAGACTCGTCCTCCTACTCAAAGCATCTGCCACAACATTGGCCTTGCCGGGATGATAAAGGATACTCAAATCATAATCCTTTAACAACTCTAACCATCGGCATTGCCTCAAGTTCAACTCCTTCTGAGTGAACAGATACTTCAAGCTTTTATGATCAGTGTAAATCTCGCAGTGCTCACCATACAAATAAAGCCGCCACAGCTTCAGAGCAAACACAACCGCTGCCAACCAAAGATCATGAGTAGGGTAATTTTTCTCATAGTCCTTCAAATGCCGCGAAGCATAGGCAATTACCCTACCATGCTGCATCAATACACACCCCAGACCACTGTGAGAGGTGTCGCTGTAGATCACAAATCCTTCTCCCATAACCGGGAAAGCAAGGATCAGAGCTGTCATCAACCTCTATTTCAGCTCTTCAAAACTGCTCTGACAAGTCTCACTCCAAATTAACTTAACCCCTTTCCTGGTCAGACATGTGAGGGGAGTGGAAAGCTTCGCAATACGAGAACTGCGATAACAAAGATTGCACACGGCATAACTAACAACATCCAAAAGATAGCAATTTACTATTTTCCAAATAGCACGGAAAATGAGGAAATTCACCTCAGTACAGTCCTCAGAAAATTCTGGAAAAATCACCGTTGCGATCCTCGTGACGAGCCGATTGAAACGAGTACCTGCACGTCCCAAACCGAGTTTTGTAACTCAAGTTACAAAATCGACAAAGTGACCACCTAAAAAATCCCAAGTACAAAATCTGTAGAACTTTGCTATGAAAAAGTGGGATTTTCACCTTCGGGGAAAAATAAAAAAAATCCAGGAAAAATACGATGATGTTCCTTGCGACGCGTAGATATAAATCGAGTACTGGCACGCCTCAATCTGATGTTCGAGCGCGAAGATATCTACGAGATACTCCGGTGCGTCTAAAAACAACACAGCAAACAGGGGGGGTCAAAAGTGCCTCGGAAACCGTGCCAAAAGTCTGGAATACGATGAAACGACCAGCACAAAAAACGAAGCCCTACCTCTCAGGAACACACCGGCGTAAGAATCATCGAAAACGATGGTCGGAGTAGGCCAGGGGAGTCTGCGCACCGAAACGCGACGAAGGGAGTCACCGGTGAAGGAATGTCGCACTGTGCCGAAATGCCGCAAACCTCGAAGTGTGTGCCACCAAGAATCCTGGAACTCCTCCACAAGGTGTATAACAAATAGGTGAGCAAAAACCCTACAGAGCTCTCTCTCTGAAATGGCCCAGAAAAACCACAAATGAAGGCCCAAGGGGCCTATTTATAGTCCCAAGTCCAAACAGCTTACTGTTCGGATTCGGGCGCTCCCTTTCGGGCGCCCGAATCCAACAGTCGCACGGAAGCGTCGTCCGACCAGCGCCCGAATCCACCAGCGTGCGCCACGTGTCCCCCGAACACGAAACAGCGGTGCAAGCAGCCCCGGGTGACGCCACGTGTCCTGCTCCCGATCGACAGGGTAGGTAGCGCCCGCCAATGGGTGGGCACCACGTGTCCCGCCCGGGGAACCCGCCGACCGGTCGCGCCGCCTCGCCGGTCGCGCCGCCTACCCCCCCACGCGCGCATGCGCCCCGAGGCGTCGGCGTACCCTTCCATGGACCGCGCCGAAAAAGCCCGCCAATCTCCTGCTGCCACGTGTCCCCGCGCCCGGTCTATGCACCGGCGCGGGGTTCCGTGGATCGCGCATCGCGCGCCGGCCACTCCTGGGGCGCCACGTGTCCCCGCGCCGGGTCCATGCTCCACCCGGCACTGCTCTGTGGACCGCGCACTGTGAACCGGCAATAATAGGCCGCCACGTGGCACCCAGCCGGTCTACGGCCTCCCCCATGCACCAGAATCCACTGAAAACTTCCGGGAGTCCGTTTTTGGGCATCCGGACTCAGAATTAAACAAACAAATAGCCGTTTTCGAGCGTTTTTCCGCGCTGAATCCAAATCCAACCTCTATTTGGCCTAAAATCTTTTCTAAAATTTGGCAAATGCAGCCGAAGGCCAATCCAGCTATCAATATCTCACAGGGTCCATCTGTGGCATCCCTTTGATGCACTAACGGCCAGACACACCATCAATAGGTGTTTTACACAGTGGATTCACGGGAAAAAGCTACATGGGGTTCAGGGGCCCTACATGTTCGTTGCTCGAGTGCCAACCATTGCCACAATAAGCACTATTAACCAACCAAACACCATCTTGGTTGAGGGTGTAGAAAAAAAAATCGCCTGTGAACAAGAACTCAAAGAACATGACAAATTGTTTAATTTTAAAAATTTGAAGAATCATTCCCAAACAATCTTTATCATGTATAGAGACTAGGAATCAAGTTAGATTTGCAAAAAGAATTTTGAAAATAAATCAATCCATGATTTTCGAAAATTCCCAAAATTTTGCCCTAAAATTGAATTTTCAAAAATCGAAGCCCAAAAATCCGTTAATCAAATGAATATAAGGCATAGAAACAAAACTAAGGTGCCCAGATTTCTTATTTCAAAAGAAATTCGATCAGAAACCGTTTAAGAATGAATTTATAGCATGAAATTTTCTCATGTATGGAAGAATATGAACAAAACAGTGAAAAACAGTGATTTTGATCAAAGAAACTTACTTGAATCGAGAGAAATCAAGTTGAGAAAAATCCAAAAACTCCTGGATTCTAGAGAGAGAAACTCTAGGAAGCTAGAAATAAAAGTTTAGAAAGAATAGAAATCAAAAAGCCCTTCATTTCTATTAAAACCTAGCCGCGGTCCGGATCGGGTCGGGAGTTTAGTCCGGATCGGGTTAGCGCAGGAAATCCCATCGTTCGGGATTCGGACTGAGTCCATCTCGTCCGGACTGCCTGCAACTTTTTCTCCAAAAAAATTTGTGAAAATTTTAGAAAATCCAGAAAAAGTATGTAAGCATTCTTACATATCAACTTTAACAAAAAGTATCGTTTCATATCAAAAGAAATAGATTATGCTAAATCTATCATTAATAATCAAGTAATGAAACGAAAATTTATAAAAGTTATATCCTCTAAAGTTGAGCAAGTTCAAAACATCAAACTCGATCTTATGTGTAATGAATTTATCAAATCATCAATTGAATAAAGAAAATGACGAACAAAGATCGATAGATGTTTGAAATTCCAAATAAGTCAAATAATATATATAGTCAATATATCTAGGGAAGTGGCTCTTTGAGCATCTTTCAATTTGAAATCCCACCTTATACCAACCTTGGAATTTGACAAAGTCAAGTATTCCAAAAAGCATTTTATCAGTTAAACAAGAACACCATGCTTTAGTAACATGTGGTAGCTTCACACAGTACTCGGACGATCGAGGTGGTAGCTCTTTCCTACATGTGGTGGTAGTTTTCACACTCCACTAGGGATGTAACTCTTTCCACATCTTTTGAGCATGAAACAATAAAAAGACTCCCCCTCAATTGACTATCAATTATAAAAGATATTCAGTATTCAACTAGCCATTGATCTCATGTTCACACTTAACTCAATTATCAAATAAGATAAAGACAATACCAAGAGATCATAAAATGAGGGATTGACTTTGATCAACTAAAGATGAAATAAATGATATAAATGATCATTGCATCAAATTAGTTATCATGATATCCCAACCATAATAAATTTCTCAAAACATGGAAGATGCAATTAAAGTCAATTTAATAAATGCTCATTTAATATTCTAATTATCGACAAAAAGAACACAAAACACAAAACAAAACCTAACCTAAGAAATGGTTAAAAACGTTATTTCAAAGAAAGCATACCAATTGCTTTTCGTAAATGAATAAAACGTTTTTGATCCAAAGGTTTTGTCAAGATATCGGCTAATTGATCTTCAGTTGAAATATAGAAAATTTGCGAAGTACTTGATTCAACTAGCTCTCTAAGGAAATGATATCTAAGTTCTATGTGCTTTTTTCTTGAGTGCAACACAGGGTTTTTTGAAATGTTAATGGCACTAGTGTTTTCACAAAGAATTGTTACCGAAGTCGCCGGGATGCAGAAGTCACTCAATACACTCTTCATCCAAATCAATTGAGTTGCACAACTTTCCGCTGAAATGTATTCCGTTTCGGCAGTCGAGAGAGCAATGCAGTTTTTCTTCTTACTATGCCATGCAACAAGACAATGGCCAAGGTAAAAGCATGCACCACTCGTGCTCTTCCGATCATCCGTTGATCCAGCCCAATCGGCGTCCGAATATCCTATTATGTCGAGAGATGTGCCCATAGGATACCAAATTCCGAAAATTAACGTACCTTTGATGTACCGGATGATCCGGTTCACCGCTTTCAGGTGAATTTTCTTCGGTGCTGATTGATATCTCCCACAAATTCCAACACTGAAGGCAATGTACGGGTGACTAGCCATAAGGTAAAGTAGACTTCCAATCATGCTTCGGTAGAGCTTCTCGTCTACTTTTTCTCTGTGAGATTCACATCCACGTCCCTTATTGCTAGTTCCCATGGGAGTCGAAAAGTCTTTAGAGTTCTCTAATCCGAATTTCTTGACCAACTCCATCAACTCGCCCATCATGGACATCTCAAATTCGTTTTCCATCGTTTCGGTGAATTTTGAAGCATCATTGTTCCTTGTAGCACCAAACACAATGTCGTCCACATATATTTGTGCTACAATGAAGTTATCCTGAGAATGCTTCACAAATAATGTCCGATCGGCTCCCCCTCGAGTATAGCCCTTTTCCAAAAAGTGCTTTGCCAATCTTTCGTACCATGCTCGCGGTGCTTGTTTTAGACCGTAAAGTGCCTTTTTCAATCGATAAACATGGTTAGGAAGTTTATGATCAATGAAACCTTTCAGTTGAGCCACATAAACTTCTTCATTTAGCCATTTAAAAACACGCTCTTTACATCAATTTGAAAAAGTTTAATTTTAAAATGACAAGCTATAGCAAATAAGACACGAATAGACTCGAGACGGGCTACCGGGGAAAAAGTCTCATCAAAGTCTATACTTTCAACTTGTGAATAGCCCTGAGCAACTAAACGTGCTTTATTCCGTACAACGGTACCATCTTCATTTTTATTGTTCTTGAAAATCCATTTTGTACCGATTATATGTTGTTGCTTCGGGGGCTTCGTTAATTCCCAGACTTTGTTCCTTTCAAATTGATTGAGCTTTTCTTGCATTGCTTCAATCCAATAGTCGTCCTGAAGAGCTTCATCAATATTCCTTGGTTCTACCATGGAGACGTAGCCTGTGACTCCACATTCCAATTGTCTCCGAGTTCTTACTCCTTGAGGATCTCCAATCATGTTCGATTCAGGATGGTCCTTGGAGATACGTAGCGTTTGAGCTAACGGAGTACTCGGGGGAATTTGTGATGATTCCTGCACATTAGATGAACTAGAAGAACCATGAGATGCATCAAAATTTTCAGAAGAACTATTATGCGAAGATGCAAAATCATTAGCAGGAGATTCATCATCAAGAGACATATCAAGAGTAGATTTATCAGAAGACAAATGAGAAGCTTCATCTACTTTAACATTAATTCATTCTATCATCGTCTTCGATTCAAGATTGTATACTCGATATGCTCTACTATTTGTAGAATAACCCATAAGAATTCCTTCATCACAACGAGTGTCGAATTTTTCAAGATTTTCACGGTCACGTAAAATGTAACAACGACTCCCGAAGATACGAAAATACTTGATATTAGGTTTTCTACTGAACCATAGCTCATATGAGGTATTTAAAGTACTCGGGCGCAAATAGATGCGATTGATCACGTAGACCGCGGTGTTAACTGCTTCAGCCCAAAAATGTAAAGGGAGTTTCCAGCTATGAAGCATAACACGCGCCATCTCTTGAACAACTCTATTTTTGCGCTCGACTACACCATTTTGCTGCGGTGTATAAGGTGCAGAGAATTCATATTTTATGCCGCTTGAAGAGCAAAAATCAATGAATTTTGAATTGATGAATTCTCCACCTCTATCACTGCGAACACGGACAATCTTTTCATCTTTCTCAATTATAATACGATGACAAATATCATGAAAAGAGTCAAAAGTATCCGCTTTCTCTTTCAAAAATTCTACCCAAGAATATCTAGAGAAATCATCAACCATGAGAAAAATATACCATTTTCCACCCAAACTAGGTTGACGAGTTGGCCCCATTAAGTCCATATGCAATAATTCTAATTGGCGTTTTCTTCCTACATGGTTCAAATTCTTGTGAGTGGATCTAGTTTGTTTTCCCTTTTGGCAACCACCACACACAAGGTTTTCTTTGAAGTTCAATTTAGGAACACCTCTAACTATGTCTCTGTTAGATATTCTAGATAGTTCATTAAAGTTCATGTGACCTAGTCTTTCATGCCAAAGAGTCTCATTATCAAGTAACACTAGGTTACATTGTTGACTTGTTTTACCAGGAACTACATAGCAATTGTTCTGTGACCCAAAATGAATGAATGGTTTTCATCAGTTACAAAACATTCTACAGAAGAGAAATTAACTGAAAAACCATCATCACACAATTGGCTAATGCTTATGAGGTTAGTCTTAAGGTCTTCAACAAACAAAACATTGTTCAGAGATGGGCCATCTGGAATCGCAATTGTTCCTGTGCCAATTATTTTCGAAGATCGACCATCTCCGAAAACTACATGTCCTCCGGAGATTTTCTCAAAAGTTTGAAAAACATTTTTATCTCCGGTCATGTGGCATGAGCAACCACTATCCAGATACCAAGACGAATTGTCATACGCATATAGTGATGTGTGAATGACAAGACAAGGGAAGAGTTCACCTTTGCGCACCCAAACCTTACGAGTTTTGGAATACGTCGGCAATGATTGTGAAGTTGATCTCCTTGGTGAACGCGTCTTGTCCGATTGATCACTTTTCTTTGATCTCCATGACAATTTTGTCTTGAAGAACGCACTACTATTGTTCTTGACCTTTGGTTGATTTCTTCTTGAATTCCGGTCTTTGTTCTTGATGGTAGTCATTGCAAGAGGCGCTTGATTTGATCGCTTCGCTCCATTCTTGCAATTTCGCCTTATGTGTCCTGCAAAACCACAACGAAAACATACCTTTGTGAAAGTTGAACCCGAAGTAGATGGGTAGGCTTGTTAACGTTGGATGTAGTGATTTTCGTCGGAGGAGGAGAAATCGACTGGGGCACAAATTTCGTACCACTCGAACTTGGATCCTCACCAGTTCGAATGTATCCAAGACCCAAACGGTTCGTTTGACCGAGCCAAGCAACTTGTCCAACTTGCTCTTTCCATAAGAGAATCGCTTCAAATCTTCCTTAAGTTGGAGTGTGGTCTTCGTCATCTCCAATTTTTCTTGTTGAGCCTCGGAGTGGAGCTTCGAGAAGTGATTTGCTTTATCAACCAATTTGATATTTTCCTTCTCGAAATGCTCGTTCTTCTTTTGAAGGGAAGTGTTTATCTTGATCAAGTTGTCCTTTTCATCTTCAAGAGCGTTTGAGAGAGAAGTTGCCTTTTTAGATTGTTCTTCAAGATCCCACAATCTTCTTCTCAAACTTTTGTTTTGCTTTGCCAATTTCTTTGAATCCTTTAATAATTTATCGTAGGCAAAAGCAAAGTCTTCACCTTCGGAATCGCTCGGTTCATCATCCGTTGCATTCTTTTCATTCAAGGAGGAGTTGGATAATGAACCAGAGGAAGTCGCTGAAAAGCACATGTAAGGTGAAGTTGTGGACGCGTGGAATGCTGTGGCGTTGTTATCCTCATCACTGGAAGATGACTCATCAGTAGTGGAAGTGTCATCCCACGTGATGGCTTGCATAGCCTTCTTCTTTGACGGATTCTTGTTGGAACACTCCGTTGAGATATGGCCATAACTTCGGCATTTGAAGCACTGGATTTGTCCCTCAGAGTTCTTCTTGTCCTTTGAAGAACCCTCTTGCTTTCTTGACTTAAAGCTTGAAGATCCTTTGTCTTTCTTGGACTTAACGAAGGATGAGGATTTACTTGAATTTCCCCTTCGAAAGCTTCGGCGAAATTTCTTCGTCAAGAGTGCAAGTTGTTTCTCGAAATCCTCCATTGATAAATTCTCATCAGCGTCTGAGGGGGATGAATCCGTGTCTTCTTCTTTTGTTGATTTCAATGCAAATCTTTCAGGAAGATTTTCCAGAAGAATAGTTAGTAGGAAAAGTCATTTCATACGTTTGAAGTGCACCAACTAATTCTTCTACTTTGATTTCATCCGGGTGCTTTACTGTTTCAATGGTTGCAACCTTAGGGCGAAATCTTTCAGGAAGAGTTCTCAAGATCTTTCTTACAACTTTAGATTCTGAAATTTTCTCTCCCAAATTAGCACATGTATTAACGATATCTTGCAATCGTGTATAATACTCTGTGAAAGATTCATTTTCTGCCATAAAAATAGAGTCAGATTTGCTCATAAGCATTTACAGTTTTTGAATCTTCACTAAACTTGTTCCCTCATGTGTAACTTGTAGAGTATCCCAGATTTCTTTCGCGGTCTCACATGCCGAGACGCAAGAGAAGGTTTGTGACAAGGCATTAAATAAAGCGTTAATTCCCTTACCGTTGTAAGGAGCATCAATTTCTTCCTTAGTTCATTTCGACCTAGGTTTGATGGTGACAACATCGACAATAATCTCAGTAGGATTTGTCCATCCAAACTCAATTGATTGCCAAACCCGTTCATCGATGGAAATCAAGAACGCTCTCATGCGTACTTTCCAGTAGGCATAATTTGTTCCATCAAAGAACGGTGGTCTATTGATGTTTCCGCCTTCAACCATTGTTTACAACCCTATTCCCGCTATGATACCACTTGTGGGTTATGTTAATGTGGATCTGAATAGGGGAAAAACCACCTAGAGGGGGATAGGTGAAAACAATAAACACACCAAATCGTTGCCTAAAAAATAACCCAATGCGGAAAATAAATAAAGTACACAAGATTTACGTGGAAAACTCCATCACATGAGTAAAAAACCACGGGACCGATAACACGGCGAAATCCGCCAAGATTAAACACGTACAAGGTGATTTACCGTAACCCTACGACTCAACCTTTTCCATACGCTCCTAGTTGATCTTCTCCGCTCGCTCCACACACTCCTCGAATCCACGATTTGCGTGCAACTTCGAATCCACGAAGTCCAACGTCGAAACGGCACCACCCGAAAAGCCCGGCGGTACATTGTGCATCAAAACGGCACAGTCAACGACGGTCCGTAACAGGCGTAAAAGCATGGAGTTCAAATCCAAAAACTCCAACGAGTAAATCCCAAAACTGTGCCGAAAACACCGCAAAATAACAAATACCTTAACGTCGACGCGCCGTTAAACTCGCGCATGTGCGTCCCCAACGTCCGGCTCCTTGGAACACCTTGCGCACGCTCCACGGGGCCACCAGCGCAATTGCGGCACCCCATTTCCTCTCCCACGAAATCCCTCTCCCCCCCCCCCTTTGGACCCACGGTTGGAGAAAAAGGGGAAAAAAGGAGAAATGAGGGGATTCCGGGCTTTTATAGCCAGAAAAACCCTACATTCGGGAGCCCGAATCCCACTTTCGGGCGCCCGAAACTACCTTGGGCTGCTACAGTGGACGCCCGTGCATCCACGCTCTCCCGCGGCGACCAATGAGCGGCCGCCACCCGCGCGCCCGCGTCAACGTAGGCGCCAGCGATGCGTTGGGTCGCGCGGCGTGACCAACGGGGGCCCGCCACATGGCGCCCCGCCAATGACCTGCGCCAGCGCTCGCGCGCTTCCCTGCGTGCGCCTGCACCTCGTTCGCTGCGACCAGTGGGGTGCCACCACGTGGAGCCCCCCATATGCCCACTGCGCTGCGCCACACGCCTCCCCGCGCCCGCTGCTCCTCGGCCTCCGCACCACAGCCTCGGGATCCGTGCCGTCGCTTTGGGAACCATGCCCATCTCTGGAACTGTGCCCGCTGCCTCGGGAACCACGCCCACTACTGCTATAGTAAATCGGGCTCCCGAGAGTACGGCCCCAATTCGGATTTCGTCCGTTTCCCCCGTTTTCATTCGTTTTCGGCCGTTTTCGTCCGTTTTCGTCCCGTTTCCGCTCAAATTTGCAGGCAGACTCAACTTAACTTAATTTACCGTGGGCTATCTTAAGTTCTCAGTTTGGACCCTTTATGGGTCACCAAATGTCCCGCTGTATTCAAAATCACTGGCAGACCCCTTTCTAACTGCTCGGGTTTCCAATCGATGCGAAACTTTTATTGTGGCCTTAAAACATAAATACGGACCTCCCCAATTTTTCTCAGAATTTTCTGACACTGAATTTTCTGCCAAAATCTGAGCCCTCTTTTTCATTTAAAATTCTAAATTTCTTCTTTTTATTCCGATTTCAGCCCAATTCACTTCCAAATTACTCTTTATTTCTCTAAGTTCAATAGCAATAGTATCTCATACCATTCTTATTTATATTTACTTATATACCGAAAATCTGGTACATTACAACTGGTTGTCTTGGGCAAAGATTCGGGCGCCCGAATTGCCCTGGTGGGCGCTCGAATGTACAGTATCGGGACCTGGGAGGGCCGCCCGCAGGAACAGTGTCCCGAAGTTCCGGGCGCCCTGGGAGCAAGTTTAGGGCGCCCGAAACCTGTGAAAAATTCTGCGATTCAAGCAGAAATTGGGGAAAATAATGGGGGCACTTTGGTCATTTCACTTTTCCTTGCCACCCCACTTACGCCATTGACAGAACCACCCTCTCACACTCTCTCTCTCCGATTCTCTCCCTCCCAAATTTTCTTCTCTCTTTCTCTGTCTGGGTCCAGAAGAAGAAGAAGAAGCAGCAGAGGGGAGCAGTGGAGGCTGGGAACCCTTTGGCTGGGGGATTCTTGCACTTGGGAGCTTGGGGAACTTGAAGGGAACATCAAGGAGTATTCCAAGTGAAGCTCCAACCTCTCCTTCCTCTTTTGTCATGGGTAATTAGATCACCAAAAGAGGTAAGCCAAAAATCTAGGGTTTCATTTTTGGGGTTTCTTTTGGGTTCAAAAGTGTGGGAAAATATCCTAAATGAAGTTTTTCTTCATTTTTAGGGCTTTTTCATAAAATTGAAGAGATCAAACCTCTCTTTTGTAGGATCACCTCAAAAAGGGGATTTCTACTTCTTTTCTTTCTCTTGGGTCAAAGAACCCATCAAAAAGGGCATGAGTAAAGAGTAGGGTTTCTCTTTTAAGAGTTTTTTTTTTTTTTAATGGAATTAGAAGATTAAGAAGTGATTCCCTTATGGTTTCATCTCATTTTAGGGTTTTCTTGTAGGGTTTAAAGAGCAACTCCATTTCCTCTTTCAAGAATATCAAGAGCTTAAGGTGGGGGATATTTTTCGAAATTGGGTGATCTCTCCCCTTTTTCCCTTGCTGTTTGATTTCGAAGCATGTTAGTAAGAATGTTAGGGTAATGTGATAAAATATGGATAAATGGGGTTAAGCCCTAAAAGAGGATTATGTTAAACTGAATGTAGGTTATGTTACATGTGTAATTAGCAAAGGATTTATGTGTAGTATGATCATGATAGGGTAAAACCCTAGGAATCATGTAAATGCATAAGAGAAAAGAGCATGATTATTATAAAGACCTAGGAGAAACAAGGTCAATTTGCGTAGATGTAAAACTTGGAGAAAACCTAGATTAAGGGTTTAATGAGTGGCATGAGACCTAGAAGTTAACCTTAAGAGAACGAGTGGCGTCGTCGTAGGGAATAACCTAAGGTTGATTTATAGAGTATTCAACATAGAGTCAAATGAACTTTAGGTTATATGGAAAAGGGAAAACATAGAGTTAATAAACTGTAAGCAAAAAGGGGAATGGAATTAGAGTTAATGAACCCTAAGCTAAAGTGAAATGTGAATAGAGTTAAAAAACTCTAGGAATATATTGGAATGCACAAAGAGTAATAAACCCTAGGACAAATGTAAAGTGAAAGTAGAGTTAATAAACTCGAGGCCAAGGGAAAGTGAAAATGGTTAATGTCTACGGGACATAGTGAACTCTAAGGTCATGAACATAGGGTTTTGGAATGAGAATAAGTAAAGAAAAGAATGAAAGAGGTTAAAGTTAAAAGGATTGGGCCGTGAACTACGGGAGGCAGTGCCAACAACCTATTCTCGTTTGATTGGGGTTGAGGTATCCATCTTATGGAACTCTCGGACCCTACATGATTAAGCTCTAAGAAGGAATACTCTAATGGCTAAAGAGCTAGAGAAATGGCCAAGTGGTTGTCACGCCCCGAGTTCGAAAATAGAGTCTAAATTTTTTTTTTTTAATCAGAGTTTTAAAACCAGCCAGGGCACGACTGACCACCACATATATAGAAAATTCCCAATCCCCTTGGATTGAGCCTTTTCTATAAATGCACTGTAGAATACCGGGATTTCGGATGGCGCACCGACCTCGCAAGATGGCATGGTGCGGAGGAAATTGCCTCGGGTGTGTTCCTTATGTGTCTTCTGATGAGTTCGGATTGATTCGGATCTACGCGGAAGCCCCAGCTTGATTCGGAGTTTCCGGGCATTGTGCGCTGATAGTGGACTGGTTTGGGCAGCCTCGACTCTACAGTGGTGTGCAGAAAAAGTGGGAAACACTTGGAACAGGTATATTTTATGATTCAGCGGAGTCCGGGAGGTTCCGGACTGACGCGGGGGTCCCGAAGGCGAAAAGTGAGTTGGAACTGGCAATTTTGGAGCCGGTTTTTGGATTTAGCATAGCGACTCCACGGATGAGCTTTTTGAGGAAAAAAAAAAAGAGCTTTGGACATGTGTATTTTCAGATTACAGCGGAGTTCGGGAGGTTTCGGGCCGGTGCGGAGACCCCGAAGGCAAAAAGTGACTTAGAGTTGTCTTAATTTGGAATTAATTAATAAATTAATTAATTATTTGAATTAATTGGAGTTTTGCCTGAGAGAAGGAATTAGAGAATGTGGATGTGTGTGAGAGGGAGGTCTTGGCTTGGAGTTGGTGTTGGTGTTGGAGGGGTTTCCTTGGGTTCTTATTCACCTTGCACCGTACACCATGCACCACACCTCCTTAATTAGGCCACTTAGTTAGCACATGCCATGTCATCACCTTCTCCAAAGGTGAAACAGAGGAAAAATTGTAAAACAGAGGAAATAGAAATTGAGGAAGAATGAGAAGAAGAAGAAGATGATTTGAGGAAAAGTGAAAGAGGTTTTTGATGGTGTTGACGGTGCGGATCTTCCGCTATTAGCCGCGTGGGGCCGAGCGGAGCGCACGCGCGTTGAGCCTCATGGAGGGTTGTGCTGTTTTTTTTAGTGAGAGAGAGAGAAAGCTTAGTTTTTGTTTTTGGAGTTTCTTTGGGTTTTGCAAGAGGTTGGTGTTGTTGTTGGTGGAGGAGAGACCAGCAGAGGTTGCTGCGCGGGCGTGCATGGGCGCCGCGCGCAGCCGCTGCGGGCGGGCGCGCGCAGGCAGGCGTGCGCAGCAAGCGGGTGCCGCGCGGCTGGCGCTTGGGCGCCGCGCTTGCGCAGTCTGGGCGTTTGTTTGCGGTTTTTCCTTGGCTTGGCGTTCCGGAACAAGGGAGGGGATTCCGGAATGGGCTCTTGGGTGCCGGTACTACATGGAGAGTACCGGTACCCCATATGCAGGATGCTTTTTTTTGGTGACTTTTGCAAGGGCAATTCGGTAATTTCGCTTCTCCAACCCACCAGTTGACTCGTTGACCTTCTCTCTTCTCTATTTAAGGACTACCTCTCCTCCTCTCTTCTTAGCTTGAATCAGAGAAAGAAAGGAGAGAAAAGAAATGATAGAAAATAAGGAAAAGAAAAGAGAAGAAGAGGGAAGGAAAGAAAGGCAAAGCAAGGGTGTTCTTGTGTGGTCTTGATGCTTGGAACTGGACGGAGCCGCGCGCGCGTCGGCTGTGCATGAGGTACGTTCTTGGATTTGTTTTAAGCATGGGTTTTTGGATTTATTGATGGATTTTCAATAAATTTTGAGCTGAATGGATTTTATTTCTTTCCATCTCGTTCCATGCTTGCACCTTGGGAGCCACTTGGGTGTTGTTGGCTGAGGCTTGGGTTTTTACTGCGCGGAGCCGAGGTTGCTTGCGTGAGTGCTGTGAGCTGACGACGAGGGAGCCGGAGCATGCCAGATTTTTATTGAGGACTCGAGAGAGTTGTTCGAGCCTCCGGGGATTGTTCCAAGATTCGCGGCAGGGTGTGCGCGCGCGCGGCGCGATTTTGGTGTTTCCGGCAGATTTTGTGGCAGTGAGCGCTCGACACTTCACCGACTTCAGTGATTGCCTGCGGAATGCGTTGCAGGTGGGTTAGAATTTCTCCAAAATGTATGGAATGCCCTCTAAAGCTTCTGTATGCATGTTGATCATGTTTAATTTATCTGTTTTCTGCTTGATAAAATCTGATAGTTGCCTAGAAAATTGTAGGATGTCATTTATGAGCCCCTAATATTTTTAGCATGATCTAGGCATGATTTGACACTAGATTGCATGGTTAGTTAGAATTAGATGGGCATCTGAACCGTTTTAAAAATCGTCGGACCGGTTTAATGAAAAGCTGAGTTTTAAAAATGGTTTTAAAATATTGTGAGCACCCTGAGGGGTTTGATTTGGTTCAGATTGCATGTACGCTCGTGCCAGAGGGCCGAGCGAATTTTTAGTGCATTGGATGTTGAGTTTCTAGTGTCTTGAGAATCGCTCTTCCTTCTTGGGATTGATGGGTTTACTCTAGATCATGGGTCGTGTCCTGATTTAGTGGTGGAGGTGGTTCTCCCATCTAGCTTTGAGAGTTTTGGGGGTTCTGGCAGATCGAGTCGTGGAGGTTTCCCGACTCAGCCACGGGTCGTGCATTATCAGATTGAGTCGTTGAGGGTTCTCCGACATAGTTGTGAGAGAGTTTGAGCTTTGAGATACCGATCTGATTGAGTCGTAGATCTTTTCCGACTGAGTTGTGCTTTTGAGCCTTGAGATACAGATCTGTTTGATCGTGGATTATAGCCTGCATGTGCCGCTATTGAGACAGTTGTGACAGATGTGATACTTGAGTTCGGTGGGGTCGCTCCCCTCGAGCTACGCCCCGGGTGCGTGTTGATGATGCGACTAGTTGATACACTAGAGTTCGCTTGAGATTGAGATAGTCCGTGTGGGACGCCCTACTTAAGTCCCGTCCCAATGTGGATGAGGTGGCAGTAGGTTTGGCGCAGGCTTGACTGGACCCTATGAGGCAGTCATTGAGATTGGGTGATATGAGCGGGTGGTTACATATTATGTTCTTAGATGGGTTCTTCCTTTGAGCATTGATACTGAGGCATTTTAGCAGTAGCGAGAGTATGCATAGCATGTATATGATAGAGTTTCCTTTTGAGCATTATGATTGAGACGTATTAGCTGTTGTTTTCTTTCAGCTTACCCTTTATCTATCCATCTGCATACCTATCTGTTTTGCCTCCAGTAGACTTAGTGGGCATACCGTGGATATTGGGATGGTACCCACTGAGATCTACCTTCTGCAGTAGATCTCACACCCGCTGCGGTGACAGGTTTTCTGAGGCTGCTGTTTCGGCTTAGCTCGCGCGGAGACAGCTGATCGAGGTGAGGACGTGGCCGAGTAGTTCCTTACCAGCATTTTGAGTTAGAGGTAGATGTACCCTGTTATTTTATGTTTCCACTTTTGTACTGGACATTCTGAGAGATCTGTGAGGATTGCACTTGTATTTTCATAGTTGTGAGATGTTGTATTGAGGATGATTTTTTTTATATCAGATGTTCAGTGGATTTCTGTAGCTATTAGTCTTATTTTCAGCTCTGATACATGTTAGCTATAGATCTTTTGCAGGGTAGACGCTTCGTCTGTGCGGCAGTTTCCGTACAGACGGGGGATCTGTTGGCGGGCCCGGGTCGCAGTACGAGTCCGGGGCGTGACAGATTAGGGTGGTATCAGAGCCTAGGAATATAGGTTGTTGAGGACTTAGAAACCCTAGGCTATTGGTTGGACAGTAGGATGACCGTCGTGAGAGACGTGAATTTTAGCGAGAGTCCTGATTGAGTTTGTACCTTCCCCAAAGGATTGGGGTGAGTGATTTTACATGTTATTTCTCTAAAGATGATTATGTTGGCTGCAGACAACATAATGCTTTAGAAAGGTTAACATGTTTAGACTTTCGCTTGATTGGGTCGAGAGAGTTCCTAGTCCTAATGTTTGTTCTGTTGCAGTGGTTTTTGATGCTTCCGAGACGCCGTGCAGCGGCGAAGGCGTGTTCGACCTTGGATGAGAAGCCCGATCAGCGGGAAGCTGAATGGACGAGCAGAGTGAGGGTTGAGAGTTATGGGCCCCAGTTAGCCCAGATGTTTGAGGCGATGCGGCGCCAGGAAGAGAACATGGAGCGTGTGACGCGCATGCTGGAGTAGAGAGCATCTCCTGGGGTACCGCCATTAGTACCCCCGGCCGCGACATCGTTGATGGCTACCTGGGGGCTTCTAAGATGACTGAAACTCTGATACTAGGTTGCAGCAACTTGCTTATCCAGTTTGGATCAAGTTTGCCCCTCGGTTGGCCGGGAAACAAGAAAAGAAAAACGGGGAAGATAAAGCTTATGCTTCGAAAATGGTGACCACTCATCCAGGGGTTCTGGGCCTCAACCACTTGCACCAAAAGGTGCTCCTCATCACCACAAACCTTCCTGGACCTGTGCCCGACGACGAGGTCACGACGGCGACGGCGGCGGGCAAGCTCGGCCAAGCTTCCCAATGGCCATTAATGGCAACTCCCCAACCAGAGGGTTTTAGGTGCAATGGATAGCACCACTAGCTTCCTAGCAAGCTTTTAGGAAGGTTTGGGCTTGACCCCGCCGTCGGCGGTCGCCGGATGGCCGGCCGCCATTAACGGGCTCGAACTCGAGGCATCCATGGCAGCCACATTTTCGGGCTGCATGGATGCCATGCAAAGGCATGGTTGGAGTCCTCTCACTCCCAGGAAACTTCCCAACCACGTGCCCGGCAGCTGGGAGCGACGCCGGCGCCGGAGTGAGGGTCTCGGCCATAGTGCAATAACCCGCAAAACTAGGGTTTGAGTTTTCTACGCGGTTTCTTAATCAAACTCCACCAAATTTGGTGGAGATGATCCTCTTGTCCTACAGATTTTATCCATGATTTTATTTTTCCATTTGGTCGAGTGGTTGTGACACACAACCGAGGTGGAGCTAATTAGGTTTCCGGCGAGAAGCTTTCTCCCATCGGCAACCGAGGCCACCACACGGGTTGAGACTTGACAGGGGACATCGTAAGACTCTAAAGAGTCGACTTCCAAAGGTTTTAGGTGCCAGAAACCAGAGGAAAAGAGAACCTCACCTTTGCTGGAGTTGGAGAAGAAGGGTTGCGGCCGGTTTTCCTCCCTGCGTCGCGCAGCCTCACAGCAACCTCAGACTTGTTCTCTTGATGCAGGAGAATGCCTCAGGAACACCAGAGAGCAAGTTGGAACCACTTTGTTTCAACCTTCCCTCTCCTCTCTTCTCTCGGTTTGCTCTCCAATGGGGATGACTCCTAGGCTTACCCAACGCCCAGGCTGTTATGAGGAATAATTTGCTACAGTTTGGAAACCCAAACAACACATAATGGCCCCTCGTGTAACCCCCATAGGAGACCAAAGGCCACATGCATGCATGCATGGGATTTTTGCAAAAATTTACAATTTGGTCCCTCTACAGTCCACCACAGGCCGAAAGTTCCTCACTGTAGCTTCATTGTGCTACAAAGACCCTATACAGTAAGTCTTAAACCAATTGGTCCAAGAAAACTTTAGTTTTCCGCAAAAATACGTGAATATTTGGTTTTTTTTCACGCATTACGAGACAAACGAGTCGTCGAAATGAAAAAAAGACTTCGCCACGACGTCCGGCTCGTCGAGACCTTTCAAGTAGCATATTTGCTTTCTTAATTCGTTGCTCAAATAAACTCTCGGGCCATAAAATACTGTAGGCTATACTGCAATGCACGCATTTCGATGCACCAGAATCGCCAAACGCGAATTCCGTCAGTGCCATTGTGTTCAGAACGTCAAAATCAGCTAGAATTGACTACTCATACTGCTATGTTTGGATTTTAGACAGTGAATCGGCCGACGGTTGATCGAGAGGGGATCGAAATCAAGGGTTACTATTCACAACTTAAGTTGTGGGCCCCGCTTCTTCTTCGTTGTTTTGCGGAAGATCCGACCGTCGGATCGAAAACTTTTGAATATCAATCTTTCATGTTTCGACGATACGGTCGCACTGGTGATCTCGGATTTTCGAGATCAGACCCCGATCAAAAGTCGATATTTTGGTGCCACTTTACACTACTAATATTCTATTTTTGCCAATAATTAATTCCGAAAATTATTTAAACTTAAAATCTTGTTTTAAAAATTATGGTTACTACAGTGGCACTGCATGTGAAAATGTGAATGTGATAGCCCAAATCCCCATGTAGCTTGCCCCCGTGGTCCGCGACGAGAAACACCTATTATTGGTGTACCGAGTCCGTAGCATATCAAACAGACGTGTTAAACGGACTCAGCGCGGAATTAGATCATGTTGCATTTTTGCTGTCTTTGCCAAAATTTTAGAAGTGGTTTCTCACTAAACGGAGGCCGGATTTGGATTCAGCATGGAGAAATATTGAAAAACGGCTATTTGCTTGTATTTTCAGAGTCCGGACACCCCAAAACGGACACCGAGAGGTTTACCGCACATTTTGGTACACGGGGGAGCTGTGGACCGGCGGGGGGGGGGGGGGGGGGGGGGGGGGGGGCACGTGGCGGCCCCGGATTGGCCGGCTCTGTTGATTACAGAAAGGCCACTTGAAAGCCTGAGAGAAAGGCCCTTTTCTTCTTTACACTTCCATTCATTAATTTCCCTCAGACCACTAATGAGCTAATTAATTAAATCCATTAAATTAATTAATTAATCCATCAAATGCCAACTTCAATCACTTTTTGCCTTCGGGGCCTCCGCACCAGTTCGAAACCTTTCGAACTCCACTGTAATCTGAAAATACACATGTCCACAGCTTTTCCAACTCTAAAAGCTCAACTGTGGAGTCGGTGTGCTCAATCAAAAAACCGGCTCCAAAATTGCCAGTTCCAACTCACTTTTTGCCCTCATGTCCTCCGCGTCAGTCCGGGACCTCCCGAACTTCGCTGTAATAATACAATACACCTGTTCCAAGTGTTTCCCAATTTTTTTCTGCACACCACGGTGGAGTCGAGGCTTCCCAAACCAATCTTTTATCGGCGCACAATGCCCGAAAAACCCCAAATCAAGCTGGGGCTTCCGCGTAGATCCGAACCAACCCGAAATCTACTGCAAACAAATATGGAACACGTCCAAGGCAATTCCTCCGCACCACGCCATCTTGCGAGGTCGGTACACTCCACAAAGTCCCGGTACTCTACACTCTCCCCATCTTAGAAAGGTTTCGTCCTCGAAACCAAAAGTAAGTTCATAACTCAAGAGGGTATCACAATCAGATGGGGATAGGAGATCCCCAACTCATCCTCAGGCTTTCAAGTGGCCTTTCTCTCATCAAGATGACTCCACTAAACCTTCGCCAAGGTATAACTCGATCGCAAAAAAAAATTCTTCTGTCTCACCAGCAAGAATTGCATCGGTCGATCCTGATAACTCGACCCTCGTCCAATTTCAAGGAAGTTAAGTCCAAAATATGCAAGGGGTCAAATACACCTCTTCCAGCCAGATAAACACTCGCGGATCAAACTCCCCGCGTAAATCTCGATTGAACATATCCATGCGGATCGTGGCTTCCACGAATCAAAATCTCCAAAACCAAAGTCTAGGGCCCCAATAGGCATAACTCCCACGTTGCCCCTTAGCAACCAGAATGCTCAAAGTTCCACAGATACAACTCTTGTATCCATCCACAGGGGAAGAAGTTCAACATCGAGAACAATGCTCAACCCCTAGCTCACAGTTCTAAGTTCCAAAAATGGCGACCACTGATCAAACACCTCATTCCAAGGTTGCACTGCCCGCCTTGCCAAGGCGTACATACCATAATGTCCTCATCAGGATGATACCGTGATATCAATCATACACCTTTGCAACTCTATCCATCGGCATTACCTCAAACCAAACTCTTCCTGAGTATCCAAGTACTTCAGGTTCGAGGATCCATGAATAACTCAATTCTCTCTCTATCGCTGGCAACATCTACATCAAAGCTGGTATCCTCCTTAGTTTTATCTCTTCCAAGCTACACTGGCCTTGCATAGTCCAAGAGCTTTGACCTCTGTCGCTAACATAGGCTAAGAACAAAACCTTCCGAAGTCAGAAGGCATACTCTCTCAACTTGGCCAAAAACTTCTTCTCTCTTAGAAGTTGCAGCGTTATCCTCAAGTGCCCTCATTCTCTAGATCACCTCGGAAATAATCCAAACATCCACGACGGGTACGACCACCAACCCGTCCACACATAGCTGGCGTATACACAATTTATCCAATCATAACGGCGGCAGGGCATTAGTCAATCCCATCGACCTCACTGTGAACTCATGATGCACCTGCCGATTCTTGAGCACCATCAGGGCACAGCCCTCGGCTGTAAGGTTCCAGAAAGCTATCTATATCACAAAGGGGCATCTGCCAAAAAAATAGCCCCAAACCTGTCTGTGCTCGAACCGTCAAGGAACCCTCACCGTTGAGTACTCACCATGTGGCGTCACTGCCGCGTACCAACGGCATGGCATCATCACCGTATATCCACGGTGTGGCAACCTACTCAAGTAACAATCTCTAGGATCCTCGCAGTCACATACCCACGACGTGGCTCTGGGTCACTCAGACCCGCTCGATCCATCAGATCCTGCAACTGCGCTAACAGCTCTCTTTCTCTGTATCACGAGTGATACTCCAAGGGGTGCTGCCGAAGTCGGCGCGGTTTCCAAAACCACGTCGATCACTAACTCGATCCAAATCCCACTAAACGGCAGCTTCAATAACAGCTCAGGTAGACTCTCTCCCGGGATCACACGGGCGATAAGGATATTCTTTAGTCCCGGTGCTGCCGTAGGCACTTTCTCAACAGTCGCTCGCAAGCGAAACGACCACGACTCAACTTCTGTCGTGCTCCAACTCCCTCTATAAACACACTCCTCCTGGCCAGGTCCACGGAGGGTCATTGTCCTCTCTTGGCAAACCATGATAGCAAAACATTGGGTTATCCAATCCCTATCCAACCTCATATCAACACCTCGAAGCTGATGTAGGACTAACAACTCTAGGATCAATTGCAAGGTCCTACTGAACTGGGCGGGACTGGCGACACTCATCCATGTGCTATACGTGATCTGGAACCTGATCCTCACGTGCACAAGCCAACCATCCTATCTCCGGCCCACGCGAAGCTACCCCTGCTCCACTAAAACACGCGCAAGCGGCGTCGGCATCAAACATGCACCAACTCTGACAACCGTCAGCAGAACCACACCTGGTAAGACGCGATCCACTATCCTGGCTTCCCTTAACTGGCTGCAAAATCTCATCCACAAGATGCTGGTGGCCATCACTCCCTCTGTCTCGGCGTCACGGCTCCATCGGCCTACCGGTAAGTCGGACAAACCTCTATATCCTGAAGGGTAGAGGGGTGCCGTCGCAAGCGGCAAATCCACGAGCACCACTCTGGAACACTCTGCCCGAAATGTCGTGACTATCCATGAGAAAACCATCGCCCCTGCCTGAGGTCACTCTATGGCGATGAATGCGGCCTACCGCATAAAACACACTCATCCCGACACTACCGCTGGCGCCTCAACAGTCGAGACCCTCCTGGTCTCTGTCTCCTCTGAGACCCATGATCCTGAAACTGGAACTGTGGCGACCTCGATCCACTCAATTATTCCAAAATCAGGCGATACCAGATGTCCCTCTCAGGAGCTGGTCCCTCGCTCACCGTTCCTCTCGGACGTGATCGCAGATCCTCTGTCTATCCATTGAGCATGCACAATCGATGCATCTAAGGTCGCTTGCCAAAAATTCCCAAAATGAAAAAATACCTCAAAGCAGTCCCCTCTCAAACACGATCAATCTCCTGAGTCTCATCCTGGGCGACATGGGGCACTCTGCTCAACCGTCGTAGCAACTCGCGAACGCACTCCTGAAAGGGTCAACTCCCCTACTACAGGTATCTCAAATCCCCTTCCAGTTTCTGCCTAACACTGCTGGGAGAAGGCCCTCGAACAGCAAAGCACGAAGCTCGATCCAAATCCTCAACTACTCTCCTGGTGGTCCAATAGGACGAACTCGACGCCACACTCACTCGGCGTCCTTATCCAAAAGTGCGCAACTATGTGCACCAGATGCTTTTCCTGGACGAATGAGTCCTCAAACGACTCTCCCAAAGCAGCAATCCAGTGCTCGGCCTTCCAAGGCCCCAAATTCTGCCCCGAAACCTGAAGGGGATGGAACTGGCGGATGCACATCAACCAATCAGCAAACTCTCACTACTCCTGCACTATCCATAGTGCGATCTGGGTCGAAGTCGATGATGTCACGGCCGGAGGTACTACTGGCGATACCCCGGGAGATGCTCTTTGCTCACACCTGCGCCTCACGCGCTCCATGTTCTCCTCCTGGCGTCGCATCGCCTAAACATCTGGCTATGTGGGCCTGTGACTCCCGGACCTCACTCTGCTTTGTCCATTCAGCCTCCTGCTGATCGGGCTCCTCCCCCAAGGTCAAATACGCCCTCGTCGCTGCACAGCGTCTCGGAAGCATCGAAACCACTGCAACATAACAAACATTAGGACCAAAACTCTCTCGACCCAATCAAGCGAAAGTCTATAACATGTTATCCTTACTAAAGCATTATGTTGTCTGTAGCCAACATAATCACCTTTAGAGAGATAACATGTAAGATCACTCACCCCAATCCTGTGGGGGAGGTACAAACTCAATCAGGACTCTCGCTAAAGTCACGTCTCTCACGACAGTTATCCTACTGTCCAACCAATAGCCTAGGGTCTCTAAGTCCTCAATGACCTATATTCCTAGGCTCTGATACCACCTAAATCTGTCACGCCCCGGGGTCGAACTGCGACCCGGGCTCGCCAACAGATCCGGCGTCTGTGCGGAAACTGCCGCACAGACGAAGCGTCTACCCTGCAAAAGATCTATAGCTGAACATGTATCAGAGATGAAAAAGAACTAATAACTACAGAAATCCACTGAACATCTGATATAAATAAATCTCAATACAAAGTCTCTCAGCTCTATAAAAAAAACATGAACTCCTCCTTGATCTCTCAGAATGTCCAGTACAAAAGTGGAACATAAAATACACCGGGTAGATCTACCTCAGACTCTCAATGCTGGTAAGGAACTAATCGGCCGCGTCCTCACCTCGATCTGCTGTCTCCGCGCGAACCAAGCCGGAACAGCTGCCTCAAACCTGTCACCGCAGCGGGTGTGAGATCTACTACAGAAGGCAGATCTCAGTGGGTACCGTCCCAATATCCACGGTATGCCCACTAAGTCTACTGGAGGCAAAACAGATAGGTATGCAGATAGATAGACAAGGGGGTAAGCTGAAAGAAAACTACTGCTAATATGTCTCAAACATAGTGCACAAAAGGAAACTCTATCATAAACATGCTATGCATACTCTCGCTACTGCTAAAATGCCTCAGTATCAATGCTCAAAGGAAAAACCATCTAAGAACATAATATGTAACCACCCGCTCTCAACACCCAATCTCAATGACTGCCAAACTGGCTCAGTCCAGCCTGGACCTATCGTTTAGGAACGCACCTGCCCACTACCACGCATCCACAAGAGGACGGGATTTACTTTGGGCGTCCTAAACCGACTATCTCAATCTCACGCGAAGTGACCCCATGGTAACTCGGCCAGGGGTATCAAGCGGCCACTAGTATATGAACTAGGCGCATCATCATCTCATCATCAACACGCACCCGGGGAGTAACTCGAGGGGAGCGACCCCAATGAGCTCAAGTATCTCATTAGTCTCAACTGTCTCAATAAGCGGCACATGCAGGCTATGGTCCACGATCAAACAGATCGGCAACTCGATGCACAAAAGCACAACTCGGTCGGAAAAGACTCCCCGACTCAAATAGGAAAAGCCCAAATCCTCACATGATCTGTCGGAGAACCCTCAACGACTCAATCTGATAATGCACAACCCATGGCTAAGTCGGGAAACCTCCACGACTCGATCTGCCAGAACCCCAAACTCTCAAGCTAAGTCGGAGATCCACCTCAATCCCCACAAGGAAGCTCAACTCACATGACACTAGAACTACAAACACATGCTCTAAAAAAACCACTCGGCCCCCCGGCACGAGTATACAAGCACCCTGAACCTATGCCATACCTGAGGCAATCCATAATTTAAAAACCACCTTTGAAAACATTGATTTTCCTTAAAACAGGTTCCTCGATTTTTAAAACGGTTCAGGTGCAATTAAGATGCAAACAAAATATGAAACCTAGTGTCATATAGTATCAGGAGTCTATTAAAAAAAATCCGGGGTTCCAATAAATTTTACAGAAAATTCCAGGCAACTACCAGATTTAAATACAGAGAAAGTAACATAACAAACATGATCAAAATGCATTCAGGAGCATTAAGGGGCATTCCATAAATTTTGGAGAAATTCCAACCCACCTGGAACGCTTTCCGCAGGCAATCGCTGAAGTCGGTGAAGCGTCGAACTCACAAAATGACGAAAATGCCCTCGCGCGCGCGCACACTGCCGAGCGTCCTGAAGACTCCGCCGAATCTCACAGCAACCTCACTAGCATCTCATCGCAACCTCCGTGCGCTCCGATCCTCTCCGCGGCCATCCCACAGCACGCGCACACCCACACGCACGCACGCACGCATGACAAGGTCCCGCGCGACGAAACTCCAAACTCTTAGCAACCAAGCAAAAGATGGAAGGAAAAAATCCAATTAAGCTCAAAGCATCATAATCCATCATCTAATCCATCTAACGGAGTCTAAAAAAATCAAACTATAAAAATCTGCCAACGTCCCTGATGTACAGTCGACGCGCGCGCGGCTCCGTCCGGTTCCAAGCAACAGACCACTGCACACTCTTCTACCTCTCTCACTCTCTAACTCTCCTTCTCTTTCTTTTCTTTTCCTTACTTTTCTCCTTTCTTTCCTTTATTCGTGTAGAGAAGAGAGGAGGAGGGGTCTTTAAATATAGAAGATAAGAGTTAGCAGGATCAACTAGGGGTTTGAGCCGGCGCCCGGGCAGCGCCCGCGCGGCGCCATGCGCGTCCGCGCGCGCACCTGCGCAGCATCCAAGATGACCCCGTGCGGTGCCCTCAGCCGGTCCACCTCCTCACAAAGACCACAACTAACCCCCCCCCACACACACACGAATCACCAACATCAACACCAAGCTCGTTTCAAGCTCTCTCTCTCTCTCTCTCTCTCACTAAAAACTGCAAAGCACCTTCCAAGCGGTTCGACGCACGCTTGCTCCGCTCGGCACCACGCGGCTACTAGCGATAGATTCGCGCCGTCAAGACGCTTAAAACCCACTTTTACTTCCCTTTAATTCCTCTTCTTTTTCTTCTTTTTCTTCATTAACCCATTCCTCTGTTTGAGGAAAATTCCTCTGTTTCACATTGGAGAAGGTGATGACGTGGCATGCTAATTAATTAAGGAATGGTGCATGGTGTATGGTGTAAAGTGAACAAGAATCCCAAATCCACCGTCCAACACCAACACTTAAGTCCAATCTATACAACAAATTTAATTCCCTTTTCTTCTTTACACTTCCATTCATTAATTTCCCTCAGACCACTAATGAGCTAGTTAATTAAATCCATTAAATTAATTAATTAATCCATCAAATGTCAACTTCAAGTCACATTTTTCCTTCGGGGCCTCCGCACTAGTTCGAAACCTCCCGAACTCCGCTGTAATCTGAAAATACACATGTCCACAGCTTTTCCAACTCAAAAAGCTCAACTGTGGAGTCGGTGTGCTCAATCCAAAAACCGGCTCTAAAATTGCCAGTTCCAACTCACTTTTTGCCCTCAGGTCCTCCGCGTCAGTCCGGGACCTCCCGAACTTCGCTGTAATCTGAAAATACACGTCCACAGCTTTTCCAACTCAAAAAGCTCAACTGTGGAGTCGGTGTGCTCAATCCAAAAACCGGCTCCAAAATTGTCAGTTCCAACTCACTTTTTGCCCTCAGGTCCTCCGCGTCAGTCCGGGACCTCCCGAACTTCGCCGTAATAATACAATACACCTGTTCCAAGTGTTTCCCAATTTTTTTCTGCACTCCACGGTGGAGTCGAGGCTTCCCAAACCAATCTTTTATCGGCGCACAATGCCCGAAAAACCCCGAATCAAGCTGGGGCTTCCGCATAGATCCGAACCAACCCAAAATCAACTGCAAAAAAATTTGGAACACGTCCAAGGCGATTCCTCCGCACCACGCCATCTTGCGACTTCGGTACACTCCACAAAGTCCCGGTACTCTACACTCCGCACGAACCAAGCCGGAACAGCTACCACAGGAACCTGCCACCGCAGCGAGTGTGAGATCTACTGCAGAAGGTAGATCTCAGTGGGTACCGTCACCAATATCCACGGTATGCCCACTAAGTCTACAGGAGGCACAAAAGATAGGTATGTAGAGAGATATATAAATGAAAGCAGGAAATGAGCTACAACTATATGCCATAACAACATGCTCAAGGAAATCTCTACTATGATCCTGCTATGCATACGCCCTCACTACTAAATGCCTCAAGTATCATGCTCAAAGGAAACTCATGTAAGAGCAAGCTATGCACCACTCGCACACGAGGTGCCCTCAAATCCCAAATCTCAATGACTGGCCCAAAACTGGCTCAGTCAAGTCCGCGCCTGTCGTCTAGGAACGCACCTGCCCACTCCACGTGGGGCGTCCTACTGACTACTATGAACGCACCTGCCCACTCCTCGTGGGGCTTCCTAAGCTGACTACTAGGAACGCACCTGCCCACCCCCGTGGGGCGTCCTACTGACTACTGGAACGCTCCTACCCACCCCCATGGGGCGTCCTAGTTTGTCTATCTCAATCATCATCACGCATCCGGAGCGTACTCGAGGGGAGCGACCACACCGAGTTCAAGTGTCTCGTCAATCTCTACTTTCTCATAAGCGGCACATGCAGGCTATGATCCACGATCAAACAGATCGGAACTCAGTGATCGAAAATCTTTACTCAGTGATCGAAACCCTCCACGACTCGATCAGGGATTGCCCAAACCCTCTCAAAGCTATGTCGTAGAACCCTCCACGACTAAATCTGATAATGCACATCCCATGGCTAAATCGGGAACCCTCCACGACTCAATCAGCCAGAGCCCAAACTCTCAAAGGCAAGTCGGAGAATCATCTCCACTACCAAAATCAGAGATAGAAACCCATGATCTAGTATAATCCCACTGGGAATCTCAACTCGCATGACACAAGAAACTCATCCCGCAGAGCTCTAAAAATCTACTCGGCCCCCTGACACGAGAATATAAGCATCCTGAACCTACTCAATCTCTTTGGAAGCCCACAATATTTTAAAACCATTTTCCAATATCAGTTTTCATTAAAACCGGTCCGCCGATTTTTAAAACGGTTCAGGTGCCAATCTAATGCCAACTAATCATGCAGTCTAGTGTCAAATCATCCCTAGATCATGCTAAAAATATCTGGGGCTCATAAATGTCTTTCTATGGTTTTTTAGGAAACTATCAGATTTACTAGCTTTCCAATAATAACCTAAACATGATCAACATGCACACAATAGCTTTAGAAGGCATTCCATACATCTTGAAGAAATTCCAACCCACCTCAAATGCTTTACATAGGCCAAGCAGAAGTCGGTGTAGCGTCGGACTCCCAATCTATCAAAAATGCCCTCGCGCGCGCGCACACTGTCAAGTGTCCCAAAAACTCCGCCGAAGCTCACAGCAGCCACACAAGCACCTCAGCACAACCTCCGCGCGCTCCGGTCCTCTCCGCGGCCAACCCACAGCGCGCACACACACTCACGCATGCACGTACGCTCGCCTCGACTCCGCGCAGTGAACATCCAAAGCTCACAGCACCAAAGAAAAAGATGGACGGAATAATCCAGTTAAGCTCAAAGCTTCATCAAAATCCATCATCAAATCCATCTAAGGAAATCCAAAACCCAAATTATAAAAATCTGCCAACTTACCCCATGGACAGCCGACGTGCGCGCGGCCTCGTCCAGCTCCAAGCAGCAGGAAAACCACAGCACTTCCCTCTCAACCTCTCTCACTCTCTCTTCTTCTTCTCTTTTCTTTTCCTTGCTTACTCTCTTTTCCTTTCTTTCTTTCTTTTCTGTCGTGGAGAAGAAGCAGGGCTTGGGAGGGTGTATATATAGATGGAGGAGTGGGGCAATACACTTGGGAGATGAAATTACCGAAAAGCCCTCCATAAAAATCCAACCCCAGCTCGAAATCAGCTTCCAGGACATTGGGTATTGGTACTAACCCCATTGGTTCCGGAACTAGAGCTTGAGTTCCGGAACACAGTGCTCAGTTCCGGAACTCAAGTTCCAGTTCCGGAACTGAAACCCCCAAAACTCAAATCCGAAGTCTGTAGCTTCCATTTCTTCGCCGTCAACTCGCTTATTGCCCCGTGAGCTTCCGCGCCACTCCGAAATCTCCCGAACCCCTGTGTAACCATAAAGTACACATGGTCCAAGCTTTTTTTCCCAATCCGGCATACTCACAAGAAAACCTCACTTGTATTCTTTACTCATTTTCTTTTCCCGATCCTTTTCTCAATTCCAAAGCGGGTTACAATGAATTATCTAGTTAATTTAATTGCCAACTCAAACTTACTTTTTGTCTTCGGGGCCCCCGCCTCAGTCCGAGTCAACCGAACTCCGCTGTAAGCTGAAAATACACGTGTTCTAACACTTTCCCATTTTCTTTGCGCAACCTCGGAGTCGGTTCTCTATCCCATCAAATACTCAACAAGTACTCTACAAGTACACAATGTGTAGAGTACTGGGACTTTGTACACTGTACCGACCTCGCAAGATGGCGTGATGCGGAGAAATCGCATCGCGCGTGTTCCATATATGTTTACAGATGAGTTCGGGTTGAGTCGGATCGGCGTTAGAGGAGTGGTTTGTTAGAGCCGCCACTCCAACTGTTGTTTGCAGAAAAATTGGGAAAGGTTTGGAACATGTGTATTTTCAGTTTACAGTGAAGTTCGGGAGGTTTCGGACTAGTGCGGAGACCCCGAAGGCGAAAAGTGAGTTGGAGTCAGCAGTTATGGGAGCCGGTTTTTGGATTGAGCACATTGACTCTACGGTTGAGCTTTTTGAGTGGGGAAAACTTTGGACATGTGTATTTTCAGATTACAGAGGAGTTCGGGAAGTTCCGGACTGATGCGGAGGCCCCGAGGGCAAAAAGTGAGTTGGAGTTGGCTTAAAATGGATTATTTAATTAATTAATTAATCTATTAAGTGTTGCCTGTGAAGGGAATTAGAGAAAGAAAGAGTAAAGAAAGAAAAAGGAATTAAAAGAGGTGTGGATTGGTGTTAGTGTTGGTGTTGGAAGAGTGTTGGAAGAGTATGGGGTCCTTTACACCATGCACCATGCACCAGCACTAATTAATTAAGTGCCACGTCATCCTTCTTCTTCCCAACTCAAACAGAGGAATTTTCCTCAAACAGAGGAATGAGAAGAAAGGGAAGGAGGAGGAGAAGAAGAGGAAATGAGGTGAGGAAAATGGGGATTTTGATTGTGTCGATGGTGCGGATCTATTGCTAGTAGCCGCGTGGAGCCGAGCGGAGAGTGCGCGAAGAACTTGCATGAGGTGTAGCAGTTCTGTTTTTTGAAGATTTGGTTTTAAGGATTTTATTGATGGTTTGGAGTTGAATTGGATCTTTTTTTTAGTCGATGGAGTGTGGTTGGTGTTGTTGTTGGTGGAGGAGAGACCAGCAGGGGTGCCGCGCGGGCGCGTTGAGGCGCACGCGCGGCTGGGGAGGTCACTGCGCGGGCGCGCGCGCTGCGGGCCGCGCTGCAGGAGCGGGCGCCGCGCGGCGCGCGCATGGGCGCCGTGCTTGCCCAGTCGGGGCTTTTTGCTTGCGGTTTTTGGCCTGGCGTTCCGGAACCAAGGAAGGAATTCCGGAACGGGCCTTTGGGTACCGGTACCACATGGAGTGTACCGGTACCCCATAGTGCAGGATATTTTTTTTGGTGGATTTTTAGCATGGGCACTTTGGTAATTTCGCTTCCCACCATCTGTTGACCAGATTGACCCCTCTCCTCTCTATATATATGGACTCCTCTCTTCTCCGCTGGATATAGATAGAGGAAAAGAAAGAAAGAAAGAAATGAGAGAAAGAAAGTGAAGGAAAAGAAATGAGAAGAAGTAAGGAAAAGAAATGAGAAGATGTGGGAAGAAAGAAAGCAAGTGATGCTGCTTAGTGGTTTTCCTGCTGCTTGGTCTTGAGCAGAGTCGCGCGCGCGTCGAGCCGCACACGAGGTAAGTTGGCAAATTTTGTTGGTTCTGTTTTTGGATTTAAGATTTTTCTTAGATGGATTTTTATGGATTATTGAGCTTGGATTTTGGATCGTGTTTCTTCTCTTTTGTGTGGTTGGCTGAGGGCGCGTGCTGAGGGCGCGTTTTTGCACTGCGCGGAGCCGAGGGCACGCGCATGCTGCGTGTGGATAGCAAGGGAGCCGGAGCGCGCCCGATTTTTATTAGAGGACACGTGGGATCCGTTCGAGCTTCCGGGGATTTTTCCGAGGATCGCGAGAGCGCGCGCGTGGCGCAGTTTTGGGTGTTTCCGACAGATTCTGACAGTGAGAGATGCGGCGCTTCACCGACTTCAGCGTTTGCCTGCGGAAAGCGTTCCAGGTGGGTTGGAATTTCTTCAAGATGTTTGGAATGCCTTCTAAAGCTATTGTATGCATGTTGATCATGTTTAGCTTAATATTTATATAGCTGGTAAATCTGATAATTGCCTAGAAAACCATAGAAAGACAGTAATGAGCCCCAGGTATTTTTAGCATGATCTAGGGATGATTTGACACTAGACTGCATGATTAGTTGTTATTTGATTGGCATCTGAACCGTTTTAAAAATCGGCGGACCGGTTTTAATGAAAACTGAGATTTTAAAATAGTTTGGGATTATTGTGAGCTTCCAGAGAGATCGAGTAGGTTCAGGATGCTTATGTTCTCGTGCTGGGGGGCCGAGTGGATTTTTAGAGCTATGTGGGATGAGTTTCTCGTGTCAGGTGAGTTGAGATCCCTTGTGGGATTATTCTAGATCATGGGTTTGTATCTCTGATTTTGTAGTGGAGATGGTTCTCCGACTTGGCTTAGAGAGTTTGGGCTCTGGCAGATTGAGTCGTGGAGGTTTCCCGACTTAGCCATGGGATGTGAATTCTCAGATTGAGTCGTCGAGGGTTCTCCGACATAGCTATGAGAGGGTTTGGGCATTCCCTGATCGAGTCGGGGAGGGTTCCCGACTGAGGTGTGTCATCTGGGTATTGAGTTCCGATCTGATTGATCGAGGATCACAGCCTGCATGTGCCGCTTATGAGACAGTTGAGACTGACGAGATACTTCAGCTCGGTGGGGTCGCTCCCCTCGAGTTACGCTCCGTGTTGGGTTATGATAATATGGATCTAAATAGGGGAAAAAACACCTAGAGGGGGGTGAATAGGTGTAAACAATAAACACTCAAAAATCTTTGCGTAATAAAACCCAATGCGGAAATGAAAATAACACGCAAGATTTTATTTCGAAAAACTCCAAAACCAGTAGTAAAAAACCACGGGACCGATAACACGGTGAAATCAACTAAGATTAAACACGTACAAGGGTGATATACCGTACTCACACACGACTCATCCTTTTTCCTTACGCTCCGAGTTGATCTTCTCCGCTCGCTCCGCAACCCGCCTCGAATCCACGATTTGCGTCCAACGCCGAATCCATGGCGTCCAACATCGAATCCACGACGTCTGACCGAATCCACGGTCTCCACCAAGTAGTACGTCTCGATCACACGAACGTACCTCGCTCCGAATCCACGAGAGCATTAACACCTTGAATCCACAAGGCCACGCGAATCCACGCGCCGATTTTGGGGAAAATCGTTGTTTTGTTGGTGGTGATAATCCGCCAAATACTTAGATCAAAGATAGATCAGAAATACCATCTAAGTATTCATTAATTTGATTCTACTCAAAATCTGAGTTTGAAAACATAGAATCAAATTAATTAATATAGATGAAGAAACATAGAATTAAATCTAGTTATTTCCTTTCTTCTCTATATGTAGATTTATAAGTTTTTCTCTGTTAATATTTTTCTGTCATTACCCGGAGTACAAAACTTATTTCGGCTTTTTCTAAGAGATGAAATTAGGGTTTATTTATAGGTTAGAAACCGTTGGAAGAGGATAAGAATCAAAAACCAACCTTATATGGAAGTTTTCGGGTCGGCGGTCTGGACTAGAATAAGTAGGGTCCGGACTGTCGTCAATAAACAGAACTTTTCCAGAAAACCATGTTCGGGGTCCGGACTGAAGAAACCACGGTCCGGACTGTTCATGCAATTTCTGCAAAATCCACGTTTGGGGTCCGAACTGAACCAGAGGTGTTTCGGACTGGATTTGCGCATGAACCTACCTATGTTCGGGGTCCGGACTGAAGTACCCTGATCCGGATCCTGAACATATTACATGTCCAGTTTTTGATTTTTATGCGATTAAAAACCCATCCAAGGGTTTCTACACTATAAAAAGTATTCGGATCACCAAACTTATTTAGTTAAACGTACCTGATCCTTTTGAATTCTTCTTTCTTGAGATTGAGGTATATGATCCAACCATCTTCATCTTCAATCTTCAAGACTTAAACACTTTCACGAAATACGCCAATACAAATTCCTTAACACTCCGGATGCGTGAGGATGATTGAGATAGACAGACTAGGGCGTCCCACGGGGGTGGGCAGGTGCGTTCCTAGTAGTCAGTAGGACGCCCCACGGGGGTGGGCAGGAGCGTTCCTAGTAGTCAGTTTAGGAAGCCCAACGTAGAGTGGGCAGGTGCGTCCATAGTAGTCAGTAGGACGCCCCACGTGGAGTGGGCAGGAGCGTTCCTAGACGACAGGCGCGGGCTTGATAGAGCCAGTTTTGCGCAGTCATTGAGATTTGGGTTTTGGGAGCACCTCGTGTGCGAGTGGTGCATAGCTCGCTCTTAGATGAGTTTTCCTTTGAGCATGATACTTGAGGCATCTAGTAGTGAGAGCGTATGCATAGCAGGTTTATAGTAGAGGTTTCTTTGGGTACGATGTGGTGACATATTAGCTGTAGCTCATTTCCTGCTTTCATTATATATCTATCTGCATACCTATCTGTTTACCTCCAGTGGACTTAGTGGGCATACCGTGGATATTGGTGACGGTACCCACTGAGATCTACCTTCTGCAGTAGATCTCACACCCGCTGCGGTGACAGGTTCCTGAGGTAGCTGTTCCGGCTTGGTTCGCGCGGAGACAGTTGATCGAGGTGAGGACGTGGCCGAGTAGTTCCTTACCTGTTTTGAGAGTCAGAGGTAGATGTACCCTGTATTTTATGTTTTCACTTTTGTACTGGACAGTCTGAGAGATTGGGAGGCTTTGTATTTATTTGACAGCCGAGAGTTGTTGTATCGAGGATTATTTTATTTATATCAGATGTTCAGTGGATTTCTGTAGCTTCTGGTTTTAGTCTCAGCTTTGATACATATTTGTTTAGCTATAGATCTGACTTGCAGGGTAGACGTTTCGTCTGTGCGGCAGTTTCCGTACAGATGGCGGATCTGTTCGCGAGCCCGGGTCGCAGTTTCGACTCCGGGGCATGACAGATTAGGGTGGAATCAGAGCCTAGGAATATAGGTCGTTGAGGACTTAGTGACCCTAGGCTTTTGGTTGGACAGTAGGATGACTGTTGTGAGAGACGTGACTTTAGCGAGAGTCCTGATTGAGTTGTACCTCCCCGGAGGGATTGGGGCAAGTGATTTTACATGTTTATTCTCTAAAGTGATTATGTTGGCTGCAGACAACATAATGCTTTAGAGTGGTTAACATGTTTTAGACTTTCGCTTGATTGGATCGAGAGTGTTTGTTGTTCTGTTGGTTGGTTTGTGGCAGTTGTCCTTGTTGCCAATGAGATGCCGTGCAGTGGCGTTTGACCTGGGATAAGGAGCCCGAACAGCGGGAGGCTGAATGGACAGAGCAGAGTGAGGTCTGAGAGTTACGGGCCCAGATAGCCAGATGTTTAGGCGTTGCGGCGGCGCCAGGAAGAGAGCATGGAGCGCGTGATGCGCAGGTGTGAGCAGAGTGCATCTCCCGGGGTATCGCTAGTAATACCTCCGGCAGCGACATCGTCGACTTCGACCCAGATCACACTGTGAGTAGTGCAGGAGCAGGGAGAGTTTGCGGATTGGTCGTTGTACATCCACTAGTTCCATTCCCTACAGATTTCGGGACAGAGTTTGGAGCCTTGGGAGGCCGAGAACTGAATTGCTGCTTTGGAAAAGTGTTTGAGGACTTGTTCCTCCAGGAGAAGCATTAGGTGCACTTGGTTATGCACTTTTGGATAAGGACGCCGAGAGTTGATGGCGTCGAGTTCGTCCCGTTGGACCACCGGGAGAGTAGATGAGGACTTGGAGCAAGTTTTTATAATTGTTGAGCAGTGTGCCCCATGTTGCCCAGGATGAGGCCTAGAAGGTTAATCATGATTGAGAGGGGATTGCATCGGGATATCTATTGCCTAGTGCATTCTCGGCGAGCGCCGACTTTAGATGCAGTGTTTGTGCATACTCGATGGATTGACCGAGGATCAGTGATCACGTCCAAGAGGGACGAGGAGCGAGGGACCAGCTCCAGAGAGAGAGGCATCCAGTATCGCCTGATTTTGGGGACGGTCGAGTGGATCGAAGTTGCCATGATTCCAGTCTTAGGGTCATGGGTCTCAGAGGAGACGGAGACAGGAGGTCTTGATAGTCGAGGCACCAGTAGTAGTGTCAGGTTGAGTATGTCTTTTACGGTGGACCGCATTCATTGCCATAGTGTGACCTCAGGTAGGGGCGATGCTTTTCATGTGGATAGTCAGGACATTTTCAGGCAGAGTGTCCCAGAGTGGTGCTCGTGGATTTGCCGCTTGCGACGGCACCCCTCTACCCCTTCAGGATATAGAGGTTCGTCCGACTTACCGGTAGGCCGATAGAGCCGTGACGCCGAGACAGATGGAGCGATGGCCACCAGCATCTAGTGGATGAGATTGTGTAGCTGGTTGAGGACGCCAGGATAGTGGATCGCGCCTTACCAGGTGTGGTTCTGCTGACGGTTGTCAGAGTCGGAGCATGTTTGATGCCGACACCGCTTGCGCGTGTTTTAGTAGAGCAGGGGTAGCTTCGGGTGGGCCAGAGATAGGATGGTTGGCTTGTGCACGTGAGGATCAGATTCTAGATCACGTTTAGCACATGGTTGAGTGTTGCCAACCCCGCCCAGTGCAGTTAGGATATTGGATTTGATCCATTGAGTTTTTAGTCCTACATCAGCTCTGAGATATTGATATGAGGTTAGATAGGGATTGGACATCCCAATGTTATTCTATCATGGATCGTTGAGAGAGGACGATGAACCTACGTGGACCTGGTCAGGAGGAGTACGCTTATAGAGGAAGCTAGAGCACGACAGAGATTGAGATCGAGATAGTGATTGACGTGGTTTTGGAAACTGCGCCGACTTCGGCAGCACCCCTTGGAGTATCACCCGTGAGACAGAGAGAGAGAGCTGTTAGCGTAGTTGCGGATCTGAGGGATTGAGAGGTCTGTGGGACCCAGTACCACATCGTGGGAATACGACAGTGAGGATCCGAGAGATTGATACTTGAGTAGGATGCCATGCCGTTGATACACGGCAGTGATGCCACGTTGTGGGTACACAACGGTGAGGGTTCTTTCTGTGATGGTTCGAGCACAGACAGGTTTGGTTTGCCTTTCGGCAGATGCCCCTTTGTGAGATAGATAGCCTTGTGGAACCATACAGCCGAGGGCTGTGCCCCGACGGTGTTCAAGATCCAGTAGGGGCCTTGTGTGCTTACAGCGCGGTCAAGTGGATTGACTAGTGCCCTGCCACCTTTATGAGTTGAGGAATTGGGTATATTCCGGCTGTGTTTGGACGGGTTAGTAGCAGTGCCCGTCGTGGATATTTGGATTTATTTCCTAGGTGACATAGAGCAAAGGGAGCACTTGAGGATAGTGCTGCAACTTCTATCGAGAAGAAATTGTTGCCAAGTTGGGAGAGTATGCACTCTGACTTCAGAAGGTTTTGTTGTTAGGCTGTGTGATTTCAGTTGCAAAAGTGACAGTGGGCCCGACGAAGAGTGATGCCGTTTGGGTATTAGCCTAAGTCTACGATTGCAACTGAGGACCGAAGCTTTTGGAGTATGTAGTGCCAGTGTAGCTTCGAGAAGATATAGCTGAAGATAATATCGGCATCGGTTTGGATGATTGCCGGTGGATAGAATCATCGAGGATGGATGGCTGATATATTATAGTGTTATCCCGGCGAGGACATTTTGGTCAGTTACGCCTTGTCTAGGCGAGCAGTGCAATCTTGGAACGAGGTGAGCGATCAGTGGACGCTACTTTTGGAACTTGAAATTGAGAGTTGGAACTTGAGGAGTTCTGAACAGTCGGTCAATATATGGGCAACGAAGGAGATTTATTTAACCTGAGGATGGTGGGTACTCGACCCCTTGAATATTTTGGACTTCAATTCCTTGAAAATTGGACGAGGATCTGAGTTATCAGGAGCAGCCGATGCAAATTTTGTTTGTAAAGTTAGGGAATTGTGCAATCGGGTTATACCTTTAGTGAAGGTTCAGTGGAGCAATCAGGATGAGTGTGGGTGACCACCTGAGAGCCTGAGGATGAGTTGGGGATCTCCTGACCCCATCTAATTGAGACACCCTCTTGAGTTATGGGTTTATTCTGGTTTCGAGGACGAAACCTTTTTAAGGAGGGGAGAGTGTAGAGTACCGGGACTTTGTAGAGTGTACCGACCTCGTAAGATGGCATGGTGCAGAGAAATCGCCTCGGGCGTGTTCCATATATGTTTACAGAAGAGTTCGGGTTGAGTCGGATCGGCATGGAAGCCCCAGCTGGAATCGGAGTTTTTCCGGGCATTGTGCACCGTTAGAGGACTGGTTTGTTAGAGCCGCGACTCCACTGTTGTTTGCAGAAAAATTGGGAAAGGTTTGGAACATGTGTATTTTCAGTTTACAGTGAAGTTCGGGAGGTTTCGGACTGGTGCGGAGACCCCGAAGGTGAAAAGTGAGTTGGAGTCGGCAGTTATGGGAGCCGGTTTTTGGATTGAGCACATTGACTCTACGGTTGAGCTTTTTGAGTGGGGAAAACTTTGGACATGTGTATTTTTAGATTACAGCGGAGTTCGGAAAGTTCCGGACTAATGCGGAGGCCCCGAGGGCAAAAGGTGAGTTGGAGTTGGCTTAAAATGGATTATTTAATTAATTAATTAATCTATTAAGTGTTGCCTGTGAAGGGAATTAGAGAAAGAAAGAGTAAAGAAAGAAAAAGGAATTAAAAGAGGTGTGGATTGGTGTTAGTGTTGGTGTTGGAAGAGTGTTGGAAGAATATGGGGTTCTTTACACCATGCACCATGCACCAGCACTAATTAATTAAGTGCCACGTCATCCTTCTTCTTCCCAACTCAAACAGAGGAATTTTCCTCAAACAGAGGAATGAGAAGAAAGGGAAGGAGGAGAAGAAGAAGAGGAAATGAGGTGAGGAAAATGGGGATTTTGATTGTGTCGATGGTGCGGATCTATTGCTAGTAGCCGCGTGGAGTCGAGCGGAGCGTGCGCGAAGAACTTGCATGAGGTGTAGCAGTTCTGTTTTTTGAAGCTTCGGTTTTAAGGATTTTATTGATGGTTTGGAGTTGAATTGGATCTTTTTTTTAGTTGATGGAGTGTGGTTGGTGTTGTTGTTGGTGGAGGAGAGACCAGCAGGGGTGCCGCGCGGGCGCGTTGAGGCGCCGCACGCGCGGCTGGTGAGGTCACTGCGCGGGCGCGCGCAGTGGGCCGCGCGGAGAGGGCGCGCGCTCTGCTGGCCGCGCTGCAGGAGGGGGCACCGCGCAGCGCGCGCATGGGCGCCGCGCTTGCGCAGTCGGGGCTTTTTGCTTGCGGTTTTTGGCTTGGCGTTTCGGAACCAAGGAAGGAATTCCGGGACGGGCCTTTGGGTACCGGTACCACATGGAGTGTACCGGTACCCCATAGTGCAGGATGTTTTTTTTGGTGGATTTTAAGCATGGGCACTTTGGTAATTTTGCTTCCCACCACCTGTTGACCGGATTGACCCCTCTCCTCTCTATATATATGGACTCCTCTCTTCACCCCTGGATATAGAGAGAGGAAAAGAAAGAAAGAAAGAAATGAGAGAAAGAAAGTGAAGGAAAAGAAATGAGAAGAAGGAAAAGAAAAGAGAAGAGGTGGGAAGAAAGAAAGCAAGTGATGCTGCTTAGTGGTTTTCCTGCTGCTTGGTCTTGAGCGGAGTCGCGCGCGTGTCGAGCCGCACACGAGGTAGGTTGGCAAATTTTGTTGGTTCTGTTTTTGGATTTAAGATTTTTCTTAGATGGATTTTTATGGATTATTGAGCTTGGATTTTGGATCGTGTTTCTTCTCTTTTGTGTGGTTGGCTGAGGGCGCGTTTTTGCACTGCGCGGAGCCGAGGGCACGCGCGCATGCTGCATGTGGACAGCAAGGGAGCCGGAGCGCGCCGGATTTTTATTAGAGGACACGTGGGATCCGTTCGAGCTTCCGGGGAATTTTCCGAGGATCGCGAGAGCGCATGCGCGACGCAGTTTTGGGTGTTTCCGGCAGATTCTGACATTGAGAGATGCGGCGCTTCACCGACTTCAGCGTTTGCCTGCGGAAAACATTCCAGGTGGGTTGGAATTTCTTCAAGATGTATGGAATGCCTTCTAAAGCTATTGTATGCATGTTGATCATGTTTAGCTTAATATTTATATACCTGGTAAATCTGATAATTGCCTAGAAAACCATAGAAAGACAGTAATGAGCCCCAGGTATTTTTAGCATGATCTTGGGATGATTTGACACTAGACTGCATAATTAGTTGGTATTAGATTGGCATCTGAACCGTTTTAAAAATCGGCGGACCGGTTTTAATGAAAACTGAGATTTTAAAATTGTTTGGAATTATTGTGAGCTTCCAGCGAGATCGAGTTGGTTCAGGATGCTTATGTTCTCATGCTGGGGGGCCGAGTGGATTTTTAGAGCAATGTGGGATGAGTTTCTAGTGTCAGGTGAGTTGAGATCCCATGTGGGATTATTCTAGATCATGGGTTTGTATCTCTGATTTGGTGGTGGAGATGGTTCTCCGACTTGGCTTAGAGAGTTTGGGCTCTGCCAGATTGAGTCGTGGAGGTTTCCCGACTTAGCCATGGGATGTGCATTATCTGATTGAGTCGTCGAGGGTTCTCCGACATAGCTATGAGAGGGTTTGGGCATTCCCTGATCGAGTCGGGGAGGGTTCCCGACTGAGATGTGTCATCTGGGTATTGAGTTCCGATCTGGTTGATCAAGGATCACAGCCTGCATGTGCCGCTTATGAAACAGTTGAGACTGACGAGATACTTGAGCTCGGTGGGGTCGCTCCCCTCGAGTTACACTCCGGATGCGTGAGGATGAGCCAGTTTTGGGCAGTCATTGAGATTTGGGTTTTGGACTGTCGAGAGAGGACAATGACCCTCCGTGGACCTGGCCAGGAGGAGTGAGTTTATAGAGGATGCTAGAGCGCGACAGAGGTTGAGTCCTGGTCGTATCGCTTCGTTAGCGATTGTTGAGGAGGCGGCACCGGGACTAAGGAATATTTTTTTCGCCCGTGTGATCTCGAGTGAGAGTCTACCATATCTGATTTTTAAGCCGCCGTTTGGTGAGATTGAGAACGAGACAGTGATTGACGTGGTTTTGGAAACCGCGCCGACTTCGGCAGCACCTCTTGGAGTATCACTCGTGAGACAGAGAGAGAGCTGTTAGCGCAGTCTCGGGATTTGATGGATCGAGAGGTCTGTGTGACCCAGTGCCACGTCGTGGGGATACGACAGTGAGGATCCGAGAGATTGATTTTTGGATATGATGCCACACCGTTGATACGGTGGTGATTCCATGCCGTTGGTACACGGCAGTGATGCCACGTTGTGAGTACACAACGGTGAGGGTTCTATGATGGCTTGAGCACAGACAGGTTGGATTGTTTTTTCGGCAGATGCCTTGTGAGAGTGATAGCTTTATGGAACCTTATGGCTGAGGGCTGTGCCCAGATAGTGTTCAGGACCCGGTAGGGGCGTTATGAGCTTGCAGCAAGGTCAAGTGGTTTGGCTAAGGCCCTGCGGCCTTTTGGATTTGAGGAATCGTGTGTTCCGGCGGTACTTGGACCGGGTGGTTGTACCGGCGTGAGTTTGAGCTCTACACCGAGTTGTCGGGCCAGTTGTTGTGTTTGATTTATACTGGGCCGGTCGTTTTGACTATTTGGTTCCGGAACACAATACTTAGTTCCGGAACCAAATCCCCTGTTCCGGAACCAAATCCCCTGTTCTGGAACTCAGCTTCCAAATGCCAAAATCCGAAGTCTGAAGCTTCGGTTTCCTCGCCGACGACTCGCTTTCTGCCCCAGAAGCTTCCGCAACACTATGAAATCTCCCGAATCCCACTGTAAACATAAAGTACACGTGTCCAAAGCTTTTCCCACTCAGAAAGCTCAACTGTGGGGGTCGGTGCGCTCAATCCAACAATCCAGTGCGCTCACAAGAAAATCCTCACTTGGATTCTTTTCTCAGTCCCAAGCGGGTTACCATCAATTAAGTAATCCCTTACATGCCAACCCCAACTCACTTTTCGTCTTCGGGGCCTCCACATCAAGCCGAAATCTCCCGAGCTCCGCTGTAACCCGAAAATACACACGTTCCAACACTTTCCAAAATTTCTGCGCACAATCGCGGAGTTGGTTCTCTAACCAATCCAGTACTCGACAAGTACTCAACAAGTACCCAAAGCCTCGAAATCGCAGACTCAAACAGGCTTCCAACATCGACGCCGCTAACTCACTTTTCTTCCAAAAGGGTTCTGCGTCGATCCGAATCAATTCAGACTCATCTGTAAACACAAATGGAATACGCCCCAGGCGATTTCTCCGCACCACGCCATCTTGCGAGGTCGGTGCACTCTGCAAAGTCCCGGTACTCTACACTACGTCACCTCGGAAACCAATCCAAACATAGTCAAAACAACCGGCCCAGTATAAATCAAACTCTACAACTGGCACGACAACTCGGTGTAGAGCTCAATCTCACGCCGGTAAAACCACCCAGTCCAAGTACCGCCGGAACACAATATTCCTCAAATCCAAAAGGCCGCAGGGCCTTAGTCAATCCACTTGACCGCGCTGCAAGCTCACAGTGCCCCTACCGGGTCCTGAATACTATCAGGGCACAACCCTCAGCTGTATGGTTCCATAAGGCTATCGATCCCACAAGGCATCTGCCGAAAACAATCCAAACCTGTCCGTGCTCACACAAACATAGAACCCTCACCGTTGTGTACTCACAACGAGGCATCATAGCCGTGTACCAACGGCATGGCATCATCACCGTGTATCAACGGTGTGGCAACAAATCCAAAATATCAATCTCTCGGATCCTCACTCTCGTAACCCCACGATGTGGTACTGGGTCACGCAGACCACCCGATCCATCAAATCCCGCAACTGCGCTATCAGCTCTCTCCCTAGGTCACACGGGGAACACTCCAAGGGGTGCTACCGAAGTCGGCGCGGTTTCCTAAACCACGTCAATCAGTGTCTCAATCTCAAACTCACCAAATGGCGGCTTTCAAATCAGATCTGGTAGACCCTCACTCGAGATCACACGGCGATAAAATCTTCCTTAGTCCCGGTGCCGCTGTAGGCACCTCCTCTACAGTCGCTAACGAAGCGATACAACCACGACTCAACCTCTATCGTGCTCTAGCATCCTCTATAAACATACTCCTCCTGGCCAGGTCCGCGGAGGGTCATTGTCCTCTCTCGACAATCCATGATATCATAACATTGGGATAACCAATCCCTATCCAACCTCATATCAACATCTCGGAGCTGATGTAGGACTAACCACTCTAGAATCAAATCCAAGGTCCTACTGCACTGGGCGGGACTGGCAACACTCATCCATGTGCTATACGTGATCTGGAACCTGATCTTCACGTGTACAAGCCAACAATCCCATCTTTGGCCCACACGAAGCTACCCCTGCTCTACTGAAACACACACACGCGGTGTCGGCATCAACCATGCTCTATCTCCGATGACCATCAAGAAAACCACACCTGGTAAGACGCGATCCACTATCCTGGCGTCCTCCAACCGGCTGCACAATCTCAACCACTAGATGCTGGTGGCCATCGCTCTATCTGTCTCGGCGTCACGGCTCTATCAGCCTACCGGTAAGTCGGATGAACTCTACATCCTGAAGGGGTAGTGGGGTATCGTCGCAAGCGGCAAATCCATGAGCACCACTCTGGGACACTATGCCTGAAAATGTCCTGACTATCCACATGAAAAACATCGCCCTTTCCTGAAGTCACTCTATGGCGATGAATGCGGCCCACCGCAAAAGACAGTCATCCTAACACTGCTGCTGGTGCCTCGACTGTTGAGAACCTCCTGGTCTCTGTATCCTCTGAGGCTCACGATCCTGTGACTGGAATCCTGGCAACCTCGATCCACTCTACTGTCCCAAAATCAGACGATACAGGACGTCTTTCTCTGGAGCTAGTCCTTCACTTTCCGTCCCTCTCGGACGCGATCCCAAATCCTCGGCCAATCCATCGAGCATGCACAATCGCTTCATCTAGAGTCGGCGCTCGCCGAAAATGCACAAGGTGATAGATATCTCGAAGCAGTCCCCTCTCAAACATGATCAATCTCCTACGCCTCATCCCGGGCGACATGGGGTACTCTGCTCAACAATCATAGAAACTCGCTCCAAATCCTCAACCACGCTCCAGATGGTCCATCAGGACGAACTCGACGCCACCAACTCTCTGCGTCCCTAACCAAGGGTGCGCAACCAAGTGCACCTGATGCTTCTCCTGGATGAACAAGTCCTCAACCAACTTTCCATAGCAGCAATCCAGCTCCCGGCCTCCCAAGGCTCCAAACTCTGCCCCAATATCTTCAGGGGATGGAACAGGCGGATGTACAACAACCCATCGGCAAACTCTCGCTGCTCCCGCACTACCCACAGTGCGAACTGGGTCAAAGTCGACAATGTCGCGGCTGGAGGTACCACTGACGATACCTCAGTCGATGCTCTCTGCTCAAACATGCGCACCACGCGCTCCATGTTCTCTTCCTGGCGCCGCGTCGCCTCAACAACTGAACTACCTGGGCCCGTAACTCACAGACCTCTCTCTGCTCTGTCCATTCAGCCTCCCGCTGATCGGACTCCTCATCCAAGGTCAAACACACCCTCGCCGCCGTACGGCATCACAGGGCCAACAAGGACAACTGCCACAACCAACCAAACCTCAAACACTCTCGACCAAATCCAGCGAAAATCTAAAACATATTTACCATTCTAAATCGTTAGGTTGTCTGCAGCCAATATAATCACTTTAGAGAATAAACATGTCAAATCACTCGCCCCAATCCCTCGGGGGAGGCGAACTCAATCAGGACTCTCGCTAAAGTCTCCTCTCTCACGACAGTCATCCTACTGTCAAACCAATAGCCTAGGGTCACTAAGTCCTCAACGACCTATATTCCTAGGCTCTGATACCACCTCAATCTGTCACGCCCCGGGGTCGAAACTGCGACCCGGGCTCGCCAACAGACCCGCCATCTGTACGGAAACTGCCGCACAGACGAAGTGTCTACCCTGCAAGTCAGACCTATGGCTAACATGTATCAGAGCTGAAAACCAAACCAATAGCTACAGAAAACCACTGAACATCTGATATAAATAAAATAATCCTCAATACAACATCTCTCAGGTGACAAATCAATACAAAGCCTCACCAGTCGCTCAGACTGTCCAGTACAAAAGTAGAAACATAAAATACAGGGTACATCTACCTCTGACTCTCAATACGGTAAGGAACTACTCAGCCACATCCTCACCTCGATCAGCTATCTCCGCGCAAACCAAGCCAGAACAGCTACCATAGGAACCTGTCACCGCAGCGGGTGTGAGATCTACTGCAGAAGGTAGATCTCAGTGGGTACCGTCACCAATATCCACGGTATGCCCACTAAGTCTACAGGAGGCACAAAAGATAGGTATGCAGATAGATATATAAATGAAAGCAGGAAATGAGCTACAACTATATGCCATAACAACATGCTCAAGGAAATCTCTACTATGATCCTGCTATGCATACGCCCTAACTACTAAATGCCTCAAGTATCATGCTCAAAGGAAACTCATCTAAGAGCAAGCTATGCACCACTCGCACACGAGGTGCTCTCAAAACCCAAATCTCAATGACTGGCCCAAAACTGGCTCAGTCAAGCCCGCGCCTGTCGTGTAGGAACGCACCTGCCCACTCCACGTGGGGCGTCCTACTGACTACTATGAACGCACCTGCCCACTCCTCGTGGGGCGTCCTAAGCTGACTACTAGGAACGCACCTGCCCACCACCGTGGGGCGTCGTATTGACTACTAGGAACGCTCCTGCCCACCCCCGTGGGGCGTCCTAGTCTGTCTATCTCATTCATCATCACGCATCCGGAGCGTACTCGAAGGGAGCGACCCCACCGAGTTCAAGTGTCTCGTCAGTCTCAACTATCTCATAAGCGTCACATGCAGGCTATGATCCACGATCAAACAGATCGGAACTCAGTGCTCAGATAGCACTACTCAATCGGGAAACCCTCCACGACTCGATCAGGGAATGCCCAAACCCTCTCAAAGCTATGTCGGAGAACCCTCCACGACTCAATCAGCCAGAGCCCAAACTCTCAAAGCCAAGTCGGAGAACCATCTCCACTACCAAAATCAGAGATACAAACCCATGATCTAGTATAATCCCACAGGGAATCTCAACTCATATGAGACTAGAAACTCATCCCGCAAAGCTCTAAAAATCTACTCGGCCCCCTGGCACGAGAATATATGCATCCTGAACCTACTCAATCTCTTTGGAAGCCCACAATATTTTAAAACCATTTTCCAATCTCAGTTTTCATTAAAACCGGTCCGCCGATTTTTAAAACGGTTCAGGTGCCAATCTAATGCCTACTAATCATGCAGTCTAGTGTCAAATCATCCCTAGATCATGCTAAAAATATCTGGGGCTTATAAATAATGTCTTTCTATTATTTTCTAGGCAACTATCAGATTTACCAGCTATGCAATAATAAGCTAAACATGATCAACATGCATACAATAGCTTTAGAAGGCATTCCATACATCTTCAAGAAATTCCAACCCACCTCAAATGCTTTCCATAGGCCAATCCGAAGTCGGTGTAGCGCCGGACTCCCAATCTATCGAAAATGCCCTCGCGCGCGCGCGCACTGTCAAGCGTCCCAAAAACTCCGCCGAAGCTCACAGCAGCCCCACAAGCACTTCAGCACAACCTCCGCGCGCTCCGGTCCTCTCCGCGGCCAACCCACAGCACGCACACACACTCACGTACGCACGTACGCTCGCCTCGACTCCGTGCGGTGAACATCCAAAGCTCACAGCACCAAAGCAAAAGATGGACGGAATAATCCAGTTAAGCTCAAAGCTTCATCAAAATCCATCATCAAATCCATCTAAGGAAATCCAAAAACCAAATTATAAAAATCTGCCAACATACCTCATGGACAGCCGACGTGCGCGCGGCCTTGTCCAGTTCCAAGCAGGAAAACCACAGCACTTCACTCTCAACCTCTCTCACTCTCTCTTCTTCTCTTTTCTTTTCCTTGCTTACTCTCTTTTCCTTTCTTTCTTTCTTTTCTGTCGTGGAGAAGAAGTAGGGCTTGGGAGGGTGTATATATAGATGGTGGAGTGGGGCAATACACTTGGGAGATGAAATTACCGAAAAGCCCTCCATAAAAATCCAACCCCAGCTCGAAATCAGCTTTCAGGACATTGGGTACCGGTACTAACCCCATTGGTTCCGGAACTAGAGATTGAGTTTCGGTCAGTTCCGGAACTCAAGTTCTAGTTCCGGAACTGAAACCCCCAAAACTCAAATCCGAAGTCTGTAGCTTCCATTTCTTCGCCGTCAACTCGCTTATTGCCCCGGGAGCTTCCGCGCCACTCCGAAATCTCCCGAACCCCTCTATAACCATAAAGTACACATGGTCCAAGCTTTTTCCCACTCAAAAGCTCAACGGTGGAGTCGGTGTGCTCAATCCAACAATCCGGCATACTCACAAGAAAACCTCACTTGTATTCTTTACTCATTTTCTTTTCCCGTTCCTTTTCTCAATTCCAAAGCGGGTTACAATGAATTATCTAATTCCTTTAATTGCCAACTCCAACTCACTTTTTGTCTTCGGGGCCCCCGCCTCAGTCCGAGTCAACCCGAACTCCGCTGTAAGCTGAAAATACACGTGTTCTAACACTTTCCCATTTTCTGTGAACAACCGCGGAGTCGGTTCTCTATCCCATCCAATACTCAACAAGTACACAATGCCTCAAAATCGCTGACTCAAACTGGCTTCCAAGTTCGACGCCGCTAACACACTTTTCATCCAAAAGGGTTCTGTGTCGATCCGAATCAATTCAGACTCATCTGTAAACACAAATGGAATACGCCCCAGGCGATTTCTCCGCACCACGCCATCTTGCGAGGTCGGTGCACTCTGCAAAGTCATGGTACTCTACAGGCTCACACAGCGCGATCCACGCAGAGGCGGGGCAGGCGGGGGCGGTATTGTGGGTAGGCGAGGGCGGCATGGCGGCCATGCGGGGGCGCCACGTGGCGCCCCACGACTAGCTGGCACCCCCCGTCCCCTCTCTTTGTCGGGCCACGCGGCGCGGCCCAATTGGCCGCGTCCCGCTGTTGCTTGGCCCAGGACGCGTGGCGCACCCGGATTAATCCGGGCACAGCCAAAGGTGTTCCCTGTTTGGTGCTCGGATGCTCCGGGCGCCCGAAAGTGTACCCCGAACTATGCTTTTTCAACCCCTCTTTGCCTATAAATAGGTTCTAGTGTTGGGGTTTTTCTCCCTTTGGAGAATTTTTCTGCGGATCTCTTTTGGCAGAGCTCTTCTTCACCTTGTGTGCTATCTTTCCAAGGATTTTGGAAATTTTTGGTGGCCGCGACATCGACGATTTCAGCGATTCGGCACACTTCGATGTTCCTCTTTCGGTGGCCATTTCCGTTTGCAGTTCAGTCTGCGGGCTCCCCTGAGCTACCCCGTAGGAGTTTTTAGCCGATTCTTGCGGTAGCGGTTCCTCGAGAGGTAGGCGTTCGTTTTTCGTATTTTCCATTTCCCTCCATTTCAAGTTTTTATTGGGTTTTCGGAGCATCTTTAGACCCCCTTTTTCTGCGGCAATTTCTGGACAGCGGAGGAGAGATCATGCCTTTTCTCGGCCTACAGGTGTTGGAACGGGGAGTTTAAATACTCGATTTGCATATACACTTCGCGAGGATTGCAGCAGTGATTTTTTTGGAATTTTTGGAGGACTTTTCACAGGTGAAAAATGGCTGTTTCTGGGACTGTTGCGCAAACAGCAAGATGCAGATTTTCTGGGACTAAATTTTATACTGTGTTCGGCTCTTCTTGCAGTTTTCTCTGAGATTTTTATGTTTCGCAAGGAAAGAGAGTTGGAACTTTTCATCACGATCGAGGTGAGCATTTTCCTGCTTGGCCTTGGACAGAATTTGTGCTCGTTTTCACATCTACGCCATTGTTGCGCGCCCGCTGATTTTTGCACTATATGGTTGGACAGCACTTCACTATTTTGCTCGCCAGTGTTGATCCGGGAGAAGTTTTTGGGAGTTTTGGATTCGTTGGGACTGTAGATGCTGAGGGAACGCGCACGCCAAATTTCAGCCCATTCGGATTTCGGATTTGCGCGTTCCAGGTGGGTTGTTGGGCACCTCTTTTTACGACTTACTCACGAGGGCTATTAGGGGTCTCCCAACGCATTATGTATATTGTTGCACCACCCCATTGTGGATCATACATGGACGAATCATTCTGGTTATTTCTTAGCTTATCTATGTGAGACTAGTACTTCATGAGTATATGGATAGCTTGTGGTTAGTTAGTGATTGTGATAGATTGGCCTACTTCTATGTGTAAATGGTACTTCACACTTTTCATTCCATGTTATTCAAGAACTATTGCATACTTGTATGGACATCTAGATAGGCTACCTTTTATTGCTACACTATCATATTGGGACTTGACTTAGGAGAAAACATGCTTGTTTCTTTCCTCTCTTTTTGGGCGTGGGTTTCATGTTGCTTGGGTAGCGAGCAGGGACTTGGGATAGTGTAGTCATGATTATCGAGACTGGGAGGATTTTATGTGATTTTTAGGACTTATGGGGTGTTGTGGCAACCACGGATATTAGGCGGTTGACCGGATGTCGATCTTTGCATCAGATTGGGGTTAAGTTCTTGTTAGTGGATGGAGTTTCCCACTTTGAGCATAGTCGTGACTAAGTCCTACTATATTGAGATATTTGTGACATGGTACCTTTACTCGTGTGGGTCGCGCCCCTCGAGTGCCTCTGCGGAGGTAGGCTTATGACCGAGCCGCGTGCCGGTCCACTGGTTACCTAGGGATTCGAGCCGTGTGCCGATTCCGCTACTGGGTTCTTGAGTTCGACAGCAACGTAGGCAGTACTGGATTTTATACCGGTCCATTTGATTGGGTTTATTTTGGCAGATACTGTTTACTGATGCATGCATACAGTCATTTTATTCAGTACTGCGTTAGAGGCATAGTAGTGGTAGTTTTTCCTTATCAGCAGTCTATTTAGCTTACCACTTTACTTTCCTTTTGTCTCTGGTAGACTTAGTGGGTCTGTCGGGTCTTGAGGATTTACCCACTGGGGGCTACTGGTTTCATCAGTGGTTCTCACACCCATCGTTGTTTTTCCTTTTTCTCCCCTTTGTTTTGCAGAGTCTTCTACAGGAGCTGCTGGGCCTTCAGCGGCTGATCGAGGTAAGGGGATCGCTGAGTAGATAGATCTTCTGCCTGATAGTGAGTATGTAGCTAGACTTTTGGGTGTACCCCCTTTTTCTCAGACTGATGTACTTTCATTTTTGGGTTTGGCTTTAGCCAGCTGGTTGTATTTTTTTGGTGAGCTGGGAGAGATTATTGCATTTATTATAGTTGTATTTTACTTTCCCTTTCAGTTTCAGTCTGAGAAGTTGTAGTTTTTAGTTCAGCTCTATACTTGTGCCCTTTTATTGCTTATCTTATATCTGAGCAAGTTTTTGGCATTTCGTGTATGTGAAAAATTTCGTGTGCATGGCGGATCTATAGACGGGCCCGGGTTCTGGTTTACCCCCGGGGCGTATATCACCTCTGAGATGATCTCCAAAAATTCCAATAAAAATACGGCTATGATTCCCGCGAAGCGTAGATGTTGATCAAGTCCTCACAGGCTGAAATCCAATAACCGAGCACCGAGATAAAAATCAAACAAGCTTCGCTGTCATGAAAAACCAGCAGCAAGAAAGGGGTTCAAAGATGCTCCGAAAACCCCAATAAAAACCCAAAACTGAGAGAGGAAGAAAACACGGAAAACGAAGATCTACCTCTCGTAGAAACGATGCCATAGAAATCAGCCGAAAACTCCCTCGGATCAGCCCAGGAGAGTTCGCGGACGAAGCGTCGACGAAGAAGATCGGTATCGAAGGCACATCGGCGCTCGTGATGTCTAGGAGGAAGCTGAGGAAACGACTTCCAAAAAAATCTCCATGATCCCAAGTATCGAAGAAGACTCAAAGACGAAGCTCCCAGTCGAAGAAGGGCTCAAAATGGCTCGGAAAAAGTCCACAAATGGTGGCAGGAGTGGGCTATTTATAGCCGAAATCCAATTTTTTTGGATTTCGAATTCGGGCCCAGAATTCGGGCTCCCGAATGCTACAGGAGCGCCCGAAAGACATGTGGCGGCCATCTAGGCCGCCGCCGCGCCAGCGCCCGGAAGCACGTGATCGCGCCACCTGCCGTCCGGGGTCTACGGCAGGGTGCACGGGCCGCGGTCCGCGCCGGGCCAGCTGGGTCCGTGCGCCCGCCAATCAGCGCGCGGCACGTGGCCTGGCGCGGTCCACGATGCACCGCGCCCAGCGAGATCTGTGCCACGACTCCCGCCCGCCGCCCAGCCAATCAGCGCCCGCCACGCGTCCACCCCGCTGCGCCCGCTGGTCCCAGTGCACGCCCGAAAATTCGGCCCGTTAGTCCCATTTTGCCTGAAAATCGCTGATTTTCAACGTTTTCGCGCCCTGAGTCCGTTTTTGGCATTTGTTTGATGCACAACGCACTCGATACACCAAAAATAGGTGTTTTCTCACCGCCGACCACCCAGTCAAGTCGTACCGGAAAACCGGGACACCACACACCTCCGCAGGATTTTGTTCATATCAATACCGACAGGATGAAAGATTTTGAAGAGTGAATGTATTCGTGAAAGGCATGTGAACGTCGGGGCACTTCGGGAATGCTCGGAAGTGTTTGGAGTATTATTCGACAAAGCCCGACTCGCTCAGATTTGTAAATTTTTTGAAACTTCTGGTTATTGTCTTCATTTGATAAGGACTTTTTATATGTGTGCCACACAGCTTCAAGATATTGAGGGCGGACCACGGGAATTTTGTACAACGGTCCGGAATACAAAGCTTACTATCACCCCACAAGTGATTGGTGAAGTTCTAGGAATGAGTTCTCAAGCTGGAGGGACTCATTACCTCAAGGGTCAAGTCATGACCTCTCAGATTTGGAGGTCTGTGGAGGATGGCATTTGTTTGCCGGACACGCGATCGGCAGGAAATTCGGTATTTTCCAAGGAACTTAAAGATGAGTGCCGATTTCTGAATTTCATCGTTTGCTATAATACTTTGCCAAATATGCAAACTAAGGTCTTAATATGGGATAGGATGTTATTTTGTATCTTCTTGGACATCCCACAGCGGCTCGGGGTTTGAACATAAACATAAACATTCCATTCCTTATTTGATCAAGGATGGCGAGATATGTGGAAAGCGCACATCCGACTGAGAGGCTTCCTTTCCCAATAATCATTATGCGGATTTTTAGGAAGTTTGACGTGGACACCCGATCGTCAGCTTTCATGCATAGTTTGGGAACTATTAATGATTCAACTCTTGTGAAGTCCCTCTACCGCCAACCTGATGAGACCCCAACCCCGCCAAGGAGCAAGAGTGTCACGCCCCGGGGTCGAAACTGCGACCCGGGCTCGCCAACAGATCCGCCAATCTGTACGGAAACTGCCGCACAAACGAAGCGTCTACCCTGCAAAAGATCTATAGCTAACATGTATCAGAGCTGAAACTAAAACCAATAGCTACAGAATCAAATACTGAAGATCTGATATAAATATAACCTCAATACAAAGTCTCTCAGCTATAAAGATACAAGTACAACCCTCACCAATCACTCAGACTGTCCAGTACAAAAGTGGAAACATAAAAATATACAGGGTACATCTACCTCTGACTCTCAATGCTGGTAAGCAACTAATCGGCCACGTCCTCACCTCGATCAGCTGTCTTCGCGCGAGCTTAAGCCGGAACAGCAGCCTCAGGAAACCTGTCACCGCAGCGGGTGTGAGAACTACTGCATAAGGTAGTTTCCAGTGGGTACCATCACCATATCCACGGTATGCCCACTAAGTCTACTGGAGGCACAACAGATAGGTATGCAGATAGATATAAAGGAAAGCTGAAAGAAACTACAGCTAAAAAGTCTCAATCATCATGCTCAAGAAACTCTACTAAGTATGCACTATGCATACACTCGCTACTGCTAATATGCCTCAAGTATCATGCTCAAAGGAAAACTCATCTAAGAACTTGCTATGGAATCACCCGCTCATATCACCCAATCTCAATGACTGCCACATAGGGTCCAGTCCAGCCTGCGCCAACCTACTGCCACTACGTCCAAAAAGGACTTGGTCTTACGTAGGGTGTCCCACACGGACTATCTCAATCTCACGCAAAGTGACCCCATGGTAACTCAGCCAGGGGTATTAAGCGACCACTAGTATATCAACTAGGCGCATCATCATCGCATCCGGAGCGTAACTCGAGGGGAGCGACCCCACCGAGCTCAAGTGTGTCTCATCTGCCTCAACAAGTGTCTCATGCAGGCTATGATCACGATCAACAGATCAGAAGCTCAATGCTCAAATAACACAACTCAGTCGGGAACCCTCCACGACTCGATCAGGAAATGCCCAAACACTCTCACAGCTATGTCGGAGAACCCTCCATGACTCAATCTGATAATGCACAACTCATGGCTAAGTCGGGAAACCTCCACGACTCGATCTGCCAGAATCCCCAAAACTCATAGCTAATGCACAAACCACGATCTAGAGTAACCCAATTCGAGAATAAATCCTCAATCTCTCACACTGGAGGCCTGGAAATTCCGAACGTCTGCCGCCTACATCCGAAATCACACAAGAACAGGATGCAGGCACAGCCGCCCGTAGCTTCCGCCCCCAACAATAAAACAAAGCCCAAACTCTCATGACACTAGAACTCATCTCACAAGGCTCTAAAAAAAATCCACTCGGCCCTCCGGCACAAGAACACATGCATCTCGAACTACCTGGACCATTCATAATGTTCTCAATATTTAAAAACCCTTTAAAACAGAGTTTCACTTAAAACTGGTTACAAAAATATTATGAAGGTTCAGATGCAACCTGAATCTCAAGAAAATATGCAGTCTAGTGTCAAATCATCCATAGATCATGCTCAAAATATCTGGGGCTCATAAATGTCTTTTTATAATTTTCTAGGCAACTATCAGATTTACCAGCTACGCAAATAATAAGCTAAACATGATCAACATGCTTACAGTAGCATTAGAAGGCATTCCATACATCTTGAAGAAATTCCAACTGTCACGCCCAGGGGTCGAAACTGCGACCCGGGCTCGCCAACAGATCCGCCATCTGTACGGAAAACTGCCGCACAGACGAAGCGTCTACCCTGCAAGTCAGATCTATAGCTAAACATGTATCAGAGCTGAAACCAAAACCAATAGCTACAGAAATCCACTGAACATCTGATATAAATAAAAGAATCCTCAATACAACATCTCTCAGCTGTCAAATAAATACAAAAGCCTCACCAAACTCTCAGACTGTCCAGTACAAAAGTGGAAACATAAAATACAGGGTACGTCTACCTCTAACTCTCAATACTGGTAAGGAACTACTCGGCCACGTCCTCACCTCGATCAGCTATCTCCGCACGAACCAAGCCGGAACAGCTACCTTAGGAACCTGTCACCGCAGCGGGTGTGACTCATCTAAGAACATGCAGAAGGTAGATCCTAGTGGGTACAGTCACCAATATCCACGGTATGCCCACTAAGTCTACTGGAGGCACAACAGATAGGTATGCAGATAGATATATAAATGAAAGCAGGAGATGAGCTACAGCTAATATGTCTCAGCATCATACTCAATGAAATCTCTACCATGAACCTGCTATGCATACACTCGCCACTACCAAATGCCTCAAGTATCATGCTCAAAGGAATACTCATCTAAGAACATGCTATACATACCCCACTCGCACACGAGGTGCTCACAAAACTCAAATCTCAATGACTGCCAAAACTGGCTCAGTCAAGCCTGCGCCTGTCGTCTAGGAATGCACCTGCCCACTCCACGTGGGGCGTCCTACTGACTACTATGAACGCACCTGCCCACTCCACGTGGGGCGTCCTAAACTGACTACTAGGAACGCACCTGCCCACCCCCGTGGGGAGTCCTACTAACTACTAGGAACGCTCCTGCCCACCCCCGTGGGGCGTCCTAGTCTGTCTATCTCAATCATCATCACGCATCCGGAGCGTAACTCGAGGGGAGCGACCCCACCGAGCTCAAGTATCTCGTCAGTCTCAACTGTCTCATAAGCGGCACATGCAGGCTATGATCCACGATCAAACAGATCGGAACTCAGTGCTCAGATAGCACAACTCAGTCGGGAAACCCTCCACGACTCGATCTGGGAATGCCCAAACCCTCTCAAAACAATGTCGGAGAACCCTCCACGACTAAATCTGAAAATGCACAACCCATGGCTAAGTCGGGAAACCTCCACGACTTGATCTGCCGGAGCCCAAACTCTCAAAACCAAGTCGGAGAACCATCTCCACTACCAAATCAGAATATACAAACCCATGAACTAGAATAATCCCACAAGGGATCTCAACTCACATGACACTAGAAACTCATCCCACAGAGTTCTAAAAATCCACTCGGCCCCCTGGCACGAGAACATATGCATCCTGTGTGGTGACCCAGATCTCTGCAGGGCTTCTACAGTGCGATCAGCAGCTTCTGGAGGCCTATGTAGCGTGTCGGCGGTGTTTCTGCACCAATTTGGACACAAGTGATGGACTTCGGGTGTATAATGGATCACGTGGGTAATTGGGGGACCCCGTCGATTGTTTAGAAGTGGTTTCGCGCGAATCGGGCATCAAAATTGGACTCAGTGCGAAATTTGGATTAAAAAACACACTTCCGGATGCCTTTGACAAATTTTGGAATTGGAATTTGGTAAAATGGACAGCGGATTTGGATTCAGCGCGCGCAAACGGTGAAAATGGGCTATTTACTTGTATTTTTCAAAGCCCGGATGACTTGGCACGATTTTTGAGGTTCGGTGGCACTGTTCCGGCAGCCGGAGAGGCGCCGGCGGCGGCGGCAGGCGGCGGAGCGCAGCCTCTCGGTCCACCGCGGAAGGCGTGCACCGGGCGCTGGCCACGTGGCGCCTCCCTATTGGCCGGCGCGGCAGGCGCGGTCCATGGAATGGCGCGAGTGCACGGTGAACCGGGGGGTGGACACGTGGCAGCTCTTGGTTGGAGGGGTGTTGTGCGCGCGGTCCCGACAGGCGCGCGTGGGCGTGCGTGGGCGGGACGTGGGCGCGCTGACCCGCGGCTCCCGGCGTGGACGCCACGTGTCGGCACCAGCTTTGGCCACGCAGCGCAACGCCATTGCCTTTTTTGGCTGTTTGCTGTTCGGGTGGCCACGTGGCGCCCTGGGGTAAATTCGGGCGCGCACAGTAACGGGCTGGGCCCGTTACTGTAGCAGCCCGGAATGCGCGGGCGCCCGAATTTGGGCAAAAAGTCCAAATTGTTGTATTTTTCGGGCTGGGCCTATAAATAGGCTCTTTGGTTGGGCTTTTTGCCCCTTTTCCCGAGCTCCCCTGCCCTTGGACCCTTCAGTAAAGTTATGGAACTTCGTGTTTCGCATCTTCTGCCAGAGGCCCGGAATTTTTGGAAGCCACAGCGTCTACGACTTCGGCATCGTAGCACAGAGCGACGATTATTCATCGGAGGCCCGTTATCGTCGCTGTTTAGTTTGTGAGGTCCACAGAGCTGCTCTGACAGTATTTTTGGACGATTTCTATGGCGTTGGATTCACGAGAGGTACATCTTCGACTTTTGTGCTGAACACCTTGCTAGATTCTGAATTCGTGGCACGGTTTTCGAGACATTTCTAAGCTACTGTTTGCTGGTGGAGTTTTTGGACAGCAACCCCTTGCCGGAATTTTATCTCCGCGCTCGAGCGTCGGATCGAGACGAGCCTATACACTTTTTGCATCTATTCGTCGCGAGGATTACCGTCGTATATTTCTGGGATTTTTCTGAGGCTTGCCCGATGGTATACTGTTTTCCCTTTTACTGTGCAGATTATTACAGTTGGGTGGTTGTGAGTTTTTGCGCGCCTGTACTGTGGAATTTGTAACTCGGCCTGCGGGGCTCGGAATTGGACGTGCTGGTACCCGTTTCGAAGGTCTCGACGCGACGATTGTAGTGATATTTTTATTGGAATTTTCCGGAAACTTTCAGAAGGTGAAATAATAGCATCTTTGGGACTGATTTTCAGATCGTGTGTGTTTAGCTAATTTTTGGGAATAAAAGTGTAACTTTGGACCTTATTGTTCTACCCAGGAAGGTTTGCTAGTGTCTTTGAACCTGTTGGAACTGGAGATGATGGTTTCTGGGTATTACAGCTGTTAGGGGCCGAGGCTGGCGCGACGTATACAGTGGGTGCGGGTTCAGCAGTTGTTGTTTGCAAATGGCCTCGCTCTTCACCGACCTCAGGTTTGCCTTCGATTAAGCTCTTCAGGTGGGTAAGCATAATATTGGTAACTGTATAAGGAAATGATAGGGTTGTTATGGTTAATGTAAGTATACCTGTGGGAATGTCACCCCCCCTATGATTGATAGCATGCAGAACTAATGTTCAACTGATATGAATGAGAAGTAAGCAGGGAATGGGCTAGATTTTGGGGATTGATGCATACCTGATCATGGTTCACGTTTGGTGAATTAGAGTCTTATCTCTGACATACGGCTTTATTTATTCCCACACTAGATGATATAGAGATCATGCATGTTCATGTATTGGCCTACTTATTTGATATTGGTGTATCATAGTAGAAATGTTTTAGCATGCTATGCTACTTTATGTTTCACTCTCTTTCATCGTTCCTGAGGATAAAAGCATGCTTGTATGGACACGTAGTTAGGCCATCTTTTACTGCTGCACTACATATTGGAACTTGACTTAGGAGAAACCATGTTATTCCTTTTCTCCTTCTTGTTAGTCAGGCCGTCTGTGTTGCTCGGGTGCGAGCAGGGGTCTGGGGTAGTGTAGCAGGGACATTAGTGTCAGGGACGGGTTGTGCTGGATTGCGGCTGGCAGGGTTTTGGCGGTGACAGGGACGGGTTGTGCTGGATTGCGGCTGGCAGGGTTTTGGCGGTGACCGCGGACTTTGGGCGGTTGACCGGAGGTCGGTTATAATACTTGGTTATGGACGGCAGGGTATTGCGGCAACCGCGGATATTGGGCGGTTGACCGGATATTTATTTATGTATCAGATTGGGTATTAGACTTTCCTCTAGTGGATGGAGTTTCCATTTATTGTTTACTGTTGTATCAGTTTGGGGATCGGGTTTCCCTTTAGTGGATGAGTTTTTCCACTTTGATCAGAGTCGTGATCCAGTCCTGCTATCTCGTGATACTTGTTACAGTGAGACTTGTTACAGTGATACTTTACTCATGTGGGTCGCTCCCCACGAGTGCCACTCCGGAGTAGGCGATTTATATATGGCCAGTGAGTGCCAGACATTGACTATGGCCAGTGAGAGCCAGACCTTGAGTATCGGTCAGTGAGTACCGATTTGTTAGCAGATACTTGAGACAGTTTGAGCAGGCAGTGCCAGTTTTTACTGGTCCATCGATTGGGTTTATTCAAGCAGATACTTTTTGGTACACTCGTGCCTGGGGGACCGAGTGGAGTCTAGTAGCTATGTTTAGACCAGTGCCGGTATTGTTGGGAACCGTTGGGGGATTGACGGTGGTCCCGAGGTCGTTGTGAGTTAGTCGACCGTTGTGCGAGAGGTTTGGTGATCTTAAAGCAGATACTTTTTGACTATAGCCTGCATGAGCCACTACTCGATAGCGAGTTAGTCCGTTTGGACGCCCTACGTAATTCCTGCCCGTCAGCGGGAGGTGGTTGTAGGTGGGCGCAGGTTTGACTGGACCAGGTATGGCAGTCAGTTCGATTGGGTCGATTGTGCACTTCATGTGCTGGTGGTTGCATACCATTATTTGGTTCTCCCTTTTGAGCATTTAGATAGAGGCATGGTAGCTGTTGAGAGTCTCCAGCTTCCTTATTTCAGTCTTTACGGCTTTGGTTAGTTTATGTCTCTTGAGGACTTGGTGGGCAGACCGTCGAGTCTGGCGGTGGTACCCACTGAGAACTCCCTTTTTGGTGTAGTTCTCACACCCTTTGGGGGTTTCCCCCTCCTTTTTCCTTCCTCTCCTTTGTTTTGCAGAGTCTTAGTGGGTGTTGCTGATTTTGCGGTTGTTGATCGAGGCGAGGGAGTCGCGAGCTAGATCCCTACCCGTCGTTGGAGAGTAGCGGTACCCCTTCAGAGGAGATCTTCCGTAGACTGGTCTTTTTATTTTCTCTTTTGAGAGACTGATGTAGTGAGGTTATGTTTTGTATCGAGAGACTGTACACTGATGTATTTATTGGAGATACCTCCCTGTTGAGTTCTGATTTTGTATATGAGGATACTGTATGATTATCATTTTGGGAGATGGACATTGTTGTATTATTTCCAGTTGTACAGTGATTGATTTTAGTTAAACAGCAGATTTTCATTTATAGCTCTGATATCTGTTAGCTGTAGTACTTATCTTGCTGGTAGGACGCTTCGCCTATGCGGGGTTTGGCATAGGTGGCGGATCTGTTGGCGAGCCCGGGTCGCAGTTTCGACCCCGGGGCGTGACATCCTGAACCTACTCAAACTCTCTGGAAGCTCGCAATAATTCCAAATTATTTTTAAATCTCAGTTTTCTTTCAAACCGGTCCGATGATTTTTAAAACGGTTCAGATGCCCATCTAATGCCGACTAATCATGCAGTCTAGTGTCAAACCATCCCTAGATCATGCTAAGAATATCTGGGGCACATAAATATTTTTCTATGGTTTTCTAGGCAACTATCAGATTTACCAGCTATGCAAATAATGTGCTAAACATGATCAACATGCATACAATAGCTTTAGAAGGCATTCCATACATCTTGAAGAAATTCCAACCCACCTGGAATGCTTTCCGTAGGCCAAGCCGAAGTCGGTGTAGCGCCGAACTCACAATCTATCGAAAAATGTCCTCGCGCGCGCGCACACTGTCAAGCGTCCCAAAAACTCCGCCGAAGCTCACAGCAGCCTCACAAGCACCTCAGCACAACCTCCGCGTGCTCCGACCTCTCCGCGGCCAACCCACAGCACGCACACACACTCACGCACGCACGCACGCCTCGACTCCGCGCAGTGAAAATCCAAAGCTCACAGCATCAAAGCAAAAGATGGAAGGAATAATCCAATTAAGCTCAAAGGTTCATCAAAATCCATCAAAGGAAAACCAAAAACCAAACTACAAAAATCTGCCAACTTACCTCATGTACAGCCGACGCGCGCGCGGCTCCGTCCAGCTGCAAGCAACAGACCACAAGCACCACCACACTCCACTTCTTCCTTCTCCTTCATCTCTCATTTCCTTGCTTTCTCTCTTTCGTTTCTTTCTTTCTTTCTTCTGTCGTGGAGAAGAAGACAGGTTGGAGGGCTCTTTATAGAGGGTGGTGAGCTTGGGAAGGGAAATGACCAAAGTGCCCTCACTCAAAATATCCGAATCTGCTCAAACAGGGCTAATTACCTCACTGAGTGCCGGTACCCCAAACTGTGTACGGGTACTAAACCATTTAGTTCCGGTACCCCAAACTGTGTACGGGTACTAAACCATTTAGTTCCGGAACTAAGTGTCGGGTTCCGGAACACAGTATGCAGTTCCGGAACACAGACTTTGGTTCCGGAACTCAAGCTCCAAATCCTCCAACTCATTTTCGCCCCGGAAGCTTCTGCACCACTCTGAAATCTCCCGAACCCCACTGTAAACATAAAATACACCTGTCCCAAGTTTTTCCCACTCACAAGGCTCAACTGTGGAGTCGGTGTGCCCAATCCGAAATCCGATACTCTTACAAGAGAGATCCTCACTTGGATTCTCTTCTCATTTCTTTCTCGTTTCATTTCTCAACTCCAAAGCGGGTTACGATTAATAAATCAATCCTTTAATTGCCAACTCCAAGTCACTTTTTGCCTTCGGGGCCTCTGCGTCAGTCCGAATCAACCCGAACCCCGCTGAACTGAAAATACACATGTACCCACACTTTCTAATTTTCCCCGTGCACCACGGCAGAGTCGGCACTCTAACCAATCCAAAATTCTACAAGTACACAAAGCCCTGCAATCACTGATTCAAACTGGGCTTCCAAGTTCGACGCCGCTAACTCACTTATCTTCCCAAAGTATTCTGCGTCGATCCGAAACAATCAGAACTCATCTGTAAACCCAAATGGAACACGCCCCTGGCGATCTCTCCGCACCACGCCATTTCGCGAGGTCGGTGCACTCTACAAAGTCCCGGCACTCTACACCAACCCACCTGGAACGCTTTTCGCAGGCAAACGTTGAAGTCGGTGAAGCACCGAACCGCTCACTGCCAAAAATCTGCCGAAAACACGAAAACCGCTCCGCGCGCGCTCACAAACTGTCGCGAACCTCGGAAAAATCCCCGGAAGCTCGAACAATCCTCTCGAGTCCTTTACAAAATTCCCGGCGCGCTCCGGCTCACTCACAGCCAACACCCAGCAGCACGCAAGCACCTCGGCTCCGCGTGGTAAAAATACCAAAGCCTCAGCCAACAGCATCAAAGTAGCTCCCAAGGTGCAAACATGGAAACGAAGGTGGAAGGAAAATATCCATTCAGCTCAAAACTCATTAAGAATCCATCAACAAATCCAAAAACCCATGCTTGAAACAATCTGACAACTTACCTCGTGCACAGCCGACGCGCGCACGGCTCCGTCCAGCTCCAAGCAACAAGACCACACAAGCAACACCCATGCTTGCTTTTCTTTCTTTCCCACTTCTTCTCTTTTCTTTTCCATGCTTTCTCTCATTTCTTTTCTTTCTTTTCCTGTTCTTCTCTTTTCTTTTTCTTTCTTTGAATCCTCCTGAGAAGAGAGGAGGAAGGGGAGTCCTTATATAGAGAAGAGAGGGGGTCAACAGTCAACTGGAAGGTTGGGGAAGTGAAATTACCGAACTGCCCTCACTAACATCACCAAAAATGCACTCTGCAAGATGGGGTACCGGTACCCTCCATGAGGCTCGACGCGCGCTCGGCTTCCAACAGTAGGTCCACACTATCATCACATTCAAAATCCTCTTTTACTTCTCCTCAATTCCACTTCTTCTTCTCCTTCTTCTTCTTCCTTTCATTCCTCTGTTTTGATTCAATTCCTCTGTTTTGATTCAATAGAGAAGGTGATTGTAGAGTACCGGGACTTCGTATAGTGTACCGACCTCGCAAGATGGCGTGGTGCAGAGAAATTGCTTTGGACGGGTTCCAATTGTGTTTACAGATGAGTTCGGGTTGATTCGGATCAACGTGGAAGCCCCAGCTTGAATCGGAATTTTTCGGGCATTGTGCGCCGTTAGAGGACCGGTTTTGTAGAGCCTCGACTCCATAGTGTGCGCAGAAAAATTTGGGAAATGTTTGGAACAAGTGTATTTTCAGATTACAGCGGAGTTCAGGAGGTTTCGGATTGGTGCGGAGGCCCCGAGGGCAAAAAGTGAGTTGAAGTTGGCTAAAAAGGAATTAATTAATTAATTAAGGAATTTAATTAATTAGCTGCTTGTATCTATGAAGGAAAGAAAGAGAGAAAGATGAGAGAGAGGGAGTTGGTTTGGTTAAGGTTGGTGTTGGTTCTTGTACACCATGCACCATGCACCAAGCACCTCAAATTAGCGCTTAATTAGCAAATTGCCACGCCACCTTCTTCTTCCCTGTTTCAAACAGAGTAATGAAAAAATGGAGAAGAAGGAGAAGAAGAAGAAGATTTGAGGGGAATTAAAAGATGGAAATGAGAGAGGTGAAGGTGTGCTTGTAGTGTGGACCTTCGGTTGGAAGCCGAGCGGAGCAAGCGCGCGTCGAGCCTCATGAAGGTACATTGCAGTTTTTCTAGTGAGAGAGAGAGAAAGCTTGGTTGATGATTTTGAGTGGGTTTTGGTGTTGTTGTTAATGGAATTGGAGTTGGTTTGGGTTTTGGTTTCCTGTCCTTGAGTGGTGGAGGGGCGTCACGCAGCAGCTTGGGGGCTCGTGTTCCGGAATTATAGCCCAGTTCCGGAACCAATGTAATTTGGTACCGGTACCCCACTATGGGTACCTGTACCCAATGTCACTTGAGGCCGGTTTGAGCTGAGGATGTTTTTAGTGAAGGGCTCTTTGGTAAATTCCCCTCCCATGTGCATTGCCCCACTCCTCCTCCTATATATAAGCCCTCCAACCCTGCCTTCTTCTCCACGACAGGAAGAAAGAAAGAAATGAATGAAATCAAAGAAATGAAAAGAGAGAAAATAGATGAAAGGAAGCATGCATGGGTGTTGCTTGAGAGGTCTTGCGGCTTAGAGCTGAGTGTGGCCGCGCGCGCGTCGGCCGCACGTGAGAGGTAGGTGACCGTTGTTTTCCAAATTGGATTAAGATTTTCCTTAGATGGATTTTATGGATTTTTGAGCTTGGATATCGTTGTGTTGCTTCTTTTTGTGCGGTTTGGGCTGAGGTTGTGGTTTTGCACTGCGCGGAGCCGAGGCGCGGGCACGTGTGCGCGCGTGTTGTGTGGTGACTGTGGAGTGAGCCGAAGCACGCCGGATTTTTGTAGAGGACCCGAGGGATTTGTTCGAGCTTCCGGGGAATTTTTCGGGATTCGCAACAATGTTCGCACGCGCGCGGCGCGATTTTCGTTTTTCCGGCAGATTCGAGGCAGCGAGCGGTTCGGCGCTTCATCGACTTCAGCGATTGCCTGCGGAATGCATTTGAGGTGCGTTGGAATTTCTTCAAGATGTATGGAATGCCTTCTAAAGCTATTGTATGCATGTTGATCATGTTTAGCTTATTATTTGCATAGCTGGTAAATCTGATACTTGCATAGAAAATTGTAGAAAGACATTTATGAGCCCAGATATTTTTAGCATGATCTAGGGATGATTTGACACTAGACTGCATGTTTAGTTGGCATTAGATTGGCATTTGAACCGTTTTAAAAATCGTAGGACCGGTTTTAATGAAAAATGGGATTTGAAAATGGTTTTAAAATATTGTGAGCTTCCAGAGGGATTGAGTAGGTTCAGGATGCATGTGTTCTCATGCCAGGGGGCCGAGTGGATTTTTAGAGCTCCGTGTGTGGAGTTTCTAGTGTCATATGGGTTTGATCTTCCTTGTGGGGAGTGATGAGGTTATTCTAGATCATGGATTGTGTCTTTCTGGTATAGTTGCGGAGATGGTTCTCCGCTTAGCTTTGAGAGCTTGGGCTCTGGCAGATCGAGTCGTGGAGGGTTCCCGACTTAGCCATGGGTTATGCATTATCAGATTTAGTCGTAGAGGGTTCTCCGACATAGGTGTGAGAGGGTTCGGGCATTCCCTAATCGAGTCGTGGAGGGTTCCCGACCGAGTTGTGTTATTCGAGTATTGAGTTTCCGATCTGATTGATCGTGGATCATAGCCTGCATGTGCCGCTTATGAGACAGTTGAGACTGATGAGATATTGGAGCTCGGTGGGGTCGCTCCCCTCGAGTTACGCTCCGGATGCGTGATGATTGAGATAGCTAGACTGGACGCCCCACGTGGAGTGGGCAGGTGCGTTCCTAGCAGTCAGACTAGGACGTCCCACGTGGAGTGGGCAGGTGCGTTCCATGTAGTCAGTAGGACGGCCCACGTTGAGTGGGCAGGTGCGTTCCTAGACGACAGGCGCAGGCTTGACTGAGCCAATTTTGTGCAGTCATTGAGATTTGAGTTTCGTGAGCACCTCGTGTGCGAGTGGTGCATAGCATGTTCTTAGATGAGTTTCCTTTGAGCATGGTACTTGAGGCATTTTAGCAGTAGCGAGTGTATGCATAACAGGTTCATAGTAGAGGTTTCCTTGAGCTTGATGTTGAGACATTTAGCTGTAGCTCATTTCCTGCTTTCCTTATTATCTATCTGCATACCTATCTGTTGTGCCTCCAGTAGACATAGTGGGCATACCGTGGATATTGGTGACGGTATCCACTGGGATCTACCTTCTGCAGTAGATCTCACACCCGCTGCGGTGACAGGTACCTGAGGTAGCTGTTCCGGCTTGGTTCGCGCGGAGACTGCTAATCGAGGTGAGGACGTGGCCGATTAGTTCCTTACCAGCTTTGAGAGTCAGAGGTAGATGTACCCTATATATTTTTATGTTTCCACTTTTGTACTGGACAATCTGAGTGATTGGTGAGGGTAGTATTTGTATCTTTTTAGCTGGGAGACTTTGTATTGAGACTTTATGTTTATCAGATGTTCAGTGGATTTCTGTAGCTATTAGTTCTATTTCAGCTCTGATACATGTTTAGCTATAGATCTCTTGCAGGGTAGACGCTTCGTTTGTGCGGCAGTTTCCGTATAGATGGCGGATCTGTTGGGGAGCCCGGGTCGCAGTTTCGACCCCGGGGCGTGACAGTGATGACGTGGCAGCTGCTAATTAAGTGGCTTAATTAGAGGAGTTGGTGCATGGTGCAGGGGGGAAAACCCAATAAGCCCTCCAACACCAACAACTATCCAAACCAACTCTCTCTCTCTCTCTCTCTCATTTTCTTCTTCATAGGCAAGCACCTAATTAATTTAATTTAATTAATTATTCTTTTAATGCCAACTTCAACTCACTTTTTGCCTTCGGGGCTTCCGCATCAGTCCGAAAGCTCCCGAACTTCGCTGTAATCTGAAAATACACATGTTCCAAACCTTTTCCAATTTTTCTGCACACAACTGTGGAGTCGAGGCTCTAACAAACCAGTCCTCTAACGGCGCACAATGCCCAGAAAACTCCGATTCAAGCTGCGGCTTCCGCGTCGATCCGACTCAACCCGAACACATCTGTAAACTCAAATAAAACACGCCCAAGGTGAAATCTCCGCACCACGCCATCTTGCGAGGTTGGTGCGCTCTACAAAGTCCCGGTACTCTAAACTCTCCCCTCCTAAAAAGGGGTTTCGTCCTCGAAACCCGAATAAATCCATAACTCAGGAGGGCGTCTCAATCCGATAGAAACAGGAATACTCAACTCATCCTCAAGCTCTCAGGTGGTCGTTCTTGCTCATCATGATGGCTCCACTGAACCTTCACTCAAGGTAAAAATCCGACTGCATAAGTCTTCTCACCAGCAAGAATTTGCATCGGCTGCTCCTAATAACTCAAATCCCCGTCAAATGCCAAAGAAGTGAAAACCAAAACATGCGGGTGATTAAATACACTTCTTCCAGCCAGATAAATACTCGCGATCCACGCTCCCTGCGTAAACTCGAATCTACAAATCCCTGCGGATAGTGGCTTCGTAGATCATGGTCTCCAATCCAAAACTCCAAGCTTCCAATAGCATATCACCTCCGTTGCTCCTTAGCAACTAAAATGCTCAAGTTCCCCAAATACATCTCTCACATCCGTCCACAGGGGAAAAAGTTCAACCTTGGGAACAACGCTCAACCCCTTACTCTCAATTTCCAAGTCCCTAAAGTGGCATCCACTGATCGATCACCTCCTTCCAAGGTTACACTGCTCGCCTAGACAAGGCGCACCTGACCATAATGTCCTCGCCGGGATAATGATATACTATAAGATCAATCTTACAGCTCCAATAACTCTGTCCACCGGCGTTGTCTCAACCAAAAATCCTCCTGAGTAACCAAGTACTTCAGGTTCAAGGGTCTATGGATATCTCCATTCTCTCTCTATCACTGGCAAACATCTATATCCATGCTGGTATCCTCCTCAGCTTTATCTCCTTGAAGCTACACCGGCCTAGCTTAGTCCAAAAGCCTCTGACCTCTGTCACAATCGTAGGCTTAGGCTAATTCCCAACGGCATTACTCTTCGTTGGGTCCTCAGTCACTTTTGCAGCTGAAATCACAAGGCCTAAAAACAAAACCTTCCGAAGTCAAAAGCATACTCTCTCAACTTGGCATACAACTTCTCCTCTCTTAGAAGTTGCAGCACTATCCTCAACAGGAACACACAATTCCTCAAATCCAAAAGGCGGCAGGGCCTTAGTCAATTCACTTGACCATGCTGCAAGCTCATAATGCCCCTACCTGGTCCTGAACACTATCTGGGCACAACCTCGGGTACATGGTTCCATAACGTTCTCAAACTCCCAGAGGCATCTACCAAACCACAATCCAACCTGTCTGTGCTCAAACCATCATAGAACCCTCACTGTTGTGTATCCACAACGTGGCATCACTGCCGTGTACCAACGGCATGGCATCACCACCGTGTATCAACGGTGTGGCATCATATCCAATATAAATCTCTCTGATCCTCACTGTCATATTCCCACGATGTGGTACTGGGTCACACAGACCTTTCGATTCATCAAATACCGCAACTGCGCTATCAGCTCTCACTCTCTCTGTCTCACGGTGATGCTCCAAGAGGTGCTGCCGAAGTCGGCACGGTTTCCAAAACCACGTCGATCACTATCTCAATCTTAATCTCACTAAACGGCGGCTTCAACATCAGATCAGGTAAACTCTCACCCGGGATCACACGGGCGATAAAGATATTCTTTAGTCCCGGTGCCTACGTAAGCACCTCCTCTACAGTCGCTAGAAAAGCGATACGACCACGACTCAAACTCTGTCGTGCTCTAGCATCCTCTATAAACACTCTCCACCTGACCAGGACCACGGAGGGCCATTGTCCTCTCTTGACAATCCATGATAGCATAACATTGGGATAACCAATCCCTATCCAACCTCATATCAACATCTCAGAGCTGATGTAGGACTAACAACTCAATGGATCAAATCCAAGGTCCTATCTGCGCTGGGCAGGACTGGCAACACTCATCCAGGTGCTATACGTGATCTGGAACCTGATCCTCACGTGCACAAGCCAACAGTCCCATCTCTGGCCCACGCGAAGCTACCCCTGCTCTACTAAAACACACACAAGCGGTGTCGGCAACAACCATGCTCTAACTCCGACGACCGTAAGGAATCCACACCTGGTAAGACGCGATCCACTATCCTGGCGCCCTCTAACCGGCTGCACTGTAACGTACCAGGACTTCGTTTAGCGTGCCGACCTCGCGAGATGGCGTGGTGCGGAGAGACCGCCTTGGGCGTGTACCATTTGAGTTGACAGATGAGTTCTGATTGTTTCAGATCGACGCAGAATCCTTTGAGAAAAACGTGGGTTAGCAGCGTCGAACTTGGAAGCCCAGTTTGAATCAGTGATTTCGAGGCTTTGTGTACTTGTGGGGTACTTGTAGAGTATGGGATCGGGTAGAGTACCGACCCCGCCATGGTGCACGGGTAAGATTGGAAAGTGTGGAACTTGTGTATTTTCAGATAGCAGCAGAGTTCGGGTTGATCCGGACTGATGCACATGCCCCGAAGGCGAAAAGTGAGTTGGAGTTGGCAATTAGAGGAATTAAGTAATTAATGGTAACCCGCTCTGGAGTTGAGAAAAGGAACGAGAAAATAATGCATATGAGGATTTTCTTGTGAGAGTACCGGATTGTTGGATTGAGCGCACCGACCTCACTGTTAAAAGCTTTCTGAGTGGGAAAAGCTTGGAACATGTGTACTTTAAGTTTACAGCGTGGTTCAGGAGATTTTAGTGTGGTGCGGAAGCTCCCGGGGCATTATGTGTGTTGTCGGCGAGGATTTAGAAGCTTCAAACTTCAGATTTCAGATTTGGGTGCTTCAGTTCCGGAACTGGGGCTTGAGTTTCGGAACTGAGCATTGTGTTCCGGAACTCAAGCCTTGGTTCCTGAACCAATGCAGCTGTACCGGTACCCCACTATGAGTACCGGTACACGGTGACTCTGGGAGCCAGAATTAAGAAGATTCTGGATTTTTGAGTGAGGGCATTTTGGTCTTTTCCCTCCCCATGCATGCTACCCTCTATTTAGAGCCCAGCCCCTGCCTTCTTCTCCACGACAGAGAGAAAAGAAAGAAAGAAAAGAGAGAAGCAAGGAAAAGAAGGAGAAGAGGGAGAAGGAAAGGAGAGTGATTTGTGAAAGTGCAACTTGTGGTCTGTTGCTATGAGCAGGACGGAGCCGCGCGCGCGTCGGCCGCACGCGAGAGGTATGTGACAAAATTTCCTAGCATGGGTTTTTGGATTTGATGATGGTTTTAGAGTTAGAATTTGAGTTGGATATTGGTTGTGTTGCTTCTCTTTTGTGTGGTTTGAGCTGAGGTTGTGGATTTTGCACTGTGCGGAGCCGAGGGTGCGCGCGTGCATGCGCACATGCTGTGAGAGGACAGCGAGGGCCGGAGTGCGCGCAGATGTTATTAGAGGACTCGAGAGGATTATTCGATATTCTGGGGATAATTTCCGAGGATCGCAACAGCGCGCGCGCGTGCGACGCGGTTTTGGGCGTTTCCGACAGTTTTGATAGTGAGCGGCACGGCGCTTCACCTACTTCAGCGTTGCCTGCGGAATGCTTTAGAGGTGGGTTGGAATTTCTTCAAGATGTATGGAATGCCTTCTAAAGCTATTGTATGCATGTTGATCATGTTTAGCTTATTATTTATATAGCTGGTAAATCTGATAGTTGCCTAGAAAACTATACAAAGACATTTATGAGCCCCAGATATTTTTAGCATGATCTAGGGATGATTTGACACTAGACTGCACGATTAGTTGGCATTAGATTGGCATCTGAACCGTTTTAAAAATCGGCCGAGCCGTTTTAATGAAAACTGAGGTTTAAAAATAGTTTGGAATTATTGTGAGCTTCCAGAGAGATTAAGTAGGTTCAGGATGTATAGACTCTCGTGCCGGGGGGCCGAGTAGATTTTTAGAGCTCTTTGGGATGAGTTTCTAGTGTCATGTGAGTTGAGATTCCTTGTGGGATTATTCTAGGTCATGGGTTTGTATCTCTGAGATGGTTCTCCGACTTGGCTTTGAGAGTTTGGGCTCTGGCAGATTGAGTCGTGGAGGGTTCCCGACTTAGCCATGGGATGTGCATTATCAGATTTAGTCGTGGAGGGATCTCAGACATAGCTTTGAGAGGGTTTGGGCATTCCCTGATCGAGTCGTGGAGGGTTCCCGACTGTGGTGTGTTATCTGGGTATTGGGTATTCGATCTGTTTGATCGTGGATCATAGCCTGCATGTGCCATTTATGAGACAGTTGAGACTGACGAGATACTTGAGCTCGGTGGTGTCGCTCCCCTCGAGTTAGGCTCCGGATGCGTGATGATGATTGAGATAGACAGACTAGGACGTCCCACGGGGGTGGGCAGGTGCGTTCCTAGTAGTCAGTTTAGGACGCCCCACGGGGGTGGGCAGGTGCGTCCCTAGTAGTCAGTTTAGAACGCCCCACGTGGAGTGGGCAGGTGCGTTCCTAGACGACAGGCGCGGGCTTAACTTAGACAATTTTGGGCTGTCATTGAGATTTGGGTTTTGGGAGCACCTCGTGTGCGAGTGGTGCATAGCTTGCTCTTAGATGAGTTTTCCTTTGAGCATGATACTTGAGGCATTTAGTAGAGGCGTGTGTATGCATAGCAGGTTTATAGTAGAGATTCCTTGAGCATGATGTTGAGACATAATGTTGTAGCTCTTTTCCTGCTTTCATTTATATATCTATCTGCATACCTATCTTTTGTGCCTCCAGTAGACTTAGTGGGCATGCCGTGGATATTGGTGACGGTAGCCACTGGGATCTACCTTCTGCAGTAGATCTCACACCCGCTGTGGTGACAGGTTCCTGAGGTTGCTGTTCCGGCTTGGTTCGCGTGGAGACAGCTGATCGAGGTGAGGACATGGCTGAGTAGTTCCTTACCAGTGTTGAGAGTCAGAGGTAGATGTACCCTGTATTTTATGTTTCCACTTTTGTACTGGACAGTCTGAGAAATTGGTGCGGCTTGGTATTTATTTGACAGTTGTGAGATGTTGTATTGAGGCTGATTTTATTTATAGGTGATGTTCAGTGGATTTCTGTAGCTATTGGTTTTAGTTTTAGCTCTGATACATGTTTTAGCTATAGATCTGACTTGCAGGGTAGACGCTTCGTCTGTGCGGCTGATTTTATTTATATGAGATGTTCAGCGGATCTGTTGATGAGCCCGGGTTGCAGTTTCGACCCGGGGGCGTGACATGCACAAACTCATCCACTAGATGCTGGCCGCCATCGCTCTATCTGTCTCGGCATTACGGCTCTATCAGCCTACCGGTAAGTCGGATGAACCTCTTCATCCTAAAGGGGGGTAGTGGGGGTGCCGTCGCAAGCGGCAATTCCATGAGCACTACTCTGGGACACTCTGCATGAAAATGTCCTAACTATCCACATGAAAAGCATCGCCCCAGCCTGAGGTCACACTATGGCGATGAATGCGGCCCACCGCAAATGACACACTCATCCTGACAGTACTGCTGGTGCCTCGACTGTCAAGAACCTCCTAGTCTCTGTCTCCTCTGAGACTCATGATCCTGTGACTGGAATCATGGCAACTTCGATCCACTCGACTATCCCAAAAATCAGGCGATACTGGACGCCTCTCTCTGGAGCTGGTCCCTCGCTCCTCGTCCCTCTTGGATGTGATCACTGACCTCGGTAAATCCATCGGGTATGTACAATCGCTGCATCTAAAGTCGGCACTCGCCGAGAATACAACAAGTGATAGACATTCCGATGCAGTCCCCTCTCAACATGATCGACCTTCTGGGCCTCATCCTGGGCGACATGGGGTGCACTGCTCAACGATCGTAGAAACTCGCGAACATACTCCTGAAGAGGTCGACCCTCCTGCTGTAGGCGTCTCAAGTCCCCTTCCGATTCCTGCTTTACACTGTCGGGAAAAAGGCCCCGAACAGCCAAGCACGAAACTCGCTCCAGGTCATCAACTGCGCCCCCGGTGGTCCAACGGGACGAACTCGACGCCACCAACTCTCGGCGTCCTTATCCAAAAAGTGCGCAACCAAGTGCACCTGATGCTTCTCCTGAATGAACAATTCCTCAAACCACTTTTCCGTAGCAGCAATCCAGTTCCCGGCCTCCCAAGGCTCCAAACTCGGCCCCGCAACTGCGGGGAATGGAACTGGCTGATGTACAACATCCGATCAGCAACTTTTGCTGCTCCTGCCCTATCAACAGTGCGCTCTGGGTCGAAGTCAACGATGTCGCGGCCGGAGGTACTACTAGTGATACCCCGGGAGATGCTCTATGCTCAAGCATGCGCCTCACGCGCTCTATGTTCACTTCCTGACGCCGCATCGCCTCAGACATCTGGGCTACCTGGGCCCGTAACTCTCAGACCTCACTCTGCTCTGTCCATTCAGCCTCCCGCTGTTCGGGCTCCTCATCCGAGGTCAAACGTGTAGAGTACGAGAACTTTGTAGAGTGCACCGACCTCGCAAGATGGCGTGGTGCGGAGAAATCACCTTGGGCGTTTTCCCTTTGGGTTTACATATGAGTTACGATTGTTCCGGATCGACGCAGAATCCTTTGGAAAGAAAGGTGTGTTTGCAGCGTCGAACTTGGAAGCCCAGTTTGAATCAGTGACTTCGGGGCATTGTGTACTTGCAGAGTATTGGTTTGGATAGTGAACCGACTCCGTGGTTGTGCGCAGAAATTGGTAAGTGTTGGAACACGTGTTTTCGGGTTACAGCGGAGTTCGGGAGGTTTCGGCTTGATGTGGAGGCCCCGATGGCGAAAAGTGAGTTGGGGTTGGCATGTAAGGGATTACTTAATTGATGGTAACCCGCTTTGGAACTGAGAAAAGAATCCAAGTGAGGATTTTCTTGTGAGAGCACCAGATTGTTGGATTGAGCGCACCGACCCCCACAGTTGAGCTTTCTGAGTGGGAAAGGTTTGGACACCTGTACTTTATGTTTACAGTGGGGTTCAGGAGATTTCAGAGTGTTGAGGAAGCTTCCGGGGCATAAAGTGAGTTGTCGGCGAGGACTTAGAAGCTTCATCAGACTTCGGATTTTGGGATTTGGGTGCTTCAGTTCCGGAAGTGGGGCTTGAGTTCCGGAACTGGGCATTGTGTTCCGGAACTCAAGCCTTAGTTCCGGAACCAATGCATTTAGTTCCGGTACCCCATTATGGGTACCGGTACTCAGTGACTCTAGGAGCCTGAATTAAGCAGGTTGGATATTTTTGAGTGAGGGCACTTTGGTCATTTCACCTCCCATGTATTTTGCCCCACGCCACCCTCTATATTGAACCCCCCTCTGCCTTCTTCTCCACGACAGTAAGAAAGAAAGAAAAGAGAGTGAGCAAGGAAAAGAAAAGAGAAGAAGATAAAGAGAGTGAGAGTGGTTGAGAGGGAGTGGTGAGATTTGTTCGGCCGCACAAGAGGTAAGTGGTCAGATTTGTTCAAGCTTGAGTTTTTGGATTGTTGATGGATTTTTTATGGATTTTGAGCTGTTTGGGTACTTTCCTTCCATCTTTGCATTTGTGCTGTGATCGTGCGGACTTTGCACTGCGCGGAGCCGAGGGAGTGCGCACGCGTGCTGTGAGTCGACATCGAGGGAGCTGGAGAGTGCCGGATTTTCATTAGAGGACTCGAGAGGATTGATCGAGCTTCAGGGGGATTTTTCCGAGGACCGCGTCAGAGCGCGCGCGCGTGCGGCGCGATTTTGGGCGTTCCGGCAGATTTTTGACAGTGAGCGGTGTGGCGCTTCACCGACTTCAGCGTTTGCCTGCGGAAAGCGTTCCAGGTGGGTTGGAATTTCTTCAAGATGTATGGAATGCCTTCTAAAGCTATTGTCTGCATGTTGATCATGTTTAGCTTATTATTTATATAGCAGGTAAATAGCCAAGAAAACTATAGAAAATTATTTATGAGCCCCAGATTTTTTTAGCATGATCTAGGGATGATATGACACTAGACTGCATGATTAGTTGGCATTATATTGGCATCTGAACCGTCTTAAAAATCGGCGGACCGGTTTTAATGAAAACTGAGATTTAAAAATAGTTTGGAATTATTGTGAGCTTCCAGAGAGATTGGGTGGATTTTTAGAGCTCTGTGGGATGAGTTCTAGTGTCAGGTGAGCTGAGATCCCTGGTGGGATTATTCTAGACCATGGGTTGGTATATTCTGATTTGGTAGTGGAGATGGTTCTCCGACTTGGTTTTGAGAGGTTGGGCTCTGGCAGATTGAGTCGTGGAGGTTTCCCGACTTAGCCATGGGATGTGCATTATCAGATTGAGTCGTCGAGGGATCTCCGACATAGTTATGAGAGGGTTTGGCATTCCCTGATCCAGTCGTGGAGGGTTCCCAGCTGTGTTGTGCTATCTGGGTTTTGGGTATCCGATCTGTTTGATCATGGATCATAACCTGCATGTGTCATTTATGAGACAGTTGAGACTGACTAGATACTAGAGCTCTGTGGGGTCGCTCCCCTCGAGTACGCTCCGGATGCGTGATGATGATTGAGATAGACAGACTAGGACGTCCCACGGGGGTGAGCAGGTGCATTCCTAGTGGACAGTTTAGGACGCCCCACGGGGGTGAGCAGGTGCATTCCTAGCGTCTAACCTGCAAAAAATCATCTAACACCTAAATAGATATCAGAGCTGAAGAAAAACTGCTGTAATAAAAACCTGAATCACTGTACAACTGAAAAACAAAGGTACAATATCCATCTCCCAAAAATAATGATACAATAATTCGGTCCACCGAAACTGTAATACAAGTAAAAGCCACCTATACATCTTCTACAAATCCAAAAAGGGAGATAAACTGAAATAATAAAATACAACTGAGTACAGTGAAACCCACAAACAGGGTTGGTACATCTATCCCACTGTAGAAATCAACACTGGTAAGGGTCTATCTCGCGACTCCCTCGCCTCGAACCGTCAACAGAAAGATCTGCAACTCCCGCAGCAGACACTGCAAAACAAAGGGAGAAAAGGGGAAAAACAACAATGGGGGTGAGAACCACTAGTAAAACCAGCAGCCTCCCCCTGTGGGTAAAGCCTCAAACCCCGACGTACCCACTAAGTCTACCAGAGGCAAGAAAAGGAATAAGAGAGGTGGTAAGCTATAAACAGAACTACTGATAAAAGGAAGCTACCACTAAAATGCCTCTAAATGCCGAGCTAATAAGGATAGCTGCAAGTATGCATCAGAAAATAGTATCTAACCTGCCTGCCCGAATAAACCCAATCAATGAACCAGTAAGAACTGGTACTGCCTGCCGTGCCTGCCAAATCGGGTATGCCAGCCTACGCATAACACCGATAGGGGATAGGAGTCTCAAGGACCCAAAGTCTGTATATCGCACACTCCGGAGTGGCACTCGAGGGGAGCGATCCACACGAGTAAAGTGCCTGAGTAACAAGTAACCAGTATCAATAATATAGCAGGACTGGATCACGACTCTAATCAAAGTGGGAAAACCCCATCCACTACATAAAGCCCGATCCCCCAATCTGATGCAACTGTAAATACCCGGTCGGCCGCCCAAAGTCCGCGGTCGCCGCAATATCCCACAAATCCCCCAGATCAAGCCCGACCTGTCATCCCTAATCCGATGCACAAGTCACCATCCGGTCAACCGCCCAAAGTCCGCGGTAGCCGCAATACCCTGCCCTCAAGCCAGCCTGTCCCAGATCCCAAGAGTCTGTCTACACTATCCCAAAACCACCTGCTCGCGCACGAGCTACAAATACCCTGAGCCTAGTATGAAAGGAGAAAAGCAAGAAACATGGTTTCTCCTAAGTCAAGTCCAGCATGATAGTGTAGCAGAAAAAGGTGGCCTATCTAAATAACCATACAAGCATGCAAATGTCCCAAGATGATAAAAAGAAAACAGGTGTCGATGTTCTTACATTTATTAGAGCATGCTATTCCATAATATTGATGATTGCATAAGAACATTAAGTGCAACATAGCCTATGCCTGCCAATACCACATACACGATGTTCACAAAGTATGAAAATAAGGAAGTGCCACACCTAATCACAAATCACATAAGATGGTACAACGCTGGTCAACCCTCACATTCATATAGGAATAAGCCCAAGATCATTTAACATCACTTAAACAGGGACATTCAATCAAGTATCACCAATGAATAGACTAAGGTTCAACAACTTTCATTGATCTCACATAGGATGAACATAGGATCCACCAACAACATCCAATCTCATTTGGAGGAATTTAGGAGTCATGAACAAAGCTTAGTCTCATAAGGAATAGGCCTCAACTCACAATGATAACCATCTTTTCATGAATGAACTAGGAATCAAAAGCATAGGTCATTCTCACATCGACTAAATCAATAACCAACACCAACACCTATTTTCACATAAACTAGATCAAAGATCAATCAACTCATTGTTCTCACATAAATAGGTTGTGAATCAACATCTATGCCCAACATCACACATTGTAGGTTAAGGATCAACAAAACCAACTACTCTCATATAAGTCATTCTCAAATAAATCAACCAAGTCCTCCTCACATAAGCAACCAAGCACTCCTCACATAACCCCATCAAGTCCTCACATAAATCAATCAACCATTCACATATAACCATCACCATCATTCTCACATAATAATGTTAATCATTCATCACAAGGTATAGGTTGAAGAGTGATTTCCCAATTACCCTCACATAGTATAGATTTAAGGATGATCACCTATAATCAACTTCATATGAAATAATGTAATATCAACCAACCGATCATTTATTCATGCATAAGCTAAGGACCAATCAACCTAACATAAATATGGAGATTTATGCATGATTCACCAAGGAAAAGAGGACAACAATCAACTATGCCATAAGGGAAACCAATAGCCCGAGTGGGTAAATCATTGTTTTCGGCATAACACAACCACCCACCAGAAACTTGACGATCCGATGCCCGATCTGGCTGAATTTTGGCGTGAGTAATCCTTATAGCGTCAGGTGAGTTGAGATCCCTTGTGGGATTATTCTAGATCATGGGTTTGTATCTCTGATTTTGTAGTGGAGATGGTTCTCCGACTTGGCTTAGAGAGTTTGGGCTCTGGCAGATTGAGTCGTGGAGGTTTCCCGACTTAGCCATGGGATGTGCATTATCAGATTGAGTCGTCGAGGGTTCTCCGACATAGCTATGAGAGGGTTTGGGCATTCCCGGATCGAGTCGTGGAGGGTTCCCTACTGAGATGTGTCATCTGGGTATTGAGTTCCGATCTGATTGATCGAGGATCATAGCCTGCATGTGCCGCTTATGAGACAGTTGAGACTGACGAGATACTTGAGCTCGGTGGGGTCGCTCCCCTCGAGTTACGCTCCGGATTCTTGAGGATGATTGAGATAGACAGACTAGGGCGTCCCACGGGGGTGGGCAGGCGCGTTCCTAGTAGTCAGTAGGACGCCCCACGGGGATGGGCGGGAGCGTTCCTAGTAATCAGTTTAGGACGCCCCACGTAGAGTGGGCAGGTGCATCCACCACTCTAGGACAGCAAAACCAAGCCCACACAACCAACATCAACTCCAAAACCCACTCAAATCCATCAACCAAGCTTTCTCTCTCTCTCACTAGAAAAACTGCAATGCACCCTCATGAGGCTCGACGCGCGCTTGCTCCGCTCGGCTTCCAACCGAAGGTCCACACTACAAGCACACCTTCACCTCTCTCATTTCCATCTTTTAATTCCCCTCAATTCCTCTTCTCCTTCTCCTTCTTCCTCAATTTTCCATTCCTCTGTTTGAAGTCCATTTACTCTGTTTGAGGCAAAGAAGAAGAAGATGACGTGGCATTCACTAATTAAGGTGGCTAATTAAGGTGGCTGGTGCATGGTGCATGGTGCATGGAGCAAAAAGAAACCCAAAACACTCTCCAACACCAACACCCATCCAATCCAACTCCCTCTCTCTCATCTTTCTCCTTTTTCTCTAATTTCTTTCTCTTAGGCTAATTAACCAATTTAATTAATTAATTAAATAATCCATTTAAGCCAACTCCAACTCACTTTTTGCCCTCGGGGCTTCCGCATCAGTCCGGAACCTCCCGAACTCCGTTGTAATATGAAAATACACATGCCCAAAGCTTTTCCCCCTCAAAAAGCTCAACTGTGGAGTCGGTGTGCTCAATCCAAAAACCGGGTCCATTAATCGCCGCTCCAACTCACTTTTCGCCTTCGGAGCCTCCGCACCAGTCCAAAACCTCCCGAACTCCACTGTAAACTGAAAATACACATGTTCCAAAGCTTTTCGAATTTTCTTGCATACAACTGTGGAGTCGAGGCTCTAACAAACCAGTCCTCCAACGGCGCACAATGCCCGGAAAATTTCGATTCAAGCGGGGGCTTCCGCGTCGATCCGAATCAACCCGAAATCATCTTTAAGCACATATGGAACACGCTCAAGCGATTTCCCCGCACCACGTCATCCTGCGAGGTCGGTGCACTCTACAAAGTCCCGGTACTCTACATTGAAGCTGAGATTGATATCAATGTCGATTCTTGCGTTGCCAGTGATGGGAGAGGAGGGATTTGTGGTTTATAGTGATGCTTCCCACAGCGGCTTAGGTTGTGTGTTGATGCAGCGTGACAGGGTAATTTTTTATGCGTCGCGGCAATTAAAGGACTATGAGAAGAATTGCCCTACGCATGATTTGGAACTAGCCGCTGTTGTATTTGCTTTGAAGCTGTGGCGACACTATCTTTACGGTGAGCACTGCGAGATATTTATCGACCACAAAAGTCTGAAGTACTTGGTTACTCAGAAGGAGCTCAATTTGAGGCAACGCCGGTGTGTAGAGCTGTTAAAGGATTATGATCTGAGCATACAGTATCATCCCGGCAAGGCCAATGTGGTCGCGGATGCATTGAGTAGGCGAGCAGGGCAGTCCTTGAGCTTATTGATTACCCAGCAGATGCCACTAAGGGAGCAGTTGAGGCGACTGGATATTGAGGTTGTGTCCCATGGGGATTCTGCAAGACTTATGTCTTTGGTCTTGCAGCCCACTCTGTTAGACAGGATTAGAGTAAAACAGTGTGGACCCCTATATTGAGAGGATTAGAGACCAGATTCAGCATGGTCAGGGTGGGGACTTCTCTGTTGATGCAGCGGGAGTACTTAGGTACAGTGTAGAGTACCGGGACTTTGCAGAGTGCACCGACCTCGTAAGATGGCGTGGTGCGGAGAAATCGCCTGGGGCGTTTTCCATTTGTGTTTACAGATGAGTCTGAATTGATTCGGATCGACGCAGAACCCTTTTGGGAAGAAAAGTGAGTTAGCGGCGTCGAACATGGAAGCCAGTTTGAATAAGTGATTTTGAGGTATTGTGTACTTATAGAGTACTTGTCGAGTACTGGATTGGATAGGGAACCGACTCTGCAGTTGTGTTCAGGAAATTTGGAAAGTGTTGGAACACGTGTATTTTCATATTACAGCGGAGTTCGGGTTGATTCGGACTGACGCAGAGGCCCCGAAGGCAAAAAGTGCTTTGGAGTTGGCAATTAAAGGATTGTTTTATTTAATTGTAACCCACTTTGGAGATTGAGAAAAGAAATGAGAAGAGAATGCAAGTGAGGATTTTCTTGTGAGAGCACCGGATTGTTGGATTGAGCGCGTCGACCCCACAGTTGAGCTTTCTGAGTGGGAAAAGCTTTGGACATGTGTTCCTTGTGTTTACAGTGGAGTTCGGGAGATTTCAGAGTGATGCGGAAGCTCCCGGGGAATTAAGTGAGTTGTCGGCATGGATTTGGAAGCTGCAGATTTTGGATTTCAGATTCAGGGTGCTTCAGTTCCGGAACTGAGCATTGTGTTCCGGAACTCAAGCCTTGGTTCCGGAACCAATGCATTTAGTTCCGGTACCCCATTATGGGTACCGGTGCTCAGGGTCTCAGGGAGCTTAATTAAGCTGGAGTCAGATATTTTTGGTGAGGGGCAAGGTGGTCATTTCACATTCCTTTATGTTTACCCTTCACCTTGGTCTTTATATAGGAGCCCTCTCCCCTGCTTCTTCTCGACGACAGAGAAAGAAAGAAAGAAAGAAAGAAAAGAGAGTGAGCAAGGAAAAGAAAAGAGAAGAAAAGAGAGTGAGATAGGTTGAGAGGCAAGGATTGTGCAGCTTGGTTATCTGCTGTTTGGAGTCAAGTGGAGCCGCGCGCATCGAGCAATTTACAAGGTGAGTTATCAGATTTTGTAGTTGGATCCTTGGATTTAATTATGGTTTTAGAATGAGATTTTGAATGGGAATTGGTTGTTTCTTGCTCTTCTCCTTTTTGCACTTGTGCTGAGAGCTCGGGTTTTTACTGCGCGGAGCCGTGGCATGCTTGCCCGTGTGCTGTGAGAGGGCAGCGAGGGCCGAAATGCGCGCAGATTTGTGACAGTGAGCTCGGATTTTTCCGGGGACCGCGACAGCGCGCGCGCGTGCGGCGCAATTTTGATGTATGGAATTTCTTCTAAAGCTATTGTATGCATGTTGATCATGTTTAGCTTAATATTTATATAGCTGGTAAATCCGATAACTGCCTAGAAAACTATAGGAAGACATTTATGAGCCCCAGGTATTTTTAGCATGAGCTAGGGATGATTTGACACTAGACTGCATGGTAAGTTGGCATTAGATTGGCATCTGAACCGTTTTAAAAATCGGCGGACCGGTTTTAAGGAAAACTGAGTCTTAAAAATAGTTTGGAATTATTGTGAGCTTCCAGAGAGTTTGAGTAGGTTCAGGATGCATATGTTCTCGTGTCGGGGGGCCGAGTAGATTTTTAGAGCTCTGTGGCATGAGTTTCTAGTGTCAAGTGAGTTGAGATCCCTGGTGTGATTATTCTAGATCATGGGTTGGTATATTCTGATTTGGTAGTGGAGATGGTTTCCGACTTGGTTTTGAGAGGTTGGGCTCTGGCAGATTGAGTCGTGGAGGGTTCCCGACTTAGCCATGGGATGTGCATTATCAGATTGAGTCGTCGAGGGTTCTCCGACTGTGTTGTGCTATCTGGGTTTTGGGTATCGATCTGTTGATCGTGGATTATAGCCTGCATGTGCCATTTATGAGACAGTTGAAACTGACTAGATACTAGAGCTCAGTGGGTTCGCTCCCCTCGAGTACACTCCGGATGCGCGATGATGATTGAGATAGACAGACTAGGACGCCCCACAGGGGTGGGAAGGAGCGTTCCTAGTAGTCAGTAGGACGCCCCACGGGGGTGGGCAGGTGCGTTCCTAGTAGTCAGCTTAGGACGCCCCACGAGGAGTGGGCGTGTGCGTTCATAGTAGTCAGTAGGACGCCCCACGTGGAGTTGGCAGGCGCGTTCCTTGCCGACAGGCGCGGGCTTGACTGAGCCAGTTTTGGGCCAGTCATTGAGATTTGGGATTTGGGAGCACCTCATGTGCGAGTGGTGCATAGCTTGCTCTTAGATGACTTTTCCTTTGAGCATGATACTTGAGGCATTTAGTACTGTGGGCGTATGCATAGCAGGATCATAGTAGAGATTTCCTTGAGCATGTTGTTATGGCATATAGTTGTAGCTCATTTCCTGCTTTCATTTATATATCTATCTGCATACCTATCTTTTGTGCCTCCAGTAGACTTAGTGGGCATACCATGGATATTGGTGACAGTACCCACTGGGATCTAACTTATGCAGTAGATCTCACACCCACTGCGGTGACAGGTTCCTGAGGTAGCTGTTCCGGCTTGGTTCGCGCGGAGACAGCTGATCGAGGTGAGGACGTGGGTGTTTAGTTCCCAACCAGCATTGAGAGGCAGTGGTAGATGTACCCTGTATTATTTTTATGTTTCCACTTTTGTACTGGACAGTCTGATAGATTGGTGTGGCTTGTATCTTTTCAGTTGTGAGACTGTGTTTATTGAGGATTTGTGTATTAGTGGAGATTACATTATTTCAGATGTTCAGTGGATTTTTATAGCTTTGGTTTTAGTATTATTTCAGCTCTGATACATGTTTTAGCTATAGATCTGACTTGCAGGGTAGACGCTTCGTCTGTGCGGTAGTTTCCGTACAGATGGCGGATCTGTTGGCGAGCCCGGATTGCAGTTTCGACCCCGGGGTGTGACAGATTAGGGTGGTATCAGTGCCTAGGAATATAGGTCGTTGAGGACTTAGTGACCCTAGGCTATTGGTTGGACAGTAGGATGACTGTCGTGAGAGACGTGACTTTAGCGAGAGTCCTGATTGAGTTTGTACCTCCCCCGAGGGATTGAGGCGAGTGATTTGGCATGTTTCTTCTCTAAAGTGATTATGTTGGCTGCAGATAACATAATGCTTTAGAATGGTTAACAAGTTTTAGACTTTCGCTGGATTGGGTCGAGAGTGTTTGAGGTTTGGTTGGTTGTGGCAGTTGTCCTTGTTGGCCCTGTGATGCCGTACGGCGGCGAGGGCGTGTTTGACCTTGGATGAGGAGCCCAATCCGCGGGAGGCGGAATGGACAGAGCAGAGAGAGGTCTGTGAGTTAGGGGCCCAGGTAGTTCAGTTGTTGTGGCGATGCGGCGCCAGGAGGAAAACATGGAGAGCGTGGTGCGCATGTTTGAGCAGAGAGCATTGACTGAGGTATCGCAAGTTGTACCTCCAGCCGCGACATTGTCGACTTCGACCCAGTTCGCACTGTGGGTAGTGCGGGAGCAGCGAGAGTTTGCCGATGGGTTATTGTACATCCGCCTGTTCCATCCCCTGTAGATATTGGGGCAGAGTTTGGAGCCTTGGGAGGCCGGGAGCTGGATTGCTGCTATGGAAAGTTGCTCGAGGACTTGTTCATCCAGGGAGCATCAGGTGCACTTGGTTGCACACCTTTGGATAGGGACGTCGAGAGTTGTGGCGTCGAGTTCGTCCTGATGGACCATCGGGAGCGTAGTTGAGGATTTGGAGCGAGTTGCTACGATTGTTGAGCAGAGTACCCCATGTCGCCTAGGATGAGGCCCAGGAGATTGATCATGTTTGCGAGGGGACTGCTTCGAGATATCTATCACCTTGTGCATGCTCGATAGATTGGCTGAGGATCTGTGATCATGTCCGAGAGGGACGAAGAGCGAAGGACCAGCTCCAGAGAGAGGCGTCCAGCATCGTCGGACTTGGGATAGTCGAGTGGATCGAGGTTGCCATGATTCCAGTCACAGGATCATGAGCCTCAAAGGTGACAGAGACCGGGAGGTTCTCGACAGTCGAGGCACCAGCAGCAGTGCTAGGATGACTGTGTCGTTTGCGGTGGGCCGCATTCATCGCCATAGAGTGACTTCAGGAAAGGGCGATGCTTTTCATGTGGATAGTCATGACGTTTTAAGGCAGAGTGTCCCAGAGTGGTGCTCATGGATTTGCCGCTTGCGACGGCACCCCACTACCCCTTCAGGATATAGAGGATCATCCGACTTACCGGCAGGCTGATGGAGCCGTGACGCCAAGGCAGATTGAGCGATAGCCACCAGCATTTAGTGGATGAGATTGTGCAGTTGATCAGAGGACGCCGGATAGTGGATCGCGCCTTAGCAGGTGTGGTTCTGCTGACAATAGTCAGAGTTGGCGCATGTTTGATGCCGACACCGCTTGCATCTGTTTTAGGAGAGCAGGGGTAGCTTTGTGTGGGCCGGAGATGGGATTGTTGGCCTGTGCACTTGAGGATCAGGTTCCAGATCACGTATAGCACATGGATGAGTGTTGCCAGTCCCACCCAGTTCAGTTGGACCTTGGATTTGGTTCTAGAGTTGTTAGTCCTACATCAGCTCCGAGATGTTGATATGAGGTTGGATAGGGATTGGTTATCCCAATGTTATGTTATCATGGATTGTCGAGAGAGGACAATGACCCTCCGTGGACCTGGCCAGGAGTGTGATTATAGAGGATGCTAGAACACGACAGAGGTTAAGTCGTGGTTGTATCGCTTGTTAGCGACTGTAGAGGAGATGCCTACGGCGGCAACGGGACTAAGGAATATTTTTATCGCCGTGTGATCTCGAGTGAGAGTCTACCAGATCTGATTCGAAGCCGCCGTTTGGTGAGATTGAGATCGAGACAGTGATGACGTGGTTTTGGAAACCGCTCCGATTTCGGCGGCACCCCTTGGAGTGTTACCCGTGAGACATAGAGAGAGAGCTGATAGCACAGTTGTGGGATTTGATGGATCGGGTGGTCTGTGTGACCCAGTACCACGTCGTGGGGATATGACAGTGAGGATCCGAGAGATTAGTATTTGGATATGATGTCACACCGTTGATACATGGTGGTGATGCCATGCCATTGGTACACGGCAGTGATGCCACGTTGTGAGTGCACAACGGTGAGGTTCTATGATGGTTTGAGCACGAACAGGCTTGGATTGTTGACGGCAGATGCTTGTGGGATTGATAGCCTTATGGAACCATACAGCTGGGCGCTGTGCCCTGATAGTGTTCAGAACCCGATTGGGACATTATGAGCTCACAGCGCGGTCAAGTGGATTGACTAAGGCCCTGCGGCCTTTTGGGTTTGAGGAATTGTATGTTCCAGCGGTACTTGGACCGGGTTGTTGTACCGGCGTGAGTTTGAGCTCTACACCAAGTTGGCGTACCAGTTGTTGAGTTTGATTCATTCAGGGCCGGTTGATTTGATTTGGATTGGTTTCCAAGGTGGCATAGGGCATGAAGAGCACTTGAGGATAGTGCTGCAACTTCTAAGAGAGAAGAAGTGGTTTGCCAAGTTGAGAGAGTTGCATTTTGACTTTGGAAGAGTTTATGGTTAGCCAATGTGATTTCAGCTACAAAAGTGACAGAGGACCCAACGAAGAATGATACCGTTTGGGTTGACCTATGTTAGTGACTGAAGTCAGAAGCTCTTGGACTATGCAAGCCAGTGTAACTTGGAAGAGGCAAAGCTGAGGAGGATAGCAGCATTGATACAGATATTGCCTGTGATAGAGAGGTCATGGAATTATCCAGAGATCCTTGAGCCTGAAGAACATGGTTACTCAGGAGGATTTTGATTGTGGCAATGCCAGTGGACAGAGTTGTTGGAGCTGTAGAATTGTTATCCCTATAGTATTATCCCGGCATGGACATTATGGTCGGTATGCCTTGGTTAGGAGAGCGGTGCAACCTTGGAATGAGGTGTTCGATCAGTAGTCGCCACTTTTGGAACTTGGAATTGAGCGCTAAAGGTTGAGCGTGGTTTCCATTGTTGAACTCCTTTCCCTGTGGATGGGTGTGAGTGATGTATTTGGGTTACTTGAGCATTTTAGTTGCTAAGGAGCAACGGAGGTTTTATGCCAATGGTAGGCGTAGAGTTCTGGATTTGGAGACCATATTTTCTGGAAGCCACTATCCGCTGGGATGCGTGGATTTGAGTTTACGCGGGGAGCTTGGTCCGCGAGTATTTATCTGGCTGGAAGATGTTTATGTGATCACCTGCATGTTCAGGATTTCACTGCCTTAGATTTAGTCGAGGTTCTGAGTTATCAGGAGCGGCCGATGCAAATTCTTGCTTGTGAGGCAGAAGAATTATGCAGTCGGGCTTTACTTTGAGGGAAGGTTGAGTGGAGCCATCATGGTGAGTGAGTTGGGCCATTCGACAGCCTGAGGATGAGTTCAGTTTTGGATCCCCATTTGATTGAGACACCCTCCTGAGTTATGGATTTATCTTGGTTTCGAGGACGAAACCTTTTTAAGGAGGGGAGAGTTTAGAGTACCGGGACGTTGCATAGTGCACCCACCTCGCAAGATGGCGTGGTGCTGAGAAATCGCCTGGGGTGTTTTCCATTTGTGTTTACAGATGAGTCTGAATTGATTCGGATCGACGCAGAACCCTTTTGGGAAGAAAAGTGAGTTAGCGGCGAAGCCAGTTTGAATCAGTGATTTCGAGGTATTGTGTACTTATAGAGTACTTGTCGAGTACTGGATTGGATAGGGAACCGACTCCGCAGTTGTGTTCAGGAAATTTGGAAAGTGTTGGAACACGTGTATTTTCATATTACAGCGGAGTTCGGGTTGATTCGGACTGACGCAGAGGCCCCGAAGGCAAAAAGTGCTTTGGAGTTGGCAATTAAAGGATTGTTTTATTTAATTGTAACCCACTTTGGAGATTGAGAAAAGAAATGAGAAGAGAATGCAAGTGAGGATTTTCTTGTGAGAGCACCGGATTGTTGGATTGAGCGCGCCGACTCCACAGTTGAGCTTTCTGAGTGGGAAAAGCTTTGGACATGTGTACCTTGTGTTTACAGAAGAGTTCGGGAGATTTCAGAGTGATGCGGAAGCTCCCGGGGCATTAAGTGAGTTGTCGGCATGGATTTGGAAGCTGCAGATTTCGGATTTCAGATTCAGGGTGCTTCAGTTCAGGAACTGGGGCTTGAGTTCCGGAACTGAGCATTGTGTTCCGGAACTCAAGCCTTGGTACCGGAACCAATGCATTTACTTCCGGTACCCCATTATGGGTACCGGTACTCAGGGTCTCAGGGAGCTTAATTAAGCTGGAGTCAGATATTTTTGGTGAGGGGCAAGGTGGTCATTTCACATTCCTTTATGTTTACCCTTCACCTTGGTCTTTCTATAGGAGCCCTCTCCCCTGCTTCTTCTCGACGACAGAGAAAGAAAGAAAGAAAGAAAGAAAGAAAAGAGAGTGAGCAAGGAAAAGAAAAGAGAAGAAGAAAAGAAAGTGAGATAGGTTGAGAGGGAAGGATTGTGCAGCTCGGTTATCTGCTGTTTGGAGTCAAGTGGAGCCGCGCGCATCGAGCAATTTACAAGGTGAGTTATCAAATTTTGTAGTTGGATCCTTGGATTTACTTATGGTTTTAGAATGAGATTTTGAATGGGAATTGGTGGTTTCTTGCTCTTCTCCTTTTTGCACTTGTGCTGAGAGCTGCGCGGAGCCGTGGCATGCTTGCACGTGTGCTGTGAGAGGGCAGCGAGGGCTGGAGTGCGCGCAGATTTCATTAGTGGACTCGAGAGGATTGATCGAGCTTCCGGGGGATTTTTCCGGGGACCGCGACAGCGCGCGCGTGTGCGGTGCGATTTTGTGCGTTCCGTCAGGTTTGTGACAGTGAGCGGAGTGGCGCTTCACCGACTTCAGCGTTTGCCTGCGGAAAGCGTTCCAGGTGGGTTGGAATTTCTTCAAGATGTATGGAATGCCTTCTAAAGCTATTGTATGAATGTTGATCATGTTTAGCTTAATATTTATATAGCTGGTAAATCTGAGAACTGCCTAGAAAACTATAGGAAGACATTTATGAGCACCAGGTATTTTTAGCATGAGCTAGGGATGATTTGACACTAGACTGCATGGTTAGTTGGCATTAGATTGGCATCTGAACCGTTTTAACAATCGACGGACCGGTTTTAAGGAAAACTGAGTCTTAAAAATACTTTGGAATTATTGTGAGCTTCCAGAGAGTTTGAGTAGGTTCAGGATGCATATGTTCTTGTGTCGGGGGGCCGAGTAGATTTTTAGAGCTCTGTGGCATGAGTTTCTAGTGTCAGGTGAGTTGAGATCCCTGGTGGGATTATTCTACATCATGGGTTGGTATATTCTGATTTGGTAGTGGAGATGGTTCTCCGACTTGGTTTTGAGAGGTTGGGCTCTGGCAGATTGAGTCTGGAGGGTTCCCGACTTAGCCATGGGATGTGCATTATCAGATTGAGTCGTCGAGGGTTCTCCGACATAGCTATGAGAGGGTTTGGCATTCCCAGATCCAGTCGTGGAGGGTTCCCGACTGTGTTGTGCTATCTTGGTTTTGGGTATCCGATCTGTTGATCGTGGATCATAGCCTGCATGTGCCATTTATGAGACAGTTGAAACTGACTAGATGCTAGAGCTCGGTGGGGTCGCTCCCCTCGAGTACGCTCCGGATGCGTGATGATGATTGAGATAGACAGACTAGGACGCCCCACGGGGGTGGGCAGGAGCGTTCCTAGTAGTCAGTAGGACGCCCCACGAGGGTGGGCAGGTGCGTTCCTAATAGGTTGCTTAGGACGCCCCACGAGGAGTGGGCAGGTGCGTTCATAGTAGTCAGTAGGACGCCGCAGGTGGAGAGGGCAGACGCGTTCCTAGACGACAGGCGCGGTCCTGACTGAGCCAGTTTTGGGCCAGTCATTGAGATTTGGTATTTTGGAGCACCTCGTGTGCGAGTGGTTCATAGCTTGCTCTTAGATGAGTTTTCCTTTGAGCATGATACTTGAGGCATTTAGTAGTGAGGGCAGGGCGTATGCATAGCAGGATCATAGTAGAGATTTCCTAGAGCATGTTGTTATGGCATATAGTTGTAGCTCATTTCCTGCTTTCATTTATATATCTTTCTGCATACCTATCTTTTGTGTCTCCAGTAGACTTAGTGGGCATACCGTGGATATTGGTGACGGTACCACTGGGATCTACCTTCTTCAGTAGATCTCACAACCGCTGCGGTGACAGGTTCCTGAGGTAGCTGTTCTGGTTTGGTTTGCGCGGAGACAGCCGATCGAGGTAAGGACGTGGCTGTTTAGTTCCCTACCAGCATTGAGAGGCAGTGGTAGATGTACCCTGTATTATTCTTATGTTTCCACTTTTGTACTGGACTGTCTGAGAGATTGGTGAGTCTTGTATCTTTTCAGTTGTGAGACTGTGTTATCGAGGATTTGTGTATTAGTGGAGATTACATTATTTCAGATGTTCAGTGGATTTCTATAGCTTTGGTTTTAGTATTATTTCAGCTCTGATACATGTTTTAGCTATAGATCTGACTTGCAGGGTAGACGTTTCGTCTGTGCGGCAGGTTCCGTACAGATGGCGGATCTGTTGGCGCGCCGGGGTCGCAGTTTCGACCCCGGGGCGTGACATAGAGGGACCGCTATTGTGTGCCCGTGGACTTGGAGACTAGTTAGCTGATTCTGAGAGAGGCTCACTATACACCTTACACCCTCCACCCTGTGGGAACTAAGATGTATCGAGATTTGAGGGCACAGTTCTGGTGGAACGGCATGAAAAGATATATTGGAAGGTTTGTTGCCCATTGTCTAACTTGTCAGCAAGTTAAGGCCGAGCATCTGGTTCCTGCTGGCAAGTTACAAAGCCTTCCAATACCTGAATGGAAATGGGATCGAGTGACCATGGATTTTATTGTTGGATTACCGAGGTCACAGAGTGGAGCTGATGCTATTTGGGTGATTGTGGATCGATTGACCAAATCAGCCCATTTTCTTCCGATACAGTCGAGTTGGACCCTGGAGAGATTGGAACAGTTGTACATGGATGAGATTGTGAGGCTGCAAGGAGTACCGGCTTCGATTGTGTCTGATAGGGACCCGAGGTTCACTTCGCTTCTGGAAGAGCCAGCAGACAGCCTTGGGGACCCAGCTTCATTTCAGCACTGCCTTTCACCCACAGAGCGATGGACAGTCCGAGCGGACCATTCAGACTCAAGAGGATATGTTGAGAGCTTGTGTCCTGAGTTTAAGCGACAGCTGGGATCGACATTTGAGATTGGCCGAGTTTGCTTATAACAATAGCTTCCAGGCGAGCATTCAGATGGCGCAATACGAAGCATTGTATGGACGAAAATGTCGATCGCCATTATTTTCTTCCTGACTAGCTTATGGAAGCGGAAGAAAAGGTCAAGTTCATTCGGCGACATTTGGTGACCGCCCATAGCCGGCAGAGGAGTTATGCTGATAGGAGGCGGCGAGACTTAGAGTTCTAGGTTGGGGACCATGTTTTTCTGAAAGTCTCGCCATCTCGAGGGGTACGTCGTTTTGGAGTGCGCGGAAAGCTCAGTCCGCGATTTATCCATAGCACCAATCCAGTTCTCGGCCTCCCAAGGCTCCAAACTCTTCCCTGAAAACTGCGGGGGATGGAACTGGCTGATGTACAACAACAGATCAGTAAGCTCTCGCTGCTCCTGCACTGTCAACGGTGCGATCTGGGTCGAAGTCGACGACGTCGCGGCCGGAGGTACTACTGGCGATACCACAGGATATGCTCTCTGCTCAAACATGCGCATCATGCGCTCCATGTTTTCTTCCTGGCATCTAGCTGTCTCCTCCTGGCGTCGTAATGCCTCTGACATCTGGGCTACCTGGGCCCGCAACTCACGGACCTCACTATGCTCTGTCCATTCAGCCTCCCGCTGCTCGGGCACCTCATCCAAGGTCGAACACGCCCTCGTTGCTACATGGCGTCTCGGAGGGATCGAAGACGACTACAACAAACCAAACATCCGGACCACGAAATCTCTCGACCCGATCAAGCGAAAGTCTAGGACATGTTACCCATTCTAAAGGATTATGTTGTCTGCAGCCAACATAACCACTTTAGAGAATAAACATACAAGATCACTCACCCCAATCCCCTGGGGAGGTACAGACTCAATCAGGACTCTAGCTAAAGTCACGTCTGTCACAATAGTCATCCTACTGTCCAACCAATAGCCTAGGATGTCACGCCCCGGGGTCGAAACTGCGACCCAGGCTCGCCAACAGATACGCCATCTGTACGGAAACTGCCGCACAGACGAAGCGTCTACCCTGCAAGTCAGATCTTTAGCTAAAACATGTATCAGAGCTGAAACTAAAACCAGTAGCTACAGAAATCCACTGAACATCTGATATAAATAAAAACCTCCATACAAAGTCTCTCAGCTAAAGAATAAATAATAGCCTCACCAAACTCTCAGACTGTCCAGTACAAAAGTAGAAACATAAAATATACAGGGTACATCTACCACTGACTAACAATGCTGGTAAGGAACTAATCAGCCACGTCCTCACCTCGATCAGCTGCCTCCGCTCGAGCTAAGCCGGAACAGCAACCTCAGGAAACCAGTCACCGCAGCGGGTGTGAGAACTACTGCAGAAGGTAGTTCCCAGTGGGTACCGTCACCAATATCCACGGTATGACCACTAAGTCTACTGGAGGCAAATAGATAGGTATGCAGATAGATATATATATAAAAGCAGGAAATGAGCTACAGCTAATATGTCATAACCATGCTCAAGGAAATCTCTACTATGATCCTGCTATGCATACGCCCTCACTACTAAATGCCTCAAGTAACATGCTCAAAGGAAAACTCATCTAAGAGCAAGCTATGCACCACTCACACACGAGGTGCTCCCAAAACCCAAATCTTAATGACTGCCCAAACTGGCTCAGTCAAGCCCGCGCCTCTCGTCTAGGAACGCAGCTACCCACTCCACGTGGGGCGTCCTACTGACTACTATGAACGCACCTGCCCACTCCACGTGGGGGCGTCCTAAACTGACTACTATGAACGCACCTGCCCACCACCGTGGGGCGTCCTAAACTGACCACTAGGAACGCACCTGCCCACCCTCGTGGGACGTCCTAGTCTGTCTATCTCAATCATCATCACGCATCCAGAGCGTACTCGAGGGGAGCGACCCCAGCGAGCTCTAGTATCTCGTCAGTCTCAACTGTCTCATAAATGGCACATGCAGGCTATGATCGACGATCAAACAGTTCGGATACCCAAAACCCAGATAGCACATCACAGTCGGGAACCCTCCACGACCGGATCATGGAATGCCAAACCCTCTCATAGCTATGTCGGAGAACCCTCAACGACTCAATCTGATAATGCACATCCCATGGCTAAGTCAGGAAACCTCCACGACTCAATCTCCCGGAGCCCAACCTCTCAAAACCAAGTCGGAGAACCATCTCCACTTCCAAATCAGAATATACCAACCCATGATCTAGAATAATCCCACCAGGGATCTCAACTCACCTGACACTAGAAACTCTTCCCACAGAGCTCTAAAAACCCACTAGGCCCCCCGGCACGAGAACATAAGCATCCTAAACCTAACCAATCTCTCTGGAAGCTCACATTAATTCCAACTATTTATGAATCTCAGTTTTCACTTAAAATCGATACACCGATTTTTAAAACGGTTCAGATGCCAATCTAATGCCAACTAACCATGCAGTCTAGTGTCAAATCATCCCTAGATCATGCTAAAAATACCTGGGGCTCATAAATGTCTTCCTATAGTTTTCTCGGCAATTATCAGATTTACCAGCCATATAAATATTAAGCTAAACATGATCAACATGCGCATACAATAGCTTTAGAGGGCATTCCATACATCTTGAAGAAATTCCAACTCACCTGGAACGCTTTCCGCAGGCAAACACTGAAGTCGGTGAAGCGCCGCACAGCTCAATGTCAAAATCTGCCGGAAACGCCCAAAAATCGCGCCGCACGCGCGCGCGTTGTCGCGGTCCTCGGAAATATTCCCGGAAGCTCGTATAACCCTCTCGAGTCCTCTAATAAAAATCCGGCGCACTCTGGCTCCCTCGCTGTCAACTCACAGGACGCGCGCGCGTACCCTCGTCTCCGCACAGTACAAAGCCCACATGGTCACCGCACAAGCACAAGTGCAAAGGATGTAAGGGAAGTACCCAATCAGCTCAAAACCCGTTAAAAATCCATCAACAATCCAAAAACCCAAGCTTGAACAAATCTGGCAACTTACCTCATGTGCGGCCGACGCGCGCGTGGCTCCGCTCGACTCCAAGCAGCAAGAACACTAAGCTGCACAATCAACTCCCTCTCAACCTCTCTCACTCTCTTTATCTTCTTCTCTTTTCTTTTCCTTTCTTTCTTTTTTCTTTCTTTCTGTCGTGAAGAAGAAGGCAGGTTGGGGGGCTCTTTATAGAGGGTGGTGTGCTTGGGGAGGGAAAAGACTAAAAAGCCCCTGCTTAAAAATCCACCAAAAAAAACATCCTGCACTATGGGTTACCGGTACACTCCATGTGGTACCGGTATCCAAAGGCAAGTTCCGGAATCCCTTCCTTGGTTCCGGAACGCCAAGCCAAAAACCGCAAGCAAAATGCCCCGACTGCGCAAGCGCGGCGCCCATGCGCGCGCGCCGCGTGGCGCCCGCTCCTGCAGCGCGGCCCGCAGCGCGCGCGCCCGCTGCGCGCGGCCCAATGCACGCGCCCGCCTGCGCGCGGCCCGCTGCGCGCGGCCCACTGCGCGCGCCCGCGCAGTGACCTCACCAGCCGCGCGCGCGGCGCCTCAACGCGCCCGCGCGGCACCCTTGGTGGTCTTTCCTCTACCAACAACAACACCAACCACACTCCATCAACTAAAAAAAAGATCCAATTCAACTCCAAACCATCAATAAAATCCTAAAAACCCAAGCTTCAAAAAACAGAACTGCTACACCTCATGCAAGTTCTTCGCGCACGCTCCGCTCGGCTCCACGTGGCTACTAGCAATAGATCCGCACCATCGACACAATCAAAATCCCCATTTTCCTCACCTCATTTCCTCTTCTTCTTCTCCTCCTTCCCTTTCTTCTCATTCCTTTGTTTGAGGAAAATTCCTCTGTTTGAGTTGGGAAGAAGAAGGATGACGTGGCACTTAATTCATTAGTGCTGGTGCATGGTGCATGGTGTAAAGAACCCCATAATGTTCCAATACTCTTCCAACACCAACACTAACACCAATCCACACCTCTTTTAATTCCTTTTTCTTTCTTTACCCTTTCTTTCTCTAATTCCCTTCACAGGCAACACTTAATAGATAAATTAATTAATTAAATAATTCATTTTAAGCCAACTTCAACTCACTTTTTGCCCTCGGAGCCTCCGCATCAGTCCGAAACTTCCCGAACTCCGCTGTAATCTGAAAATACACATGTTCCAAACCTTTCCAAAATTTTCTGCAAACAACAGTGGAGTCGCGGCTCTAACAAACCAGTCCTCTAACAGTGCACAATGCCCGAAAAAACTCCGATTCCAGCAGGGGCTTCCACGCCGATCCGACTCATCCCGAACTCATCTGTAAACATATATGGAACACGCCCGAGGCGATTTCTCTGCACCACGCCATCTTGCGAGGTCGGTACACTCTACATAGTCTCGGTACTCTACACTCTCCCCTCCTTAAAAAGGTTTCGTCCTCGAAACCAGAATAAAACCATAACTCAGGAGGGTGTCTCAATCTGATGGGGATAGGAGATCCCCAACTCATCCTCAGGCTCTCTGGTTGTCACGCCCCAGGCCCCTGCGGAAGCCTACCCGGCACGTGCACAGACCCGCCGTGTGCACAAGGTACCCCCCGGTACACACAAGGCGTCTACAAGAACAAAGTGGAAAGGAAGCAATACACACATCCTACTAGTAATCAGAGCACAACACAACTAAACTATACATAAAAGAGGAAAGTAGATAACAACTATCATACAAGAAGTTAAAATCCAATATACACATGTAGTTCCCTCAAATACATCTTATCAAAATGCATGGGTGGTTTCTATGCCAAAATACACTAACACCTCTCCAAGAAAATACAAAAGCAAAGGTGCCCTGTAACCACCCCGAGTGGTGCGACGGGGACAAGCTAGCTATGCGATAACCCCTTGCCACGGTCCCGAGCCCCTCCCGCTGCGGATGGCTCTGAAAAACAACATCCCAAATGGGGTGAGAACTATTAATCAATAGTTCCCAGTGGGTAAGCCGCCGAGAGGAGCGAAATAAACCACTAGGTCAACTGAGGCATAAGATAGTATAACTGCTGAAATAAAATGCAGGTAATAAACAACTGAAGTAAAGTAAAGTACTCTACTACTATCATGCCTCTATGCTCATGTACAAAGTAATGATGATATGAATCTATCATGTTATCATAATGTCCAACTACAATGAGTAGTATTATTTATGTGGTGTCCAATGTCAAGTTTGCTATCATGTATGCCCAACTACCATGAATGTATCATCTATGTGATATTTCAATGTCAAGTTTAGTTAACTTAATCCTTTTCTCTTGAAGACTTTCTTTGAGTCTAAGCGTGAGCCACGCCTCATGGTCCCGTGGTGGCACCCCCCAAGGAGCTATGCCAATCCAACGGCGTCCCAATCGGCACCCAATCCCGCACGGCGATCATGATGTCGCAAATGGCCAACTCCGGAGTGTCAGCTTGGAGGGAGCGACCCTACCAAGCATGTGCGAATGAGCACAAATGGCAAGCAAGCAAGTCTCGATCATCGTGTCTGAAACACGGAATAGCAAGTCATCGTGTCTAAAACACGGAAAAGCATCATCGACCTTTAGGTCGGGATATAGTATCTCAAGTGTCAATGTTTCATATACAGTATTAACATTATCTTGCATAATGAAAAATGTAAAACATTTGCAAGTTGTCCTCATCATGTCTCAAACATGGAATCTAACTATTTCATCTTGATTGTACAAGTTTAGGAGTTTTCTACTTGTATCTCACTACACTAGATGGCACTAATGTCATAATGTCCATTTACACATGATCAAGTGTTTAACATGTCCCAAAAATTCTATAACAGGTATAGTTATTCTATATCCATATCCAAAAGCTTAAGTTCACGAAAATTCCTATTCAATCCCCCCTTAAAGTGCCCATGCACCTACAATGTTTACCTCTACTACATAGAGTATGAAATTTTCTACACATGAAGGGGTTCAAATGCATGATCATAAATAATGATAAATCAAACGATGCATGTTTAATATAACAATGATGCCCTAAAAGTCTATAGGAGACATAGGGGGAGTTCACCCATTTCGGTGAGGTCAGACCCACCGGATAGTTGTCAAATCCTTGTGAAGGATCCCAACCAAGTAGCCCACACTTCCTCTTATGCCCTAAGAGAAGTTTCCAAAGGCTTAAAACATCACAAAACCCTAATCACAAAATCCCTCAAAATCATAGGGAAAAATAGGTGGAAAATACCTTAGGTTGAGAAATCTTGCTAAATCTGGAAATCAAAACAAGAAAAGCTTCAAAACCAACCTCCAAGAGTGTTCTACACCCATCAATTCCACCCCAAAAGCTATAAATCAAATAGCCCCAAAATAAACCCTAGTTTTCCAAAAACTAGGTTTCCCTTCAAAAATCCCAAAAGAAAGGAAAAAGAAGTGTTCCAAACCTCTTTGAGCTTGAATCCCACCTTGGAAAAGCAAAGGATAGGCACAAGAGCTCCAAACTTCCTTCTTCTCCAAGTTCTAGCCTTCCTCCAAGCTCTTGTAGCAAGCTTCAATGGTGGAGAAGAGGAGGTTGAAGAAGAATCCAAGTAGAGAGATGTGTTGGAGATGGAAATCCAAGATTTCTCCCTCTCACTCTCTGTCTCTCACACTTTCTCTTGCTCTCTCCAAATGAGAGGAAAAGAGGAAGTGAAGGGGTTAAAAACCCTAAAGTAACAAAAGCCCAAAAGCCCCCTGCAAGAAATTACTTGTGCTGTCCAGACCCGAACGGTCCGGACTGCCTCAATACGGTCCGGACCCCGAACGTAGAATTTCCAATTCGCGCGGATGGTCCGGACTCCTCCTGGACGGTCCGGACCCCGAAGCCAAAAACCTCAAATTTTCAAAATTTTCGAAAATTTCCGATTTGCGCCCAAACTCTCCGGAAACCTTCTAGAACCTTCCGGAAGCTTGCTAACACATCCGAAGGGTATCATTTAACCCTTCACACACTAGAACTTTGCAATTTGCTAAAGTTTAGTGTACTACATTCACCCCTCCTAAAAAGGAGTTTCGTCCGCGAAACTAGAAGTCCAGTACCTCAAGTCTCCGGCTGAAAAAGATGAGGGAAACGCTCCTGCAGCGCGCTCTCCAGTTCCCATGTAGCCTCGCGATCCTCGTGATTGCTCCAAAGTACCTTCACAAAAGGTATCTCGCGATTCCGAAGTTTCTTCACCTCACAAGCCAAAATCCTCACCGGTTGCTCCTCAAAGCTCAAGTCCTCGTGTAGTTCCAACGGGGCGAAGTCCACCACATGAGATGGATCAAAAACATACTTCCGGAGCGTCGAAACCTGGAACACATTGTGCACTCCCGATAGGTTAGGCGGTAGACCAAGTCGATAAGCCACCGGGCCGATACGCTCCAAAATCTCAAAAGGTCCAATAAATCGGGGACTTAGCTTCCCTCGGATGCCAAACCTCTTGACTCCTCTAGTCGGCGATACTTTTAGGAAGACATGGTCTCCAACTTGAAATTCCAAATCGCGCCGACGCTTATCCGCGTAACTCTTTTGTCGACTTTGAGCTGAAATCAAACGTTCCCGAGCTAGTCGAACCTTGTCTTCGGCCTCTTGAAGTACATCGGGGCCTAAAATCAATCGTTCTCCCACCTCGCTCCAATGAAGAGGTGATCGGCACTTTCTTCCATAAGGAGCCTCGAATGGCGCCATCTAGATACTTGCTTGTTTGTTAACTATTTGAGTTCCCCTTGCTGCCAATTGCAGGGTCAAAAGAGCTTCCAACCTCTGCATCCTAGCATCCTGCCGACGCGAAGCCTCAGCCTGCTCTCGTGCCGCAGCCGACTGCCGCTCCACGCATCAGATAGCATAGCCAGCTGCTCTCTCAAATCTCGGACCTCACTGGATCCGAAAGTAGCGGACGTCTACGCATCAGCCTCCTCGGTCGTCATGGAGCGAGTCGTAGGCATCACAAACTGTAACAGGCATAAAATGCGTAGGTTAGGATAACCGACGCGAAATGCATCCCTACTCAGAACAAATCCCAATCATGCGAAAGCAAATGATGCATGCCACAATTATTTCCCGATGTCAGGTTGTCGGCCCACAACCAGACCTTCCAAGGAAATAGAAGGTGCAATCACTTTGATCAACTCCAACTCTTATGAAATTATAGTATTGACCCAATCATGTTACTTTCGCCAAATAATCATATAAGACCCCGTCTCTCACGTTCTTAATCCTTATGGTCCAACCAGCCTAAGGTTTGCTAGGTCCTCTAAGACTCAACCCTAGGCTCTGATACCAATATAATCTGTCACGCCCCAGGCCCCAGCGGAAGCCTACCCGGCACGTGCACAGACCCGCCGTGTGCACAAGGTACCCCCCGGTACACACAAGGCGTCTACAACAACAAAGCGGAAAGGAAGCAATATACACATCCTACTAGTAATCAGAGCACAACACAACTAAACTATACATAAAAGAGGAAAGTAGATAACAACTATCATACAAGAAGTTAAAATCCAATATACACATGTAGTTCCCTCAAATACATCTTATCAAAATACATGGGTGGTTTCTATGCCAAAATACACTAACACCTCTCCAAGAAAATACAAAAGCAAAGGTGCCCTCTAACCACCTCGAGTGGTGCGACGGGGACAAGCTAGCTATGCGATAACCCCTTGCCACGGTCCCGAGCCCCTCCCGCTGCGGATGGCTCTGAAAAACAACATCCCAAATGGGGTGAGAACTATTAATCAAAAGTTCCCAGTGGGTAAGCCGCCGAGAGGAGCGAAATACACCACTAGGTCAACTCCGATTCCAGCAAGGGCTTCCACGCCCCGGAGTCGAACTGCGACGCGGCTCGCCAACAGATCCGCCATCCGTACGGAAAACTGCCGCACAGACGAAGCGTCTACCCGCAAGTCAGATCAATAGCTAAACAAATATGTATCAGAGCTGAAACTAAAACCAGTAGCTACAGAAATCCACTGAACATCTGATATAAATAAAATAAACCTCGATACAACAACTCTCGGCTGTCAAATAAATACAAAAGCCTCACCAATCTCTCAGACTGTCCAGTACAAAAGTGAAAACATAAAATACAGGGTACATCTACCTCTGACTCTCAAAACTGGTAAGGAACTAATCAACCACGTCTTCACCTCGATCAGCTGTCTCCGCGCGAACCAAGCCGGAACAACTACCTCAGGAACTTGCCACCGCAGCGGGTGTGAGATCTACTGCAGAAGGTAGATCTCAGTGGGTACCGTCACCAATATCCACGGTATGCCAACTAAGCCTACTGGAGGCAAACAGATAGGTATGCAGATAGATATATAATGAAAGCAGGAAATGAGCTACAGATAATATGTCACCCCATCATACCCAAAGAAACCTCTACTATGAACCTGCTATGCATACGCTCTCACTACTAGATGCCTCAAGTATCATGCTCAAAGGAAAACTCATCTAAGAGCAAGCTATGCACCACTTGCACACGAGGTGCTCCCAAAACCCAAATCTCAATGACTGCCCAAAATTGGCTCAGTCAAGCCCGCGCCTGTCGTCTAGGAACGCTCCTGCCCACTCCACGTGGGGTGTCCTACTGACTACTATGGACGCACCTGCCCACTCTACGTGGGGAGTCCTAAACTGACTACTAGGAACACTCCTGCCCACCCCCGTGGGGCGTCCTACTGACTACTAGGAACGCACCTGCCCACCCCCGTGGGACGCCCTAGTCTGTCTATCTCAATCATCCTCACGCATCCGGAGCGAAACTCGAGAGGAGCGACCCCACCGAGCTCAAGTATCTCGTCAGTCTCAACTGTCTCATAAGCGGCACATGCAGGCTATGATCCTTGATCAATCAGATCGGAACTCAATACCCAGATGACACATCTCAGTCGGGAACCCTCCACGAATCGATAAGGGAATGCCCAAACCCTCTCATAGCTATGTCGGAGAAGCCTCGACGACTCAATCTGCTAATGCACATCCCATGGCTAAGTCGGGAAACCTCCACGACTCAATCTGCCAGAGGCCAAACTCTCTAAGCCAAGTCGGAGAACCATCTCCACTACCAAATCAGAGATACAAACCCATGATCTAGAATAATCCCACAAGGGATCTCAACTCACCAGACACTAGAAACTCATCCGACAGAGCTCTAAAAATCCACTCGGCCCCCGGCACGAGAACATAAGCATCCTGAACCACTCCTTTTCTCTGGAAGCTCACAATAATCCCAAACTATTTTAAAAACTCAGTTTTCATTAAAACCGGTCCGCCGATTTTTAAAACAGTTCAGATGGCAATCTAATGCCAACTAATCGTGCAGTCTAGTGTCAAATTATCCCTAGATCAAGCTAAAAAATACATGGGGCTCATTAATGTCTTTCTATAGTTTTCTAGGCAATTATCAGATTTACCAACTAGATAAATATTAAGCTAAACATGATCAACAGGCATACAATAGCTTTAGAAGGCATTCCATACATCTTGAAGAATTTCCAACCCACCTGGAACGCTTTCCGCAGGCAAACGCTGAAGTCAGAGAAGCGCCGCATCTCTCACTGTCAGAATCTGCCGGAAACACCCAAAACTGGGCCGCGCGCGCGCGCACATTGCCGCGATCCTCGGAAAAATTCTCGGAAGCTCGAACCATCCTCTCGAGTCCTCTACAAATCTCCTGCGCACCTCGGCTCCCTCTCAGCCAAAGCAGCATGCGCAAGTACACGCATGCATGCATCCTCGGCCCCGCGAGTAACAATCCACACCCTCAGCTCAACAGCACAAAGGAGAAGAAATACAACCAATATCCAACTCAAAAATCTCATTCTAAATCCAAAGAATAATTCCAAGGTTCCAACTACAAAATCTGCCAACATACCTCGTACGTTGCTCGACGCGCGCGCGGCTCCACACAAGACCATGAAGCAGGAAACCCAAGTTGCCAACATCACCATGCTTTCTTCATTTTTTTCCTTCTCCTTCTTCTCTTTCTTTTCCATGCTTTCTCTCTTTTCTTTTCTTTCTTACTTTTCCTCTCTCTGTATCCTGGGAAGAAGAGAGGAGTCCATATATATAGAGAAGAGGGGTTCACAGGGTCTATTGGACGGTTAGAAAGATGAAAAGACCGAATTGCCCTTGGTAAATCCACCAAAACGTACTCAGCAAGAAGGGGTACCGGTACCCTCCTTGGTGTACCAGTACCCAACACCCCGTTCCGGAATCCCCATTTGGGTTCCGAAACACCAAGCCAACCGCAAGGAAAAAGGCTCCAGCCGCAGCATGCGCGGCGCCCAAGCGCCCGCCGCGCGGCGCCCGCTGCGCGCGCCTCAGCTGCGCGCGCCTCCTGCTGCGCCGCACCCCTAAAAATTGGACCGCAGCCTTCTCACACACACACACACACACAACACTAACATCCTCCAAAACCCAATCAACTCCAAAACCATCAATAAAATCCTAAAAAACCCCAAGCTTCAAAAAAACAGAACTGCTACACCTCATACAAGTTCTTCGCGCACGCTCCGCTCGGCTCCACGCGACTACTAGCAAAAGATCCGCACCATCAACACAATCAAAATCCCCTTTTTCCTCACCTCATTTCCTCTTCTTCTTCTCCTTCTTCCCCTTCTTCTCTTTCCTCTGTTTGTGTTTAATTCCTCTGTTTGCGTTTTGGGAAGAAGAAGGATGACGTGGCACTTAATTAATTAGTGGCTGGGTGCATGGTGCATGGTGCAAAGAACCCAATACTCTTTCGAACACCAACACTAACACCAATTCCAATCTCTCTTTTAAATTCCATTTTCTTTCTTCTCTCAGACTAAATAACCAAATTAATTAATTAATTAATTAATCCATTTTAAGCCAACTTCAACTCACTTTTTGCCCTCGGGACCTCCGCATCAGTCCGGAACCTCCCGAACTCCGCTGTAAACTGAAAATACACTTGTTCCAAACCTTTTCCAATTTTTTTCTGCATACAACTGTGGAGTCGAGGCTCTAACAAACCAGTCCTCTAACGGCACACAAAGCCCGGAAAATTCCGATTCAAGCTGGGGGCTTCCGCGTTGATCCGAATCAACCCGAACTCATCTGTAAACACAATTGGAACCCGTCCAAAGGAATTTCTCCGCACCGCGCCATCTTGCGAGGTCGGTACACTATCCGAAGTCCTGGTACTCTACACAGTGACCCTCCGTGCGCCGGGTCAGTCGTGGTTGTGTTGCCTTTCTAGCGAGTGTGATAGAGGTGCCTACGGCGATGCCCGGACTCGAGGACATCCCTATTGTCCGAGAGTATCCGGCTATGTTTCCTCCAGCGTTATCTTCTATGCCGCCGGACCGAGAGATAGAGTTTGTGATTGATGTTTTCCATGGAACTGCACCAATCTCCAAGGCACCCTGCAGGATGGCACCTGCAGAGTTGAGAGAGCTAAAGGCTCAGTTGCAAGACTTGATGGATCGAGGGTTTATGTGTTAATCGCGTGAGGGGAGTAGATGACCTTGCAAATCCCTCAACGAAATGCCGATAGTAGCCGGCTAGACCGATAAAGCTCCGGATCTCGGTGATGTTCGTCGGTCTAGGCCAATCCTTGATTGCCTCAATTTTCTTGGGGTCCACAGCTATTCCTTTATCAGATATTACATGACCCAAGAACGCTACCTCTCGTAGCCGAAACGCACATTTCTTCAACTTGGCGTAGAGGTCTTTCTCCCGAAGTAATTGCAATACTTGCCGCAAGTGACCCTCATGCTCTTCGTCACTTCGAGAGTACACCAAAATGTCGTCGATGAACACCACGACGAATCTATCCAAAAAAAGCTTGAAGACACGGTTCATCAAATCCATAAAAGCTGTCGGGGCATTAGTGAGCCCAAATGGCATAACAGTAAACTCATAGTGTCCATACCGTGTCCTAAAATCCGTCCTAGGAACATCCTCGGGCTTGATCTTGAGTTGGTGGTATCCAGACTGAAGGTCAATCTTCGAATACACTCTTGATCCTTGGAGTTGATCAAACAAATCATCATTCCTCGGCAATGGATACTTATTCTTAATTGTGACCTTGTTAATCTCACGATAGTCCACGCAAAGGCGAAGCGATCCATCCTTTTTATTGACGAACAAAACTGGTGCTCCCCAAGGTGAAACGCTCGGTCGGATGAAGCCTTTTTCCAACAAGTCATGAAGCTGTGCCTTGAGCTCTTTTAACTCTGCCGGTGCCATCCTATATGGTGCCTTCGAGATTGGGGTAGTTCCAGGGATCAGATCCACCACAAACTCGATCTCTCTATCCGAAGGCATCCCCGGTAAGCAAACTCTCGCACAAGTGGGATTCCTCCACTCTCGGAGTCTCACTGCTCCTATCCACAACGGTAGCCAAGTAGGCGACACATCCACTCCTAATCAACTGTTTTGCTCTGGTGGAAGAGATAGTGATCGCAAACAGTGAACTTTTGCAGCCTCCGAACACAATTTACTCTTATCCCGGTTCCCGAAACGTCACGAGTCGATTCTCACAATCAATGGTAGCATGATATCTTGTGTGACAATCCATGCCCAAAACCACATCGAATTCTCCAAGTCGATGGAGGGCCAACAAATCTGCCCGCAAAATCCAATCCCCAATCCTAATAGGACAACTAGGGGAAAACTCCCGAATCTCCAAGGTATGATCGGGAACTAAGACTCGTCCCGGATGCAAGGTAGGAACTAATTCAATGCCACGCAACTCGGCAAACAGCCGGTCAATGAATGAATGAGATGCACCAGTGTCAAATAAAGCTCGAACTTGAATGCTATGAATCAAGATAATACCTGCAACGACATCCTCCGCCGCTGAAGCCTCCTCAGTTTGGGCCGCATACATGCGCCCGCTTGGAGCCTGCTGTAGAGTACCGGGACTTTGTTGAGTGCACCGACCTCGCAAGATGGCATGGTGCGGAGAATCACCTTGGGCGTATTCCATTTTTGTTTGCAGATAAGTCCGAATTGTTTCGGATCGACGCAGAACCCTTTTGGAAGAAAAGTGAGTTGTAGTTGGCAATTAAAGGAATTAGATAATTCGTTATAACCCGCTTTGGAGTTGAGAAAAGGAACGGGAGAAGAAAATGTGTAAAGAATTCAAGTGAGGTTTTCTTGTGTGAATGCCGGATTGTTGGAGTGAGCACACCGACTCCACCGTTGAGCTTTTGAGTGGGGAAAAAGCTTGGACCATGTGTACTTTATGTTTACAGCGGGGTTCGGGAGATTTCGGAGTGGTGCGGAAGCTCCCGGTGCAATAAGTGAGTAGTCGGCGTGGACTTGGAAGCCTTCAGACTCGGATTTCAGCCTTGGAGAGCTTCAGTTCCGGAACTGAGCACTGTGTTCCGGAACTCAGGCTCCAATTCCGGAAATAAACGGTTTAGTTCCGGTACCCTATTATGGGTGCCGGTACTCAGGGTCTCATGGAGCTTAATTAAGCTGGAATCAGATATTTTGGTGAGGGGCAAGGTGGTCATTTCACATTCCTTATGTTTACCCTTCACCTTGGTCTTTATATAGGGGCCCTCTCTCCTGCTTCTTCTCCACGACAGAGAAAGAAAGAAAAGAAAAGAGAGTAAGTAAGGAAAAGAAAAGAGAAGAAGAAAAGAGAGAGAGAGAGGTTGAGAGGGTTTGTGCTGTGGTTTCCTGCTGCTTGGAGTTGGACGGGGCCGCGCGTGCATCGATACACTCACGAGGTAAGTGGCAGATTTCTTCCAAGCTGGGTTTTGGATTTTATATTGGGTTTTGCTGGAGCTTTGAGCTTATTGGGATATTCCTTCCATCCTTACTTTTGTGCTGTGAGCATGTGGATTGTTACTGCGCGGAGTCGAGGCGTGCGTGCGTGCGTGCGTGGGTGTGTGCGCGTGCTGTGGGTTGGCCGCGGAGAGGAGCCGGAGCGCGCCGGATCTTCTTTACGGGACTCGAGAGGATTGTTCGAGCTTCCGTTGATATTTTCCGAGGATCGCGATAGTGTGCGCGCGCGGGGCGCGTTTTTCAGGCGTTCCGGCAGATTTCCGTCAGTTAGCGGTGCGGTACTTCACCGACTTCAGCGTTTGCCTGCGGAATGCGTTTGAGGTGGGTTGGAATTTTTTCAAGATGTATGGAATGCCTTCTAAAGCTACTGTATGCATGTTGATCAAGTTTAGCTTATTATTTATATAGCTGGTAAATCTGATAGTTGCCTAGAAAATCATTGAAAGGCATTTATGGGCCCCGGTTATTTTTGGCATGATCTAGAGAGGCTTTGACACTAGACTGTATATTTCCTTGTGAGTCGGGATCTATCTGGACCTTCATAATGTTTTTATAAACGGTTTTAAGTGAAACTCAGATTTTAACGGGATTTTTAATTATTTAGAGTATTATGAATGGTCCGGGTAGTTCGAGATCATGTGTACTCGTGCCGCGGGGCCGAGTCGTTTTTAGAGCATTGTGGGATGAGTTCTAGTGTCATGAGGGTTTTAGCATTGTTCCAGTACGGGGGGGGAAGCTATGGGCGGCTATGCCTGCTGCCTGTTCTTGTTTGATAGGGTTGTAGGCGGCAGTCGTTCAGAATTTCCAGGCCTCCCGTGTGAGAGATTGAGGATTTATTCCCTGATTGGGTTACTCTAGATCGTGGTTTGTGCATTATCAGACTGAGTCATAGAGGATTCTCCGACATAGCCATGAGAGGGTTTGGCATTCCCTGATCCAGTCGTGGAGGGTTCCCGACTGTGTTGTGCTATCTAGATTTTTCGTATCCGATCTGGTTGATCGTGGATCATAGCCTGCATGTGCCATTATGAGACAGTTGAGACTGACTAGATACTAGAGCTCGGTGGGGTCGCTCCCCTCGAGTACGCTCCGGATGCGTGATTATGATTGAGATAGATAGACTAGGACGTCCCACGGGGGTGGGCAGGAGCGTTCCTAGTGGTCAGTTTAGGACGCCCCACGGGGGTGGGCAGGTGCGTTCATAGCAGTCAGTTCAGGACGCCCCATGAGGAGTGGGCAGGTGCGTTCATAGTAGTCAGTAGGACGCCCCACGTGGAGTGGACGGGAGCGTTCCTAGACGACAGGCGCGGGCTTGACTGAGCCAGTTTTGGGCCAGTCATTGAGATTTGGGTTTTGAGAGCACCTCGTGTGCGAGTGGTGCATAGCTTTCTCTTAGATGAGTTTTCCTTTGAGCATGATACTTGAGGCATTTAGCAGTGAGGGCGTATGCATAGCAGGATCATAGTAGAGATTTCCTTGAGCATGTGGTGATCGCATATAGTTGTAGCTCATTTCCTGCTTTCATATATATATCTATCTATTTGCATACCTATCTTGTGTGCCTCTAGTAGACTTAGTGGGCATACCGTGGATATTGGTGATGGTACCCACTGGGATCTACCTTCTGGAGTAGATCTCACACCCGCTGCAGTGACAGGTTCCTGTGGTAGCTGTTCCGGCATGGTTTCGCGCGGAGACAGCTGATCGAGGTGAGGACGTGGCTGAGTAGTTCCTTACCCGTATTGAGAGTCAGAGGTAGATGTACCCTGTATTTTATGTTTCTACTTTTGTACTGGACAGTCTGAGAGATTGGTGAGGCTTTTATATTTATTGGACTGTTGAGAGATGTTGTATTGACGATGGTTTTATTTATATCAGATGTTCAGTGTTTTTCTGTAGCTATATATTGAGATTTGGTTTTCAGCTCTGATACATGTTTAGCTAAAGATCTGACTTGCAGGGTAGACACTTCGTCTGTGCGGCAGTTTCCATACAGATGGCGGATCTGTTGGCGAGCCCAGGTCGCAGTTTCGACCCCGGGGCGTGACACTGCCATGGCCCCTCATACTGTCGCGATGCCGGTGGTCGCCCAGACTGAGAGTAGGTGGGCGGGGTCACCTGTCCTTGAATAACTGGTGCCGATGCTGACGAAGGTGTCGGTGACGAGCCTTGCGGGCACTCTGATCGAAAGTGGCCCTCCTGGCCACAAAGGTAGCACTTGCCACCACGCTGCGGGCATTGCGGCGGCACATGGGGTCCACCACAAATCACGCAACGCGGCGGCCGCCGACGGTCAGGTCCTCCCCGGTGTGAAGATGAACCGCGTCCTCCAGATTGGCTCCTCGGGTGCTTCGGTGGTTTCTTCGAATAGGGCTTATGACCTGCGCCCTCAGTCGCCGACCTCTTTCCTCGCGTCCTATCAAGAGTTTCTCTCTCTTCCTTAGCAATCTCCGCGCCTTTCTCCACTATCAAGGCACGGTCCACAACCTCCCGGTAGGTTTGGAGGTTTAGGGTCTGAACCAATCTGAAAATGGATGGTCTAAGGCCGTTCTCAAACATACAGGCCTTGTCCTCGTCATCCCTCACAATGTGCGGAATACAATTAAGTAGTCGAGTAAATTCCCTCTCGTACTACGCCACGCTGCGGGCATTCCCTCTCGTACTCCGTCATCCCTCACAACCTGCCTTGGGGTTAAGGAAAGAAATGAGAAAAGAATCCATGTGAGGATTTCTTGCGAGAGCACCGGATTGTTGGGTTGAGCACACCGACTCCACAGATGAGCTTTCTGAGTGGGAAAAGCTTTGGACATGTGTACTTTATGTTTACAGCGGGGTTCGGGAGATTTCAGAGTGTTGCGGAAGCTTCCAGGGCATAAAGTGACTTGTCGGCGAGGTTAGGAAGCTTCAGATTCGGATTTGGAGGTTTGGAGCATTGTGTTCCGGAAACAAGGTCTGGGTTCCGGAACTGCATGCTGTGCTCCGGAACCCAACATTTGGTTCCGGAACTAAATGGTTTAGTACCCGTACACAGTTTGGGGTACCGGTACTCAGTGAGGTAATTAGGCGATTTTGAGTAGTTTAGTGAGGGCACTTTGGTCATTTCCCTCCCCAAGCTCACCACCCTCTATATATGAGCCCCCTGCCCTCTTCTCCACGACAGAAAGAAAGAAAGGAAAGAGAGAAAAGAAAGAAGAAAAGAGAGAAAGGAAAGAAAAGAAGGAGAAGAAGAGGTTTGAGGATTTTGCTGTTGGTGGTTTCCTGCGGCTTGGACTTGAGCGGAGTCGCGCGCGCGTCGATTCGCACGTGAGGTGAGTTGACAGATTTTTGTAGTTCGGTTTTTGGATTTACTTAGATGGTTTTGATGATGGATTTGGATGAAGCTTTGAGCTTAATTGGATTATTCCTTCCATTTTTTGCACTTGTGCTGTGAGCATGTGGACTTGGCACTGTGCGGAGCCGTGGGTGAACGCGCGCATGCGTGCATGCTGTGAGCGGCCGGTGAGGGAGCCGGAGCGCGCCGGATTTTTATTAGAGGACTCGAGAGGATGTTTCGAGCATCCGGGGATATTTTCCGTGGATCGCGACAGTGCGCGCACGTGCGGTGCGGTTTTGGGCGTTTCCGGCAGTTTTTGACAGTGAGCGGTGCAGCGCTTCACCGACTTCAGCGATTGCCTGCGGAAAGCGTTCCGGCGGATTGGAATTTCTTCAAGATGTATGGAATGCCTTCTAAAGCTATTGTATGCATGTTGATCATGTTTAGCTTATTATTTGTATAGCTAGTAAATCTGATAGTTGCCTAGAAAACCATAGAAAGATATTTATGAGCCCCAGATTTTTTTAGCATGATCTAGGGATGATTTGACACTAGACTGCATGATTAGTGGGCATTAGATGGGCATCTGAACCGTTTTAAAAATCGTCGGATCGATTTTAATGAAAACTGAAATTTAAAAAAAGTTTGGAATTATTGTGAGCTTCCAGAGAGATTGAGTAGGTTCAGGATGCATATGTTTCCGTGCCGGGGGGCCGAGTGGATTTTTAGAGCTCTGTGGGATTAGTTTCTAGTGTCAGGTGAGTGAGATCCCTTGTGGGATTATTCTAGATCATGGGTTTGCATCTCTGATTTGGTAGTGGAGATGGTACTCCAACTTGGCTTAGAGAGTTTGGGCTCTGGCAGATTGAGTCGTGGAGGTATCCCGACTTAGCCATGGGATGTGCATTATCAGATTGAGTCGTGGAGGGTTCCCCGACATAGCTGTGAGAGGGTTTGGGCATTCCCTGATCGAGTCGTGGAGGGTTCCCGACTGTGATGTGTTATCTGGGTATTGGGTATCCGATCTGTTTGATCATGGATCATAGCCCGCATGCGCCATTTATGAGATAGTTGAGACTAGCGAGATACTTGAGCTCGGTGGGGTCGCTCCACTCGAGTTACGCTCCTGATGCGTGATAATGATTGAGATAGACAGACTAGGACGTCCCACGGGGGTGGGCAGGTGCGTTCCTAGTAGTCAGTTTAGGACGCCCCACGTGGAGTGGGCAGGTGCGTTCATAGTAGTCAGTAGGACGCCCCGCGTGGAGTGGGCAGGTGCGTTCCTAGATGACAGGCGCGGGCTTGACTGAGCCTGTTTTGGGCAGTCATTGAGATTTGAGTTTGGTGAGCACCTCGTGTGCGAGTCGTGTATAGCTTGCTCTTAGATGAGTTTTCCTTTGAGCATGATACTTGAGGCATTTAGTAGTGAGGGCGTATGCATAGCAGTATCATAGTAGAGATTTCCTTGAGCATGATGTTATGACATATTAGCTGTAGCTCATTCCCTGCTTTTATATATATATCTATCTGCATACCTATCTGTTGGGCTCCCAGTAGACTTTGTGGGCATACCGTGGATATTGGTGACGGTACCCACTGAGATCTACCTTCTGCAGTAGATCTCACACCCGCTGCGGTGACAGGTTTCCTGAGGATGCTGTTCCGGCTTAGTTCGCGCGGAGACAGCTGATCGAGGTGAGGACGTGGCTGAGTAGTTCCTTACCAGTATTGAGTGTCAGAGGTAGATGTACCTTGTATTTTATGTTTCCACTTTTGTACTGGACAGTCTGAGAGATTGAGAGGCTTTTGTTTTTATTTGACAGCCAAGAGATGTTGTATTGAGTATTATTTTATTTCTATCAGATGTTCAGTGGATTTCTGTAGCTACTGGTTTTAGTTTCAGCTCTGATACATGTTTTAGCTATAGATCTGACTTGCAGGGTAGACGCTTCGTCTGTGCGGCAGTTTCCGTACAGATGGCGGATCTGTTGGCGAGCCCGGGTCGCAGTTTCGACCCCAGGGCATGACAGGCTATGCCTGCAGCCTGTTCTTGTTTGATTTGGGTTGTAGGTGTCAGTCTTTCGGAATATTCGGCCCTTCATGGAAGTCGATTGGTTTACTCTAGATCATGGGTTGGGCATTTGCTGATTGAGTCGTGGAGGGTTCTCCGACTTAGCTATGTTTCTTTGGGCATTGTGAGATCGAGTCGTGGAGGGTTCTCCGACTGAGTGATGGTTATTTGGGTATTTGAGTTTCCGATCTGTTTTATCGTGGATTGTAGCCTGCATGTACCGATTATTGAGACAGATGAGACACGCTTGAGCTTGGGGGGGTCGCTCCCCTCGAGTTACGCTCCGGATGCGATGGTTATGCCGCCTGTTGAGGCCGCCGCGCGTGGTACTGTGATAGTCCAGTTGGACGCCCTACGTAAGTCCCGTCCCAGTGCGGATGAGGTGGCAGTAGGTAGGCGCAGGCTTGACTGGGCAAGTTTTGGCAGTCATTTTATGGTGGGCACCTCGTGAGCGAGTGGATGCATAGATAGCATGTTCTTAGATGAGTTTTCCTTTGAGCATGGTACTTGAGGCATATTAGCAGTGGCGAGTGTATGCATAGCATGTTCATAGTAGAGTTTTCCTTTGAGCATGATGTTTGAGACATATTAGCTGTATTTCTTTTCCAGCTTTCCTATTATCTATCTGCATACCTAACTGTTTTGCCTCCAATACTCTTAGTGGGCATACCGTGGATATTGGTGACGGTACCCACTAGGAACTACCTTCTGCAGTAGTTCTCACACCCGCTGCGGTGACAGGTTTCCAGAGGTTGCTGTTCCGGCTTGTGTTCGTGAGGTAAGGGCGTGACCGAGTAGTTCCTTACCAGCATTTGAGAGTCAGAGATAGATGTAAACTGTATTTTTCTCTTTCCACTTTTGTACTGGACAGTTTGAGAGATTTGTATTGTATTTATTTTACATAGGGAGAGAGACTATGTATTGAGGATTTATTTATATTCAGATGTTCAGTTATGATTTCTTTAGCTACTAGTTTTATTTCCGCTCTGATACATGTTTAGCTATAGATCTGACTTGCAGGGTACACGCTTCGCCTGTGCAGGTGTTTTCGTAAAGATGGCGGATCTGCTGGCGAGCCCGGGTCACGGTTTCGACCCCGGGGCGTAATATCCGGTATGTCAAAGATACAATTAATTTTGAAATTTGGTATCCTATGGGCACATCGCTCGACATAATAGGATATTCAGATGCCGATTGGGCTGGATCGGTGGATTACCGAAAAAGCACTAGTGGAGCATGCTTTTATCTTGGCCATTGTCTTGTTGCATGGCATAGTAAAAAGTAAAACTGTATTGCTCTTTTCCTGTCGTGGAGAAGAAGCAGGGGAGAGGGCTCCTATATAGACCAAGGTGAAGGGTAACGCCAAAGTGAAGTGAATTTACCTTAATGCCCTTTAAAAATCCAAGTCAGCACTTAATTAAGAGCTCCCTGTGTGCTGGGTACCGGTACCCCATGCTGGGTACCGGTACTAAAGCAATTAGTTCCGGAACACAGCATGCAGTTCCGGAACCCAAACCTTGGTTCCGGAACTCAAGGTTCCAAATGCTGAATTTCGGCTGAAGCTTCCAAAAATCCTCGCCAACAGCTCACTTTCTGTTCCGGAAGCTTCCGCATCACTCTGAAATCTCCCGAACCCCTCTGTAAACATAAAGTACACAAGACCAAAGCTTTTCCCACTCACAAAGTTCGACTGTGGAGTCGGTGTGCTCAATCCAACAATCCGGCATTCTCACAAGAAAATCCTCACTTGCATTCTTTACTCATTTTCTTCTCCCGTTCCTTTTCTCAATTCCAAAGTGGGTTACAATGAATTATCTAATTCCTTTAATTGCCAACTCCAACCCACTTTTCTCCTTCGGGGCCTCCGCATCAGTCCGAATCCACCCGAACTCCGCTGTAACCTGAAAATACACGTGTTCCAACACTTTCCAATTTTCTGCGCACAACCGCGGAGTCGGTTCACTATCCAATCCAATACTCTCTACAAGTACGGAATGCCCCGAAATCACTGATTCAAACTAGGCTTCCAAGTTCGACGCTGCTAACACACTTTTCTTCCCAAAGCATTCTGCGTCGATCCGGAACAATCAGAACTCATATGTAAGCCCAAATGGAACACGCCCAAGGTGATTTCTCCGCACCACGCCATCTTGCGAGGTCGTTGCACTCTACAAAGTTCCCGTACTCTACATTCGACCTCCTCTCGACCAGCACCAGTAGCATCAACACCAACACCAACAGCAACAGCATCACCAGCAGCAACAACAGCACCAGCACCAGCAGCGCCAGGAAATTTTGAGACTTCAGAGGATGAAGCCTCTGTGACTTTAATTCACCGAAAGTAACAAAGGCTCTCTTCTGAACAGGAACGGATTACTCTTGAACAGGAGTGGATCGAGGTTGCCATGATTCCAGTCACAAAATCATGAGCCTCAGAGGAGACAGAGACGAGGAGGTTCTCGACAGTCGAGGCACCAGCAGCAGTGCTAGGATGACTGTGTCTTTTGCGGTGGGCCGCATTCATCGCCATAGAGTGACTTCAGGAAAGGGCGATGCTTTTCATGTGGATAGTCCGGACATTTTCAGGCAGAGTGTCCCAGAGTGGTGCTCATGGATTTGCCGCTTGCGACGGCACCCCACTACCCCTTCAGGATGTAGAGGTTCATCCGACTTACCGGCAGACTGATAGAGCTGTGACGCCTAGACAGATAGAGCGATGGCCACCAGCATCTAGTGGATGAGATTGTGCAGCCGGTTAGAGGACGCCAGGAAGGTGGATCGCGTCTTACCAGGTGCGGTTCATCTGACGGTTGTCAGAGTTGGAGCATGTTGGATGCTGACACCGCTTGCACGTGTTTTAGGAGAGCAGAGGTAGCTTCGTGTGGGCTGGAGATGGGATTGTTGGCTTATGCACGTGAGGATCAGGTTCCGGATCACGTATAGAACATGGATGAGTGTTGCCAGTCCCGCCCAGTGCAGCTGGACCTTGGATTTGATCCTAGAGTGGTTAATCCTACATCAGCCCCGAGATGTTGATACAAGGATGGTTAGGGATTGGTTATCCCAACGTTATGCTATCAGGAATTGTCGAGAGAGGACAATGACCCTCCGTGGACCTGGCCAGGGGGAGTGTGGTTATAGAGGATGCTAGAGCACGACAGAGGTTGAGTCGTGGTTGTATCGCTTCGTTAGCGACTGTAGAGGAGGTGCCTACGGCGGCACCGGGACTAAGGAATATTTTATCGCCGTGTGATCTCGAGTGAGGGTCTACCACATCTGATTTGAAAGCTGCCGTTTGGTGAGTTTGAGGTTGAGACACTGATTGACGTGGTTTTGGAAACCGCGCCGACTTCGGCAGCACCCCTTGGAGCGTTCCCCTTGAGGCGTAGGGAGAGAGCTGATAGCGCAGTTGCGGGATTTGATGGATCGGGTGGTCTGCGTGACCCAATACCACGTCGTGGGGATACGACAGTGAGGATCCGAGAGATTGATATGTTGGTTATGATGCCACACCGTTGATACACGGTGGTGATGCCATGCCGTTGGTACACGGCACTGATGCCACGTTGTGAGTGCACAACGGTGAGCGTTCTATGATGGTTTGAGCACGGACAGGTTTGGAATGTTTTCGGCAGATGCCTTGTGGGATTGATAGCCTTATGGAACCATACAGCTGAGGGCTGCGCCCTGATAGAGTTCTGAACCCGATAGGGACATTATGAGCTTACAGCAAGGTCAAGTGGATTGACTAAGTCCCTGTGGCCTTTTGGATTTGAGGAATTGTGTGTTCCAGCGGTACTTGGACCGGGTTGTTGTACCGGCGTGAGTTTGAGCTCTACACTTACTCTTTTACCCTCACTGCCTCCAAGATCTGGAGGCTGAGTACCGGTACTCGGGTCCCTGTACCGGTACCCATGCTCAAAAAATCTCAAACCGAGAACCAACTCTGATGAATCCATCATTGAGTACCGGTACCTGCCCACGCGTTACTCAAGCCAATATGCACATGGGGTACCGAAACGCACTGCCCAGTACCGGTACCCAGGGACTTAGAAAATTTTCCACATTTTCGTCAACCGAACTCTCTTCGGTTTTTCTCCAAAGCAATTGGTTCCGGAACCAACACTGGAGTTCCGGTACGCAATATCCCAAAATTGCTGAATCAAGCTGGGGTTCGAAATTCGACGCCATCAACTCACTTTTCAACCCAAAGGCTCTCGCGTCGATCCGAATCATCCCGAACTCATCTGTAAACACAAATGGAACACGCTCCAGGCTATTTCCCCACACCAGGCTATCTTGCGCAGTCGGTGCACTATACGAAGTCCCGATATTCTACACCCATACACCCCAGCAGTGTGAGCAGCGACAGGGCCGGTGTTACCGTTGTGGACAGCCGGGACATATGGCGTGGTCTTGTCCGAGAGCAGGGTCGCCAGTACCATCGACAGCATCGACTCCTCCTCCACCTTTGCAGATGGTAGGAGCTTCGCCGAGTTTTGGCCAGGGGGATCGGGCCACTTCGTCGCGACAGCCAGATAGGCGACCACATTCGAGCAGGCGAGTGTATACCGCTCAGGTTGAGGATTCTTTGGCAGCTAGCCAGGTGGTAGCATGTAGTGGTCCAGATTTTCCCATGCAACCTTTCCGATGAATCCACTGTGTAGAACACCTAGTGTTGGTGTGTCTGGCCCATGGTGCATCAAAGGGATGCCACAGATGGACCCTGTATGACTTGGTTAGCTGATTTGGCCTTCGGTTGTATTTGCCGAATTTTAGGAAAGTTTTTGGGCCAATCAGAGGTTGGATTTGGATTCAGCACGGAAAAACGCTTGAAAACGGCTATTTTCTTGTTAAATTTGGAGTCCGGATGACCAAAAACGGGCTTCCGGAAGTTTTCGGGGGTTTTCGGTGCATGGGGGGTGACCGTGGACCGGCCTGAGCCACGTGGCGGCCTATCATTGGCCGGCTCACGCAGCTCGGTCCACGGGGACGCTCGGCTGTGCATGGACCGCGGGCGGGAGACGCGTGGCGTGCGCGGAGTGGTTGGCGCACGCGGCGCGGCTCAGCGATTTTGCGCGGCTTCGGTGGACCGGGCGCATGACACGTGGCAGCCTGGCATTGGCGGGCTCACGAAGGCGCGGTCCACGGTGCGTGCGGAGGGAGGCGCCTCGGTACGGAGCGCGCTGCGGCGCCTGACGCGTGGTCGGCCGCACTCGAGTGCGCCACGCGTCGGCACGCGAGAGGCGGCCGTACCTACCCCCGCTGACCGTGGGGGGACACGTGGCGCGTGCCGGAGGCCGCTGCACCGCTGTCCCGTGTTAGTTGTACACGTGGCAGCACCACAGGCTTTCGGGCGCGTCCGACGGGGAAGCTGCGACCCCGTTTTCGGATCCTAGCGCCCGGATCTTGCGCCCGAAAACCGGCCCATTTCAGTGGTGGGCTGAGCCTATAAATAGGCTTCTTGGGTTTCTTTTTCGTGCTTTTGGACATCTTTTCACTATGGACTCTTCAGGATAGTTTTCCCCCTCACAGTACTCTTCACTTTGGTGGATCCCTGGGAATTTTCGGAGGCACGCATCCCGAGGTTTGCGATTTCACGGCGCGGCGCGACGCTTGTTCACCGGCGATCCGCTTCGTCCCTTTTCAGTGTGCGGACTCCCCCGACTCACCCCGACCTCCGATTTAGGCGATTCTCGCGCCGTTGGACTCACGACGGGTAGGACTCCAACTTCAGTGTTTTGAGTTTCCTCGTTTTCCGTGCTGACCTTGGAGTTTCCCGAGCTTCCATTTGACCCATTTATCTTCGCGGATTTTTGGACAGCACTGCGGTGTTTTAGCTGTATCTCTCTACACGGACGTCGGATTGAGGCGATTCAAGAGGCATTTTTCATCTTCACTTCGCAAGGAATCTCTTGGATTTTTCACTGAATTTTTGGGATATTTTCCGAAGGTGAAAATCTCCTTTTACTGTAGTTCTTTGTTACAGAATTTCTGTACAGTGTTTGTTGGGGTGTTCCCCTTGCCGAATTTGCATCTCAGCGTGGGAAACTCGGATTTGGGCGTGCAGGTACTCGTTTCGACGGGATCGTCGCGAGGATCGCGACAGTATTTTTCGTGGATTTTTTCGGGTACTTTTCGCAGGTGAAAACAGGGCAATTTTGGACTGTGTATTTTGGGACAGATTTTGTGAGGCATTGTGTGATTAAAATATGTATTTTCTTCTGGGGAATTTTGTGCAGTATTGTAGAGTTGGTTTTGGCCGAGCGTGGACTGCACCTTTGGGGACCAGGATTTAGCACCCGAGGTGGGTACCGTTATCACCTCTTACTTTCGATCACCCACTAGGCATACTAAAAGTGTTTCCTATATCTTGTTGAAAGCTGTATCAGTGGAACGAACCTAGCATGCTTGTCTGAAAGTACGGTTTGGTCGTTAGCACTTGCATCTTCAGAGGACTAGTTATTGGTGGATTAATATTTCTTGGAAAAGGATTAATCGTCTAAATCTGTTGGAAATAATCTGCTAAAACCTTATTATGCTTTATGTATCATTGGGGGACTTATGCATATGTATGAATTAACTAATAGCATGTTAGTACTTTAGATATTCAAACAAGGCATACTATAATTCATTTAAGAATTAGAACACTGAGATCATTTTATCAAGTAAAGGACTTAGCATGCTTGTATGGTCACCTAGTTAGGCCACCTTTTTCTCCTACACTATCATGCTGGAATTGACTTAGGAGAAACCATGTTTTATTCTTTCTCCAGTCACTTAGACATAGGGGATAGTATGCTCTGTTTAGAGCAGGGACTGGGATAGTGTAGTTAGCGTTGGGGATTTGGGGACAGGCAGGTTTGAGGACAGGGTATTTGCGGCAACCGCGGATTTCGGGCGGTTGACTGGACAGTTATTAGTGCATCAGATTTGGGGATAGGGGATCGGGACTTCTTTAGTGGATGGGTTTTTCCCACTTAATAAGGGTCTTGATTCAGTCCTACTATATCAGGTTACTTATGGCGACTTACTTCACTCGTGAGGGTCGATCCCCTCGAGTGCCACTCCGGAGTGTGTGTCTGTACTTGTGACCGTGCCGGTCAGGAGCCGGTCTGTTGCCCTTGGGATGGGACCGTGTCGGTCAGGAACCGGTCTGCATCCCGCAGCTGAGTTGTGAGTTAGTAGGCAGAGCAGGCAGTACCGGTGTTCACCGGTGTCTAGATTGGGTTACCCAGGCAGGCATATGTATACTCTGATGCATGCATTTAGCTACTCTTTTAGCTTATTACTTTAGAGGCATCTTAGTGGTAGCTTTTATCAGTTGTTATACGTATAGCTCACCACCTTGTTTTATTTTTCCGCCTCTAGTAGTCCTAGTGGGCAGGTCTGAGTTAGAGGTTTACCCACTAGGGGAGGCTACTATTTTTATAGTAGTTCTGACCCCCCACTGTTTTCCCTTTTCTTTTCCCCTTTGTTTTGCAGAGTCCTCTGCGGGAGTTGCGGGGACCCTCTTCCCAGGACCGAGGTAAGAGGATCGCTGATTAGATAGCTACTTCCCCGGTATCGAGTTAGTACTTTGATGTATCCCCTGTACACTCAGACGGTTGTATTTTTCCTTTTATTTTGGGTCTGGCTTTAGCCAGCTGGTTGTACTTATTTCGTGAGCTGGGAGAGACACATGTATGTTTTGAGAGTTTATTGTACTTTTATTTCCAGCAATTGTCTGAGATGTATTAGTTTCTAGTTTAGCTCTGTTTTATGCTCCTTTATTATATCTTTATATCTGAGCAGGTTACTAGCGCTTCGTATACACGGGAAATACCGTGTGCACAGCGGATCTGTGGATGAGCCCGGGTTCTGGTTTACACCCGGGGCGTGACATGGCAGGTATTGTTCTTATCTCCTCTACTCGTACTAGAGCGTTATTTGATACCGGAGCATCGCATTCATTCATCAGTAGGGCATTTGCATCTTTGCAGGGGCTAGAGATAGGACTGTTAGCTTGTGCTTGTGAGGTTTAGATTCCAGATCACGTGTTGCACGTAGACGAGTGTTGTCGGTCCTGCCCAGTGCAGTTAGGACCTTGGATTTTGCCTATTGATATGTTGGTCCTTCGTCAGCTCCGGGATTTTGATGTAGTGTTGGGTATGGACTGGTTGTCCCAGTTTTATGCTACCATTGATTGTAGAGAGAGGACAGTGTGTCACGCCTCGGAGTCGAAACTGCGACCCGGCTCGCCAACAGATCCGCCATCCGTACGGAAAACTGCCGCACAGACGAAGCGTCTACCCTGCAAATCAGATCTATAGCTAAACAAATATGTATCAGAGCTGAAAATAAAACCAGTAGCTACAGAAATCCACTGAACATCTGATATAAATAAAATAAACCTCGATACAACAACTCTCGGCTGTCAAATAAATACAAAAGCCTCACCAATCTCTCAGACTGTCCAGTACAAAAGTGAAAACATAAAATACAGGGTACATCTACCTCTGACTCTCAAAACTGGTAAGGAACTACTCAGCCACGTCCTCACCTCGATCAGCTGTCTCCGCGCCAACCAAGCCGGAACAGCTACCTCAGGAACCTGTCACCGCAGCGGGTGTGAGATCTACTGCAGAAGGTAGATCTCAGTGGGTACCGTCACCAATATCCACGGTATGCCCACTAAGTCTACTGGAGGCAAACAGATAGGCATGCAGATAGATATATAATGAAAGCAGGAAATGAGCTACGGCTAATATGTCACCACATCATACCCAAAGAAACCTCTACTATGAACCTGCTATGCATACGCTCTCACTACTAGATGCCTCAAGTATCATGCTCAAAGGAAAACTCATCTAAGAGCAAGCTATGCACCACTCGCACACGAGGTTCTCCCAAAACCCAAATCTCAATGACAGCCCAAAACTAGCTCAGTCAAGCCCGCGCCTGTCGTCTAGGAACGCTCCTGCCCACTCCAAATGGGGCGTCCTACTGACTACTATGGACGCACCTGCCAACTCTACGTGGGGCGTCCTAAACTGACGACTAGGAACGCTCCTGCCCACCCCCGTGGGGCGTCCTACTGACTACTAGGAACGCACTTGCCCACCACCGTGGGACGCCCTAGTCTGTCTATCTCAATCATCCTCACGCTTACGGAGCGTAACTCGAGGGGAGCGACCCCACCGAGCTCAAGTATCTCGTCAGTCTCAACTATCTCATAAGCGGCACATGCAGGCTATGATCCTCGATCAATTAGAGCGGAACTCAATACTCAGATGACACATCTCAGTCGGGAACCCTCCACGACTCGATCAGGGAATGCCCAAACCCTCTCATAGCTATGTCGGAGAACCCTCGACGACTCAATCTGATAATGCACATCCCATGGCTAAGTCGGAAAACCTCCACGACTCAATCTGCCAGAGACCAAACTCTCTAAGCCAAGTCGGAGAACCATCTCCACTACCAAATCAGAGATACAAACACATGATCTAGAATAATCCCACAAGGGATCTCAACTCACCTGACACTAGAAACTCATCCCACAGAGCTCTAAAAATCCACTCGGTCCCCCGGCATGAGAAATTATGCATCCTGAACCTACTCCATCTCTCTGGAAGCTCACAATAATCCCAAACTATTTTAAAATCTCAGTTATCTTTAAAACCGGTCCGCCGATTTTTAAAACAGTTCAGATGCCAATCTAATGCCAACTAATCATGCAGTCTAGTGTCAAATCATCCCTAGATCATGCTAAAAATACCTGGGGCTCATTAATGTCTTCCTATAGTTTTCTAGGCAATTATCAGATTTACCAGCTATATAAATATTAAGCTAAACATGATCAACATACATACAATAGCTTTAGAAGGCATTCCATACATCTTGAAGAAATTCCAACCCACCTGGAACGCTTTCCGCAGGCAAACGCTGAAGTCGGTGAAGCGCCGCATCTCTCACTGTCAGAATCTGCCGGAAACACCCAAAACTGGGCCGCGCGCGCGCGCACATTGCCGCGATCCTCGGAAAAATTCTCGGAAGCTCGAACCATCCTCTCGAGTCCTCTACAAATCTCCTGCGCACCTCGGCTCCCTCTCAGCCAAAGTAGCATGCGCAAGTACACGCATGCCCCGCGCAGTAACAATCCACACCCTCTGCTCAACAGCACAAAGGAGAAGAAATACAACCAATATCCAACTCAAAAATCTCATTCTAAATCCAAAGAATAATTCCAAGGTTCCAACTACAAAATCAGCCAACATACCTCGTACGTTGATCGGCGCGCGCGCGGCTGAACACAAGACCGTGAAGCAGGAAACCCAAGTTGCCAACATCACCATGCTTTCTTCATTTTTTTCCTTCTCCTTCTTCTCTTTCTTTTCCATGCTTTCTCTCTTTTCTTTTCTTTCTTTCTTTTCCTCTCTCTGTATCGAGGTAAGAAGAGAGGAGTCCATATATATAGAGAAGAGGGGTTCACAGGGTCAATTGTAGGGTTAGAAATATGAAAAGACCGAATTGCCCTTGCTAAAACCACCAAAACGTACTCAGCAAGATGGGGTACCGGTACCCTCCTTGGTGTACCGGTACCCAACACCCCGTTCTGGAATCCCCATTTGGGTTCCGGAACACCAAGCCAACCGCAAGGAAAAAGGCTCCAGCCGCAGCATGCGCGGCGCCCAAGCGCCCGCCGCGCGGCGCCTTGGCCCGCGGCGCCCGCTGCGCGCGCCTCCTGCTGTGCGGCACCCCTAAAAATTGGACCGCAGCCTTCTCACACACACACACACAACACTAACATCCTCCAAAACCCAATCAACTCCAAAACCATCAATAAAATCATAAAAACCCAAAGCTTCAAAAAAACAGAACTGCTACACCTCATACAAGTTCTTCGCGCACGCTCCGCTCGGCTCCACGCGGCTACTAGCAAAAGATCCGCACCATCAACACAATCAAAATCCCCTTTTTCCTCACCTCATTTCCTCTTCTTCTTCTCCTTCTTCCCCTTCTTCTCTTTCCTCTTTTTGTGTTTAATTCCTCTGTTTGTGTTTTGGGAAGAAGAAAGATGACGCGGCACTTAATTAATTAGTGGCTGCGTGCATGGTGCATGGTGCGAAGAACCCAATACTCTTTCCAACACCAACACTAACACCAATTCCAATCTCTCTTTTAAATTCCATTTTCTTTCTTCTCTCAGACTAAATGACCAAATTAATTAATTAATTAATTAATCCATTTTAAACCAACTTCAACTCACTTTTTGCCCTCGGGGCCTCCGCATCAGTCTGGAACCTCCCGAACTCCGCTGTAAACTGAAAATACACATGTTCCAAACCTTTTCCTATTTTTTCTGCATACAACTGTGGAGTCGAGGCTCTAACAAACTAGTCCTCTAACGGCGCACAAAGCCCGGAAAATTCCGATTCAAGCTGGGGCTTCCGCGTTGATCCGAATCAACCCGAACTCATCTGTAAACACAATTGGATCCCGTCCAAAGCAATTTTCCGCACCGCGCCATCTTGCGAGGTCGGTACACTATCCGAAGTCCCGGTACTCTACACTCTCCCCTCAAAAAGGTTTCGTCCCGAAACCAGAACAAATCCATAACACAGTAGGGTGTCTCAATCCGATGGGGATAGGAGATGCTCAATACATCCTCAGGCTCTCAGGTGGTCTTTCTCACTCATCATAATGTCTCCACTGAACCTCACTCAAGGTATAACCCCATTGCACAATTCCCTAACTTTACAAACAAAATTTGCGTCGGCTGCTCCTGATAACTCAAATCCTCGTCCAATTTTCAAGGAAGTGAAGTCCAAAATATGCAAGGGGTCAAGTACCCACCTTCTTCAGGTCAAATAAATCTCCTTCGTTGCCCATATATCGACCGACTGTTCAGAACTCCTCAGATACATTCTCAATCCACCAACCGGGAAAGGAATCTGTCATTAGAATCATTCCTCAAGTTCCAACTCTCAATTTCAAGTTCCGAAAGTAGCGTCCACTGATCGCTCACCTCGTTCCAAGATTGCACTGCTCGCCTAGACAAGGCGTAACTGACCAAAATGTCCTCGCCGGGATAACACTATAATATATCAACCATCCATCCTCGATGATTCTATCCACCGGCAATCATCCAAACCGATGCCGATATCATCTTCAGCTATATCTTCTCGAAGCTACACTGCCACTACATACTCCAAAAGCTTTGGTCCTCAGTTGCATTCGTAGACTTAGGCTAATTCCCAAACGGCATCACTCTTCGTCGGGCCCACTGTCACTCTTGCAACTGAAATCACACAGCCAAACAACAGAACCTTCCGAAGTCCGAGTGCATACTCTCCCAACTTGGCAATAATTTCTTCTCGATAGAAGTCGTAGCACTATCCTCAAGTGCTCCTCATGCTCTATGTCACCTCGGAAATAAATCCAAATATCCACGACGGGCACTGCTACTAACCCGTCCAACACAGCTGGAATATACCCAATTCCTCAAGTCCCAAAGGCAGCAGGGCATTAGTCGATCCATTTGACCACGCTGTAACTCATAATGCCCCTACCTGGTCCTGAACACTATTAGGGCACAGCCCTCGGGTACATGGTTCCATAAGACTATCAATCTCAAAAAGGCATCTGCCAAACCACAATCGAACCTGTCTGTGCTCCAGCCATCATAGAACCCCCACTGTTGCGTACTCACAATGTGGCGTCACTGCTGTGTACCAACGGCATGGCATCACCACCGTGTATCAACGGTGTGGCACAAATCCGAGAGTCAATCCCTCGGATCCTCACTGTCGTATCCCCACGACGTGGCACTGGGTCACACAGACCTCTCGATCCATCAAATCCCGCGACTGCGCTAACAGCTCTCTCTCTGTCTCACGGGTGATACTCCAAGAGGTGCTGCCGAAGTCGGCGCGGCTTCCAAAACCACGTCGATCACTATCTCAATCTCAGTCTCACTAAACGGCGGCTTCAACATCAGATCAGGTAAACTCCCACCCGGGATCACACGGGCGATAAAGATATTCCTCTAGTCCCGATGCCGCCGTAGGCACCTCCTCTACAATCGCTAACAAAGCGATACGACCACGACTCAACCTCTGTCGTGCTCTAGCATCCTCTATAACCACACTCACCCTGGCCAGGTCGACGGAGGGTCATTGTCCTCTCTCGACAATTCCTGATAGCATAACGTTGGGATAACCAATCCCTATCCATCCTTATATCAACATCTCGGAGCTGATGTAGGATTAAAAACTCAAAGATCAAATTCAAAGTCCCAACTGCACTGGGCAGGACTGGCAACACTCATCCATGTGCTAAACGTGAATTCGAACCTGATCCTCACGTGCGCAAGCCAACAGTCCCGTCTCTGGCCCACGCGAAGCTACCCCTGCTCCACAAAACACACACACACGCGGTGTCGGCATCAACCATGCTCTATCTCCGATGACCATAAGGAAAACCACACCGGGTAAGAAGCGATCCACTATCCTGGCACCCTCTAACCAGCTGCACAAACTCATCCACTAGATGCTGGTGGCCATCGCTCTATCTATCTCGGCGTCACGGCTCAATCAACCTACCTGTAAGTCGGATGAACCTGTCACGCCCCGGGGTCGACACTACGACCCGGCTCGCCAACAGATCCGCCATCTGTACGGAAACTACCGCACAGACGAAGCGTCTACCCTGCAAGTCAGATCTATAGCTAAACATGTATCAGAGCTGAAATAATAACCCAATGCTATAGAATAAACCACTGAACATCTGATATAGTAAAATCATCCTCAATACAACATCTCTCAACTGTCAAATAAAAACAAAGCCTCACCAAACTCTCAGACTGTCCAGTACAAAAGTGGAAACATAAAATACAGGGTACATCTACCTTTGACTCTCAAAACTGGTAAGGAACTACTCGGCCACGTCCTCACCTCGATCAGCTGTCTCCGTGCGAACCAAGCCGGAACAGCTACCTCAGGAACCTGTCACCGCACGGGGTGTGAGATCTATTGCAGACGGTAGATCCCAGTGGGTACCGTCACCAATATCCACGGTATGCCCACTAAGTCTACTGGAGGCACAAAAGATAGGTATGCAAATAGATAATATATGAAAGCAGGAAATGAGCTACAACTATATGCCATAACCACATGCTCAAGGAAACCTCTACTATGATCCTGCTATGCATACGCCCGCCCTCACTGCTAAATGCCTCAAGTATCATGCTCAAAGGAAAACTCATCTAAGAGCAAGCTATGCACCACTCGCACACGAGGTGCTCTCAAAACCCAAATCTCAATGACTGGACCAAAACTGGCTCAGTCAAACCAGCGCCTGTTGTCTAGGAACGCTCCTGCCCACTCCACGTGGGGCGTCCTACTGACTACTATGAACGCACCTGCCCACTCCTCGTGGGGCGTCCTGAACTGACTGCTATGAACGCACCTGCCCACCCCCGTGGGGCGTACTAAACTGACCACTAGGAACGCTCCTGCCCACCCCCGTGGGATGTCCTAGTCTGTCTATCTCAATCATAATCACGCATCCGGAGTTTACTCGAGGGGATTGACCCCACCGAGCTCTATTATCTAATCAGTCTCAACTGTCTCATAATGGCACGTGCAGGCTGTGATCCACGATCAACCAGATCGGATACCAAAAATCTAGATAGCGCAACACAGTCGGGAACCCTCCACGACTGGATCAGGGAATGCCAAACCCTCTCATAGCTATGTCGGAGAATCCTCTAAGACTCAATCTGATAATGTACGAACCACGATCTAGAGTTACCCAATCAGGGAATAAATCCTCAATCTCTCACACGGGAGGCATGGAAATTCTGAACGACTGCCACCTACAACCCCTATCAAACAAGAACAGGCTGCAGGCATAGCCGCCCATAGCTTCCGCCCCCGAACTGGAACAATGCTAAAACCCTCATGACGCTAGAACTCATCCCACAATGCTCTAAAATCCATTCGGCCCCACGGCATGAGTACACATGCATCTCGAACTACCCGGGACATTCATAGTACTCTAAATAATTAGAAACCCCTTTAAAATCTGAGTTTCACTTAAAACCGTTTATAAAAATATTATGAAGGTCCAGATAGATCCCGACTCTCAAGGAAATATACAGTCTAGTGTCAAAGCCTCTCTAGATCATGCTAAAAATAACCGGGGCTCATAAATGCCTTTCTATGATTTTCTATGCAACTATCAGATTTACCAGCTATATAAATAATAAGCTAAACAAGATCAACTTGCATACGATAGCTTTAGAAGGCATTGCATACATCTTGAAGAAATTCCAACCCACCTGGAATGCTTTCCGCTAGCGCACGCTGAAGTCGGTGACGCACCGCACCGCTAACTGACGGAAATCTCCCGGAACGCCCAAAAAACGTGCCCCGCGCGCGCGCACTATCGCGATCCTCGGAAAATATCCACGGAAGCTCGTACAATCCTCTCGAGTCCTCTAAAGAAGATCCGGCGCGCTCCGGCTCCCGCTGTCCCCTCACAGCACACGCGCAGCATGCCTCGGCTCCGTGCAGTAACAATCCACATGCTCACAGTACAAAAGCAAGGATGGAAGGAATAAACCCAATAAGCTCAAAGCTCCAACAAAACCCAATATAAAATCCAAAACCAAGCTTGGAAGAAATCTGCCACTTACCTCGTGAGTGGCTCGATGCACGCGCGGCCCCGTCCAACTCCAAGCAGCAGGAAACCACAGCACAATCCCTCTCCACCTCTCTCACTCTCTTTTCTTCTTCTCTTTTCTTTTCCTTACTTACTCTCTTTCCTTTTCTTTCTTTCTTTCTCTGTCGTGGAGAAGAAGCTGGGGTGAGGGCCCCTATATAAAGACCAAGGTGATGGGTAAACATAAAGGAATGTGAAATGACCACCTTGCCCCTCACCAAAATATATGATTCCAGCTTAATTAAGCTCCCTGAGACCCCGAGTACCGGTACCCATAATGGGGTACCGAAACTAAACCGTTTAGTTCCGGAACTAGAGCCTGAGTTCCGGAACACAGCGCTCAGTTCCAGAACTCAGTGCTTAGTTCAGGAACTGAAGCTCACCAAGGCTGAAATCCGAGTCTGATTGCTTCCAAGTCCTCGCCGACAACTCACTTATTGCCCCGGGAGCTTCCGCACCACTCCGAAATCTCCCGAACCCCGCTGTAAACATAAAGTACACATGGTCCAAGCTTTTCTCACTCAAAAGCTCAACGGTGGAGTCGGTATTAATCCAACAATCCGGCATTCTCACAAGAAAACCTCACTTGCATTCTTTATTCATCTCTTTTCTCGTTCCTTTTACTCAATTCCAAAGCGGGTTACAAGTAATTACTTAAATCCTTTAATTGCCAACTCCGACTTACTTTTTGTCTTCGGGGCCTCCGCATCAGTCCGAGTCTACCCAAACTCCGCAGTAACCGGAAAATACACGTGTTCCAACCCTTTCCAATTTCTCTGCGCACAGCCGCGGAGTCGGTTCTCTATCCAATCCAGTACTCGACAAGTACTCTACCAGTACACAAAGCCTTGAAAATCACTGATTCAACTGGGCTTCCAAGTTCGACGCCGCTAACTCACTTTTCATCCCGAAGGATTCTGCGTCGATCCGAAACAATCGGAACTCATCTGTAAACCCAAATGGAACACGCCCAAGGCGATCTCTCCGCACCACGGCATCTCGCGAGGTCGGTGCACTCTACAAAGTTCCAATACTCTATAGAACCTCTTCATCCTGAAGGGTTAGTGGGGGCGCCGTCGCAACCGGCAAAACCATGAGTACTACTCTGGGACATTCTGCCTGAAAATGTCCTGACTATCCACATAAAAAGCATCACCCCTGCCTGAGGTCAGACTATGGCGATGAATGCGGCCCACCGCAAAGACATACTCATCCTGACGCTGGTGCAGGTGCGTCGGCTGGCGAGAACCTCCTGGTCGCTCTCTCCTCTGAGATCCATGACCCTGCTAATGAAATCGTGGCAACCTCGATCCACTAGACAGTCTCAAAATAAGATGATACTGGACGTCTCTCTCTCCGGAGCTAGTCCCACACTCTCCGTCCTCTCTCGGACATGATCACTGATCCTCGGTCAATCCATCGAGCATGCACAAACATTGCATCTAAAGTCGACGCTCGCCGAGAATGCACTAGGCAATAGATATCCCGATGCAGTCCCCTCTCAATCATGATCAACCTTCTAGGCCTCATCCTGGGCAACATGGGGCACACTGCTCATCAATCATAAGAACTTGCTCCAAGTCCTCATCTACTCTCCCGGTGGTCCAACGGGACGAACTCGACGCCATCAACTCTCGGCGTCCTTATCCAAAAGTGCATAACCAAGTGCACCTGATGCTTCTCCTGGAGGAACAAGCCCTCAAACACATTTTCAAAGCAGCAATCCAGTTCTCGGCCTCCCAAGGCTCCAAACTCTGCCCCGAAATCTGTAGGGAATGGAACTGGCGGATGTACAACGACCAATCCGCAAACTCTCGCAGCTACTGCACTACTCACAGTGCGATCTGGGTCGAAGTCGACGATGTCGCGGCCGGAGGTATTACTAGCGATACCCCGATAGATGCTCTCTGCTCACACCTGCGCGTCACGCGCTCCATGCTCTCTTCCTGGTGCCGCAACGCCTAAACATCTGGCTATCTGGGCCCGTGACTCTCAGACCTCACTCTGCTCTGTCCATTCAGCCTCCCGCTGTTCGGGCTCCTCATCCCAGGTCAAACACGCCCTCGCCGCTGCACGGCGTCTCAGAGGCAACAAGGACAACTGCCACAAACCAACCAACAGAACCACAAACACTCTCGACCCAATCAAGCGAAAGTCTAAAACAAGTTAACCATTCTAAAGCATTATGTTGTCTGCAGCCAACATAATCACTTTATAGAATAAACATGTAAAATCACTCGCCCCAATCCATCGGGGGAGGTACAACTCAATCAGGACTCTCGCTAAAGTCACGTCTCTCACAACAGTCATACTACTGTCCAACCAAAAGCCTAGGGTCATTAAGTCCTCAACGACTTATATTCCTAGGCTCTGATACCACTCTAATCTGTCACGCCCCGGAGTCGAAACTACGACCCGGCTCGCCAACAGATCCGCCATCCGTACGGAAAACTGCCGCACAGACGAAGCGTCAACCCTGCAAGTCAGATCTATAGCTAAACAAATATGTATCAGAGCTGAAACTAAAACCAGTAGCTACAGAAATTCACTGAACATCTGATATAAATAAAATAAACCTCGTTACAACAACTCTCGGCTGTCAAATAAATACAAAAGCCTCACCAATCTCTCAGACTGTCCAGTACAAAAGTGAAAACATAAAATATAGGGTACATCTTCCTCTGACTCTCAAAACTGGTAAGAAACTACTCAGCCACGTCCTCACCTCGATCAGCTGTCTCCGCGCCAACCAAGCCGGAACAGCTACCTCAGGAACCTGTCACCGCAGCGGGTGTGAGATCTACTGCAGAAGGTAGATCTCAGTGGGTACCGTCACCAATATCGACGGTATGCCCACTAAGTCTACTGGAGGCAAACAGATAGGTATGCAGATAGATATATAATGAAAGCAGGAAATGAGCTACAGCTAATATGTCACCACATCATACCCAAAGAAACCTCTACTATGAACCTGCTATGCATACGCTCTCACTACTAGATGCCTCAAGTATCATGCTCAAAGGAAAACTCATATAAGAGCAAGCTATGCACCACTCGCACACGAGGTGCTCCCAAAACCCAAATCTCAATGACTGCCCAAAACTGGCTGAGTCAAGCCCGCGCCTGTGGTCTAGGAACGCTCCTGCCCACTCCACGTGGGGCGTCCTACTGACTACTATGGACGCACTTGCCCACTCTACGTGGGGCGTCCTAAACTGACTACTAGGAACGCTCCGGCCCACCCCCGTGGGGCGTCCTACTGACTACTAGGAACGCACCTGCCCACCCCCGTGGGACGCCCTAGTCTGTCTATCTCAATCATCCTCACGCATCCGGAGTGTAACTCGAGGGGAGCGACCCCACCGAGCTCAAGTATCTCGCCAGTCTCAACTGTCTCATAAGCGGCACATGCAGGCTATGATCCTCGATCAATCAGATCGGAACTCAATACCCAGATGACACATCTCAGTCGGGAACAAGCCACGACTCGATCAGGGAATGCCCAAACCCCATCATAGCTATGTTGGAGAACCCTCGACGACTCAATCTGGTAATGCACATCCCATGGCTAAGTCGGGAAACCTCCACGACTCAATCTGCCAGAGCCCAAACTCTCTAAGCCAAGTCAGAGAACCATCTCCACTACCAAATCAAAGATACAAACCCATGATCTAGCATAATCCCACAAGGGATCTCAACTCACCTGACGCTAGAAACTCATCCGACAGAGCTCTAAAAATCCACTCGGCCCCCGGCACGAGAACATAAGCATCCTGAACCACTCCTTTTCTCTGGAAGCTCACAATAATCCCAAACTATTTTAAAAACTCAGTTTTCATTAAAACCGGTCCGCCGATTTTTAAAACAGTTCAGATGGCAATCTAATGCCAACTAATCGTGCAGTCTAGTGTCAAATTATCCCTAGATCATGCTAAAAAATACATGGGGCTCATTAATGTCTTTCTATAGTTTTCTAGGCAATTATCAGATTTACCAACTAGATAAATATTAAGCTAAACATGATCAACAGGCATACAATAGCTTTAGAAGGCATTCCATACATCTTGAAGAATTTCCAACCCACCTGGAACGCTTTCCGCAGGCAAACGCTGAAGTCAGAGAAGCGCCGCATCTCTCACTGTCAGAATCTGCCGGAAACACCCAAAACTGGGCCGCGCGCGCGCGCAGATTGCCGCCATCCTCGGAAAAATTCCCGGAAGCTCGAACCGTCCTCTTGAGTCCTCTACAAATCTCCTGCGCACCTCGGCTCCCTCTCAGCCAAACCAGCATGCGCAAGTACACGCATGCATGCATCCTCGGCCCCGCGCAGTAACAATCCACACCGACAGCTCAACAGCACAAAGGAGAAGAAATACAACCAATATCCAACTCAAAAATCTCATTCTAAATCCAAAGAATAATTCCAAGGTTCCAACTACAAAATCTGCCAACATACCTCGTACGTTGCTCGACGCGCGCGCGGCTCCACACAAGACCATGAAGCAGGAAACCCAAGTTGCCAACATCACCATGCTTTCTTCATTTTTTTCCTTCTCCTTCTTCTCTTTCTTTTCCATGCTTTCTTCTCTCTTTTCTTTTCTTTCTTTCTTTTCCTCTCTCTGTATCCAGGGAAGAAGAGAGGAGTCCATATATATAGAGAAGAGGAGTTCACAGGGTCAATTGGAGGGTTATAAACATGAAAAGACCGAATTGCCCTTGGTAAAACCACCAAAACGTACTCAGCAAGATGGGGTACCGGTACCCTCCTTGGTGTACCGGTACCCAACTCCCCGTTCCGGAATAGGTCAATTGGAGGGTTATAAACATGAAAAGACCGAATTGCCCTTGGTAAAACCACCAAAACGTAATCAGCAAGATGGGGTACCGGTACCCTCCTTGGTGTACCGGTACCCAACTCCCTGTTCCGGAATCCCCATTTGGGTTCCGGAACACCAAGCCAACCGCAAGGAAAAAGGCTCCAGCCGCAGCATGCGCGGCGCCCAAGCGCCCGCCGCGCAGCGCCTTGGCCCACGGGGCCCGCTGCGCGCGCCTCAGCCTGCTGCGCGGCACCCCTAAAAATTGGACCGCAGCCTTCTCTCACACACACACACACACAACACTAACATCCTCCAAAACCCAATCAACTCCAAAACCATCAATAAAATCCTAAAAAACCCCAAGCTTCAAAAAAACGGAACTGCTACACCTCATACAAGTTCTTCGCGCACGCTCCGCTCGGCTCCACGCGGAGATAGGTTGAGAGGGAAGGATTGTGCAGCTTGGTTATCTGTTGTTTGGAGTCAAGTGGAGCCGCGCGCATCGAGCAATTTACAAGGTGAGTTATCAGATTTTGTAGTTGGATTCTTGAATTTAATTATGGGTATAGAATGAGATTTTGAATGGGAATTGGATGTTTCTTGCTCTTCTCCATTTTGCACATGTGCTGAGAGCTCGGGCTTTTACTGCGCGGAGCCGTGTCATGCTTGCGCGTGTGCTGTGAGAGGGCAGCGAGAGGATTGTTCGAGCTTCCGTGGATATTTTCCGAGGATCGCGACAGCGCGCGCGCGCGTGGCGCGTTTTTCGAGCGTTCCGGCAGACTTTGACAGTGAGCGGTGCGGCGCTTCACCGACTTTAGCGTTTGCCTGCGGAATGCATTTGAGGTGGGTTGGAATTTCTTCAAGATGAATGGAATGCCTTATAAAGCTATTGTATGCATGTTGATCTTGTTTAGCTTAATATTTATATAACTGGAAAATCTGATAACTGCCTAGGAAACTATAGGAAGACAATTATGAGCCCCAGGTATTTTTAGCATGATCTAGGGATGATTTGACACTAGACTGTGTGGTTAGTTGGCATTAGATTGGCATCTGAACCGTTTTAAAAATCGGCGGACCAGTTTTAAGGAAAACTGAGTCTTAAATATAGTTTGGAATTATTGTGAGCTTGCAGAGAGTTTGAGTAGGTTCAGGATGCATATGTTCTCGTGCCGTGGGGCCGAGTAGATTTTTAGAGCTCTGTGGGATGAGTTTCTAGTGTCAGGTGAGTTGAGATCCCTGGTGAGATTATTCTAGATCATGGGTTGGTATATTCTGATTTGGTAGTGGAGATGGTTCTCCGTCTTGATTTTGAGAGGTTGGGCTCTGGCAGATTGAGTCGTGGAGGTTTCCCAACTTAGCCATGGAATGTGCATTATCAGATTGAGTCGTCGAGGGTTCTCCGATATAGCTATAAGAGGGTTTGGCATTCCCCGATCCAGTCGGGGAGGGTTCCCGGCAGTGTTGTGCTATCTGGGTTTTGGGTATCCGCTCTGTTTGATCGTGGATCATAGCCTGCATGTGCCATTTATGAGACAGTTGAGACTGACTACATACTAGAGCTCGGTGGGGTCGCTCCCCTCGAGTACGCTCCGAATGCGTGATGATGATTGAGATAGACAAACTAGGACGCCCCACGGGGGTGGGCAAGAGCGTTCTTAGTAGTCAGTAGGACGGCCCACTGGGGTGGGCAGGTGCGTTCCAGGTAGCCAGCTTAGGACGCTCCACGAGGAGTGGGCAGGTGCGTTCATAGTAGTCAGTAGGATGCCCCACGTGGAGTGGGCAGGCGCGTTCCTAGACGACAGGCGCGGGCGTGACTGAGCCAGTTTTGGGTCAATCATTGAGATTTGGGATTTGAGGGCACCTCGTGTGCGAGTTTTGCATAGCTTGCTCTTAGATGAGTTTTCCTTTGAGCATGATACTTGAGGCATTTAGTAGTGAGGGCGTATGCATAGCAGGATCATAGTAGAGATTTCCTTGAGCATGTTGTTTTGGCATATAGTGTAGCTCATTTCCTGCTTTCATTTATATATCTATCTGCATAACTATCTTTTGTGTCTCCAGTAGACATACCGTGGATATTGGTGACGGTACCCACTGGGATCTACCTTCTGCAGTAGATCTCACACCCGTTGCGGTGACAGGTTCCTGAGGTAGCTGTTCCGGTTTGGTTCGCGCGGAGACAGCTGATCGAGGTGAGGACATGGCTGAGTAGTTCCTTACCAGTATTGAGAGTCAGTGGTAGATGTGTACCCTGTATTGTTTTTTTTATGTTTCCACTTTTGTACTGGACAGTCTGAGAGATTGGTGAGGCTTGTGTCTTTTCACTTGAGAGACTGTGTATTTTGAGGATTTGTGTATTAGTGGAGATTACATTATATCAGATGTTCAGTGGATTTCTATAGCTTTGGTTATAGTGTTATTTTAGCTCTGATACATGTTTTAGCTATAGATCTGACTTGCAGGGTAGACTCTTCGTCTGTGCGGCAGTTTCCGTACAGATGGCGGATCTGTTGGTGAGCCCGGGTCTCAGTTTCGACCCCGGGGCGTGACTGATTAGGGTGGTATCAGAGCCTAGGAATATAGGTCGTTGTGGACTTAGTGACCCTAGGCTTTTCGTTGGACAGTAGGATGACTGTCGTGAGAGACGAGACTTTAGCGAGAGTCCTGATTGAGTTTTTACCTCCCCCGAGGGATTGGGGTGAGTGATTTTACATGTTTATTCTCTAAAGTGATTATGTTGGCTGTAGACAACATAATGCTTTAGAATGGTTAACATGTATTAGACTTTCGCTTGATTGGGTCGAGAGTGTTTGAGGTTTGGTTGGTCGTGACTGTTGTCCTTGTTGCCTCCGAGACGCCGTGCAGCGGAGAGGGCGTGTTTTGACCTTGGATGGGAAGCCCGACCAGCGGGAGGCTGAATGGACAGAGTTGAGTGAGGTCTGTGAGTTTCGGGCCAGGTAGCCCAGATGTTTGAGGCGACGCGGCTCCAGGAAGAGAACATGGAGCGCGTGGTGCGCATGTTTGAGCAGAGAGCATTTCCCGAGGTATCACCAGTAGTACCTCCGGCCGCGACATCGTCAACTTCAACCTAGATCGCACGGTGGATAGTGCAGCGAGAGGTTGCTGATCGGTTGTTGGATATCAGCCAGATCCCTTCCCCCTTTAGATTTTGGGGTAGAGTTTGGAGCCTTGGGGGGAGCTGGGAACTGGATTGCTGCAATGGAAAAGTTGCTCGAGGACTTGTTCATCCAGGGAGCATCAGGTGCACTTGGTTGCACACCTTTGGACAGGGACGCCGAGAGGTGTGGCGTCGAGTTCGTCCTGATGGACCATCGCGAGCGTAGTTGAGGATTTGGAGCGAGTTGCTATGATTGTTGAGCAGAGTACCCTATGTCGCCCAGGATGAGACCCAGGAGATTCATCATGTTTGAGAGGGGACTGCTTCGAGACATCTATCACCTTGTGCATTCTCGGCGAGCGCCGACTCTAGATGCGGCGATTGTGCATGCTCGATGGATTGGCCGAGGACCTGTGATTATGTCCGAGAGGGACGGAGTGTAGAGTACCGGGACTTCGTTTAGCGCACCGACCTCGCGAGATGGCGTGGTGCGGAGAGATCGCCTTGAGCGCGTTCCATTTGGGGTTTACAGATGAGTTCTGACTGTTTCGAATCGACGCAGGATCTTTGGGAAGAAAAGTGAGTTAGCAGCGTCGAACTTGGAAGCCCAGTTCGAATCAGTGATTTCGAGGCATTTGTACTTGTAGAGTACTTGTCGAGTACTGGATTGGATAGAGAACCGACTCCGCGGTTGTGCACAGGAAATTTGGAAAGTGTTGGAACACGTGTATTTTCGAGTTACAGCGGAGGTCGGGAGGTTTTGGGTTGATATGGAGGCCCGATGGCGAAAAGTGAGTTAGAGTTGGCAAGTTTAGAATTGATTGATTCTTGTGATTGATGGTAACCCGCTTTGGAGCTGAGAAAAGAATCCGAGTGAGGATTTTCTTGTGAGAGCACCGGATGGTTGGATTGAGCACACCGACTCCATGGTTGAGCTTTCTGAGTGGGAAAAGCTTTGGTCATGTGTACTTTATGTTTATAGCGGGGTTCAGGAGATTTCGGAGTGGTGTGGAAGCTCCCGGGGCAATAAGTGAGTTCCGGAACTGGGGTTTTAGTGCCGGAACTAGAGGGCCAGTTCTGGAACTAGAGGGCCAGTTCCGGATCCAACCTTGTGTTCCGAAACCAACTGAGTTAGTACCGGTACCCAATTAGTGGTACCGGTACTCAGCCTCCCTGGATGCCTTAATTAAGCAGGTTTAAGGGTTTTAAGCAGTGGCTTTATGGTCTTTTCCCTCCCCAAGCACACCACCCTCTATAAAGAGCCCTCCAACCTGCTTCCTCTCCACGACAGAAAAGAGAGAAAAGAAAGAAGGAAAAGAGAGTAAGCAAGGAAAGGAAAAGAGAAGAAGAAAAGGGAGTGAGAGAGAGGTTGGGAGGGAAGTGTTGTGGTTTTCCTGCTGCTTGGAGTTGGACGGAGCCGCGCGCGCGTCGGCCGTTTGTGAGGTAAGTCGGCTGATTCTTCGAGTTGGAACCTTGAGATTTTGAGCGGATTCTTGGATGTGACTCTCCTCTTTTGTGCTGCCGGCTGAGGAGTGGATTTTCTTGGCGCGGAGCCGAGGTGTCACGCACGAGCTGTGAGCCGGCCTTGGAGAGGTCTGGAGTGCGCACAGATTTTTGTAGAAGACTCGAGATGGTTGTTCGAGCATCCGAGATTATTTCCGAGGATCGCCTGCGGAATGCATTTGTGGGTTGGAATTTCTCTAAAATGTATGGAATGCTTTCTAAAGCTATTGTATGCATGTTGATCATGTCTAGCTTAATTTTATATAGCTGGCGAATCTGATAATTGCCTAGAGAACTATAGGAAGACATTTATGAGCCCCAGGTATTTTTAGCATGATCTAGGGATGATTTGAGACTAGACTGCATGGTTAGTTGATATTAGATTGGCATCTGAACCGTTTTAAAAATCGGCGGATCGATTTTAAATGAAAACTGAGATTTAAAAATAGGTTGGAATTATTGTGAGCTTCCAGAGAGATTGGGGAGGTTCATGATGCTTATGTTCTCGTGCCGGGGGGCCGAGTGGATTTTTAGCGCTCTGTGGGATGAGTTTCTAGTGTCAGGTGAGTTGAGATCCCTGGTGGGATTATTCTAGATCGTGGGTTGGTATATTCTAATTTGGTAGTGGAGATGGTTCTCCGACTTGGTTTTGAGAGGTTGGGCTCTGGCAGATTGAGTCGTGGAGGTTTCCCGACTTAGCCATGGGATGTGCATTATCAGATTGAGTCGTCGAGGGTTCTCCACATAGCTATGAGAGGGTTTGGCATTCCCTGATCCAGTCGTGGAGGGTTCCCGACTGTGTTGTGCTATCTGGATTTTGGGTATCCGATCTGTTTGATCGTGGATCATAGCCTGCATGTGCCATTTATGAGACAGTTGGGACTGACTATATACTAGAGCTCGGTGGGGTCGCTCCCCTCGAGTACGCTCCGGATGTGTGATGATGATTGAGATAGACAGACTAGGACGTCCCTCGGGGGTGGGCAGGAGCGTTCCTAGTGGTCAGTTTACGACGCCCAAAGGGGGTGGGCAGGTGCGTTCATAGCAGTCAGTTTAGGACGCCCCACGTGGAGTGGGCAGGTGCGTCCATAGTAGTCAGTAGGACGCCCCACGTGGAGTGGGCAGGAGCGTTCCTAGACGACAGGCGCAGGCTTGACTGAGCCAGTTTTGGGCCAGTCTTTGAGATTTGGGTTTTGGGAGCACTTCGTGTGCGAGTGGTGCATAGTTTGCTCTTAGATGAGTTTTCCTTTGAGGATGATACTTGAGGCATTTAGTAGTGAGGGTGTATGCATAGCAGGATCATAGTAGACATTTCCTTGAGCATGTGGTTATGGCATATAGTTGTCCCTCTTTTCCTGCTTTCATTTATATATCTATCTGCATACCTATCTTTTGTGCCTCCAGTAGACTTAGTGGGCATACCGTGGATATTGGTGACGGTACCCACTGAGATCTACCTTCTGCAGTAGATCTCACAGCCGCTGCGGTGACAGGTTTCTGAGGTAGCTGTTCCGGCTCGGTTCGCGCGGAGACGGCTGATCGAGGTAAGGACGTGGTTGTTTAGTTCCTTACCGTATTGAGAGTCAGAGGTAAATGTACCCTGTATTTTATGTTTCTACTTTTGTACTGGAAAGTCTGAGAGATTGGTGTGGCTTTTATATTTATTTGACAGTTGAGAGATGTTGTTTTGAGGATGATTTTAGTAATATCAGATGTTCAGTGGTTTATGTAGCTATTGGTTTGGTTTGGTTTGGTTTTCAGCTCTAATACATGTTAGCTATAGATCTGACTTGCAGGGTAGACGCTTCGTATGTGCGGCAGTTTCCGTACAGATGGCGGATCTGTTGGCGAGCCCGGGTCGCAGTTTCGACCCCGGGGCGTGACACGGAGAGTGAGGGACTAGCTCCAGAGAGAGACGTCCAGCATCGTCGGACCTGGGATAGTCGAGTGGATCGAGGTTGCCATGATTCCAGTCACATGATCATGAGCCTCAGAGGAGACAGAGACCGGAGGGCCGCATTCATCGCTAGGATGACTGTGTCTTTTGCGGTGGGCCGCATTCATCGCCAAAGAGTGACTTCAGGAAAGGGCGATGCTTTTCATGCGGATAGTTAGGACATTTTCAGGCAGAGTGTCCCAAAGTGGTGCTCTTAGTTTTGCCTCTTGCGACGGCACCCCACTACCCCCTTCAGGATGTAGAGGTTCATCCGACTTACCGGTAGGCTGATAGAGCCGTAACGCCGAGACAGATAGAGCGTTGGCCACCAGCATCTAGTGGATGAGATTGTGTAGCCGGTTGAGGACGCCAGGATAGTGGATCGCGTCTTACCGCGTGTGTGTGTTTCAGTAGAGCAGGGGTAGCTTCGTGTGGGCCAGAGATGGGATTGTTGGCTTGTGCACGTGAGGATCAGGTTCCAGATCACGTATAGCACATAGATGAGTGTTGCCAGTCCCGCCCAGTGCAGTAGGACCTTGGATTTGATCCTAGAGTTGTTAGTCCTACATTAGCTCCGAGGTGTTGGTATGAGGTTGGATAGGGATTGAATATCCCAATTTTATGCGATCATGGATTGTCGAGAGAGGACAATGACCCTCAGTGGACCAGGCCAAGAGGAGTGTGTTTATAGAGGATGCTAGAGTACGACAGAGGTTGAGTCGTGGTCGTATCGCTTCGTTGGTGACTGTCGAGGAGGTGCCTACGGCGGCACCGGGACTAAGGAATATTATATCGCCGTGTGATCTCGAGTGAGAGTCTACTATATCTGATTTTGAAGCCGCCGTTTAGTGAGATTTAGATCGAGGCAGTGATTGACGTGGTTTTGGAAACCGCGCCGACTTCGGCAGCACCTCTTGGAGTATCACCCGTGAGACAGTGAGAGAGCTGTTTGTAGAGTACCGGGACTTTGTAGAGTGTACCGACCTCGCAAGATGGAGTGGTGCGGAGAAATCGCCTCGGACGTGTTCCATATTTGTTTGCAGATGATTTCGGGTTGATTCGGATCGACGCGGAAGCCCCAGCTTGAATCGGAGTTTTCCGGGCTTTGTGCGCCGTTAGAGGACTGGGTTGTTAGAGCCGCGACTCCACTGTGGTTTGCAGAAAATTGGGAAAGGTTTGGAACAGGAGTATTTTCTGTTTACAGATGAGTTCGGGAGGTTTCGGACTGGTGCGGAGACTCCGAAGGCGAAAAGTGAGTTGGAATCGGCAGTTATGGGAGCCGGCTTTTGGATTGAGCACATTGACTCTACGGTTGAGCTTTTTGAGTGGGGAAAACTCTGGACATGTGTATTTTTAGATTACAGCGGAGTTCGGGAAGTTCCGGATTGATGCGGAGGCCCCGAGGGCAAAAAGTGAGTTGAAGTTGGCTTAAAATGGATTAATTAATTAATTAATTAAATTAGTTAATTAGCCTGAGAGAAGGAATTAGAGATAAATCAGAAGATGTGAGAGAGGGAGTTGGTTTAGTTGATGTTGGTGTTGGAGAGAGTGCTTTGAGTTGCTTGTTCACTATGCACCATGCACCATGCACCAAGCACCTCAAATTAGCACTAATTAGCACCATGCCATGTCATCACCTTCTCCAAAATCGAAACAGAGGAATTTTCCTCAAACAGAGGAATGAGAAGATTGGGAAGGATGAGAAGAAGAAGAATTGAGGTGTGGAAAAAGAGGATTCTGATCGTCTTGACAGCGCGGATCAATTGCTAGTAGCCGCGTGGTGCCGAGCGAAGCAAGCGTGCGTCGAACCTCTTGGAAGGTGCTTTGTAGTTTTTAGTGAGAGAGAGAGAAAGCTTGGTTTGACCTTGGTGATGGTGTTGGAGGTGTGGGTGTGTGTGTGTGTGGGTTGGTCGCTGCCCATGAGTGGTGGAGAGGCGCGCGCAGCGGGCGCCGCGCGGCGGGCGCGTGGGCGCCGCGCAGCAGTTTGGGGTTTGTGTTCCGGAACATTAGCTTAGTTCCGGAACCTTTGTAACTTGGTACTGGTACCCCACTATGGGTACCGGTACCCAATGTTACTTGTAGCCCGGTTTGAGCTGGGGATGGTTTAGTGAAGGGCTCTTTGGTAAATTCACCTCCCATTGTGCTTTGCCCACTCCTCCTCCTCCTATATAGGAGCCCTCTCCCCTACTTCTTCTCCACGACAAGGAAAGAAAAGAAAAGAAAGAAAAGAGAGTGAGCAAGGAAAGAAAAGAGAAGAGGAAAAGTGAGTGAGAGAAGTTGAGGAAGGTTTGTGCAGCTTGGCTATATGCTGTTGGAGTCGAGTGGAGCCGCGCGCATCGAGCAATATACACGGTGAGTTAACAGATTTTTGTAGTTTGGATCCTTGGATTATTTTACGGATTTAGAAGGAAATTTTGAATTGGATATTGGTTGTGATGCTTCTCTTTTGTGCTGGTTGAGCTGAGGTTGTGGATTTTACTGAGCGGAGCCGAGGTGCCACGCACGTACTGTGAGCTGGCCGTGGAGAGGACCGGAGTGCGCGCAGATTTTTCTAGAGGACTCGAGAGTTTTGTTCGAGCTGCCGGGGATTTTTCCGTGGATCGCGACAGAGTGCGCGCGCGCGGCGGGTTTTTCGTGTTTTCGACAATTTTTTGGCAGTGAATGGTGCGACTCTTCACCGACTTCAGCGTTTGCCTACGGAAAGCGTTCCAGGTGGGTTGCAACTTCTTCAAGATGTATGGAATGCCTTCTAAAGCTATTGTATGCATGTTGATCATGAGTAGCTTATTATTTATATAGCTGGTGAATCTGATAGTTAACTAGAAAATTATAGAAAAATATTTATGAGCCCCAGGTATTTTAAGCATTATCTAGGGTTGATATGACACTAGACTGCATGATTAGTTGGCATTAGATTGGCATCTGAACCGTTTTAAAAATCGGCGAACCGGTTTTAATGAAATTGAGACTTTAAAAATTGTTTGGAATTTTTGTGAGCTTCCAGAGGGTTTGAGTAGGTTCAGCATGCATGTATTCTCATGCCAGGGGGCCGAGTGGATTTTTAGAGCTCTGTGTGACGAGCTTCTAGTGTCAGGTGAGTTGAGATCCCTGGTGGGATTGTTCTAGATCATGGTTTGGTATTTCTGATTTAGTAGTGGAGATGGCTCTCCGATGTGGTTTTGAGAGGTTGGGCTCGGGCAGATTGAGTCGTGGAGTTTCCCGACTTAGCCATGGGATATGCATTATCAGATTGGGTCGTTGAGGGTTCTCCGAAATAGCTATGAGAGGGTTTGGCATTCCTTGCTCCAGTCGTGGAGGGTTCCCGTCAGTGATGTGTTATCTGGTATTGGGTATCCGATCTGTTTGATCGAGGATCATAGCCTGCATGTGCCATTTATGAGACCGTTGAGACTGACTAGATACTAGAGCTCGGTGGGGTTGCTCCCCTCGTGTACGCTGCGGATGCGTGACGATGATTGAGATGGACCGATTAGAACGCCCCACGCGGAGTGGGCAGGTGCGTTCGTAGTAGTCGACGGACGCCCAACGTGGCGTGGGCAGGAGCGTCCATAGTAGTCAGTAGTACGCCCCACGCGGAGTGGGCAGGTGCGTAGTACGCCCCACAGGGAGTGGGCAGGTGCGTAGTGCGCCCCACACGCAGTGGGCAGGTGCGTAGGACGCCCCACGGGGAGTGGGCAGGTGCGTCCATAGTGGTCGGTAGGACGCCCCACGTGGAGTGGGCAGGTGCGTTCCTAGACGACAGGCGCTGGCTTGACTGTGCCAGTTTTGGACAGTCATTGAGATTTGGGTTTTGAGAGCACCTCGTGTGCGAGTGGTGCATAGCTTGCTCTTAGATGAGTATTCCTTTGAGCATGATACTTGAGGAATTTAGTAGTGAGGGTGTATGCATAGCAGGTTCATAGTAGAGATTTCCATGAGCATGATGTTAAGGCATATTTGTTGTAGCTCATTTTCCTGCTTTCATTTATCTATCTATCTGCATACCTATTTTTTGTGCCTCCAGTAGACTTAGTGGGCATACCGTGGATATTGGTGACGGTACCCACTGAGATCTACCTTCTGCAGTAGATCTCACACCCGCTGCGGTGACAGGTTCCTGAGGTAGCTGTTCCGGTTGGGTTCGGGCGGAGACAGCTGATCGAGGTGAGGACGTGGCTGAGTAGTTCCTTACCCGTATTGAGAGTCAGAGGTAGATGTACCATGTATTTTATATTTCCACTTTTGTACTCGACAGTCTGAGAGATTGGTGAGGTTTTTGTTTTTATTTGACAGCTGAGAGGTGTTGTATTGAGGATCTTTATTTTATATTTACATCAGATGTTCAGTGGTTTTCTATAGCTTGTGGTTTTAGTTCTATTTCAGCTGATACATGTTTAGCTACAGATCTGACTTGCAGGGTAGACGCTTCGTCTGTGCGGCAGTTTCCGTACAGATGGCGGATCTGTTGGCGAGCCCGGGTCGCAGTTTCGACCCCGGGGCGTGACAGTTGTTAGCACAGTTGCGGGATCCGATGGAACGAGAGGTCTGTGTGACCCAGTGACACGTCGTGAGTACACGTCGTGGGATTGATAGCCCTATGGAACCATACAGCTGAGGGTTGTGCCCAGATAGTGTTTACAACCAGGTAGGGGCACTACGAGCGTACAACAAGGCCCAGTTGTCACGCCCCGGGGTCGAAACTGCGACCCGGGCTCGCCAACAGATCCGCCATCTGTACGGAAACTGCCGCACAGACGAAGCGTCTACCCTACAAGTCAGATCTATAGCTAAAACCATGTATCAGAGCTTAAACTAAAAACCAAAAGCTACAGAATAAAACTGAACATCCGAAATAGTAAAATCTCCACTAGTACACAAATCCTCAATACAGGTCTCTCGAAAGAAAAATAAAATACAGGCCTCTCCCTCTCAGTACAAAAGTGGAAACATAAGCAACCTCTGACTCTCAATACTGGTAAGGAACTAATCGGCTGCGTCCTCACCTCGATCTGCTGTCTCCGCACGAACCGAGCCGGAACAGCTGCCTCAACCTGTCACCGCAGCGGGTGTGAGATCTACTGCAGAGGGCAGACCTCAGTGGGTACCGTCCCAAAATTCACGGTATGCCCACTAAGTCTACTAGAGGCAAAACAGATAGGTATGCAGATGGATAGGTAGGTAGACAAATAATGGTAAGCTGAAATAGAAAACTACATCTAGAAAGTCGCAAACATAAAGCTCAAAGAAAACTCTACCAATAACACGATATGCATACACTCTCTTCTGCTAAGATGCCTCGGTATCAATGCTCAAAGGAAAGAAACCATCTATGAACATAATATGTAACCACGTGCCCATATCACCCAATCTCAAGGACCGCCAAAAGTGGCTCAGTCCAGCCTGCGTCGGTCCTCTAGGAACGCACCTGCCCACTACCACGCATCCACAAGAGGACGGGATTTACGTGGGGCGTCCTAAACCGACCATCTCAATCTCTCACAAAGTGACCCCATGGTAACTCGGCCAGGGGTATCAAGCGACCTCTAGTATATGAACTAGGCGCATCATCGCAGCCTCGTCAGGCTCGGTATAATCATCGCACCCGGGGCGTAGCTCGAGGGGAGCGACCCTACCGAACTCAAGTATCACATCTGTATCACTGTCTCATAAGCGGCACATGCAGGCTATAGTCCACGATCAAACAGATCGGTATCTCAAAGCTCAGAGCACAACTCAGTTGGAAAAAGAACCTCGACTCAAATAGGAATAGCCCAAATACTCTCACAGCTATGTCAGAGAACCCTCAACAACTCAATCTGATAATGCACGACCATGGCTGAGTCGGGAAACCTCCGCGACTCGATCTGCCAGAACCCCAAATATCCTCAGAACTACGTGGGAGGACCATCTCCACCACTAAATCAGAAACATAACCCATGATCTAGGATAAACTCATCGATCCCCAACACGGAAGAAGAACTCACAGGACACTAGAACTCAGCACACATGCTCTAAAAATCCACTCGGCATCCCGACACGAGTAAACAAGCATCCTGAACCTATGCCATACCTGTGGCAATCTCATAATTTAAAAACCATCTTTGAAATCATTGATTTTCCTTAAAAACGCGTTTCTCGATTTTTAAAACGGTTCAGGTGCAGTTATGATACAAACAAAGCGTGAAACCTAGTGTCATATGATGTCAGGAGTCTACTAAAAATAATCCGGGGTTCCAATAAATTTTACAGAAAAATTTAGGCAATTATCAGATGTAAAAACAGCGAAAACGCTTAATAAACATGATGTAATTGCATTCAATAGCATTAAAGGGCATTCCGTAAATTTTGGAGAAATTCCAACCCACCTGGAATGCTTTCCGCAGGCAATTGCTGAAGTCGGTGAAGTGCCGGAACCTCGAACGGATGAAACTCCGAAAAACGCGCCGCGCGCGCGCACACCACCGCACACCCGGAAAAATTCCCGGGAGCTCAAATAAAATCCCTCGAGTCCACTACAAATTCCTGCGCGCATCTGGGTCACTCCATGGCCAAAACATAGTGCAAACAGAGGCTGAACTTCACCACTATCCATCAACAGCAAGCTCACTACAAACCACAAGTCCACCATCAGCTACAGCTTCCCAAAGCACCAAGGCATACTAATAATTAAAGTCCACAGCTCACATACACTTCTAACATAAATCCTCTAATACAAAGTTCCAAGCCGAATAGCAAAATAGGTAATCCTCAGCACACACAAACACACTAATTTGCCCATTAATTCCTTCACAAAACCACCCTAAATCAAACACATATACTCTCATAAATTATTCTGTAAGCTCCATTTATACTCTCAATCAGCTCCAATTGCACACAATTAAATAAGTCCACATATACGCACTCCCTTAATTCCACCCTTACACACTACTATTGTGCATAATTTAATTCCATTATAAAATCAGCACACTAAGGTACATGCCCACACAAACACAATTCACTTAAGTCCACACAACTCCAGCAATAAATTACACTTACAGTACACCCCAACTCATCCCAAATTGCTCACAAAGCAAAATCACAAAACCCATTCACACCTTGTAGCTGCCACAACACACACATAAACACTGCCATACACACAGCACCACCACTATTCCCAAAACCCAACAGCACTCTGCAACTCCCCTGTACACACACACAAAAGAGTTCACATACACACAATTTTTTCTCTGTACCTATAAAAACTCAACTCACCACACCTCTCACAGCACCCCTAAAATGAAAGCTCACCACCACAAATCATTAATTCCACCCACACTCTACAGCACAAGCTCATGCAAACACGCCCCATCGGCTCCGCGCGGCGAAAGAAACCCAAGAAGAAACAACCAAGCGGTGGCAGACCAAACTGCACTGCAAGATGCAAAGAAAAAGGGCGAAAACATCCATTAGCTCGGCCACAACGAAGAACGTCGCGAAACTGGGCAAATCAGCCCTCGGCCGACGAAAACGCCGCGCTCGACGCGCGAAAAACAGCAAGCGCACACCGCTGCAGCGCGTCGCCAAGCTGCGGCCTGTGCGGCTTCAGCAAGCATGCCGCGCGGCGCTGGGCCCCTCGCGCGGCGCTGGCCCCTGCCGCACAGCGTAGGGGCTCAGCCGCGCGGCGCTAGCCCTTGCCGCGCGGCGCTCCGCAGCGCTGCGCGCGAGGGTAGCCGCGCTGCGCGGCACACAAAGCCGCTCGCGGCCCGCGCACGGCCTGTGCCGCGCGTGCCCGCCAAGGCTGCGCGGGGCCCGCGGTGCCGCGCACGGCCTGTGCCGCGCGTGCACCGCCCCCATGGCGCGGTGCCCTGGCGTGCCCGCACAGGCTCCGCGGCGCCCAGGGCGCGCGCCCTCCGCAGGCTGCGCAGTGCTTTGCTGCGCGCCTGCGGCAGCATGGGCCTGCTGCGCGCGGCGCTCATGCGCGCCCGCGCAGCGGTTCGCCGCAGCCGCGCGCCGCCTTTGCGCGCGCGCGGCTCACCTCGCTGCCAACACCGCTCGGACAAACAATCCGCAGCAACCTCTCCAATAAAAAGAAAACTAAAACCCATCTAGCTCCAAAAACTATACACAAAAAAAAAAACACCAACCCTGCCTGTGTCCGTCGTGCGCGCACGTGCTCCGCTCGCTCCACTTGGCTTCACGCAGGGGACACCACCACTCTCCACCCACACTCATATCCTCTCTTTTCCATGTTCCTTCATCCTCTTCTTTTCTTTTTCTCCCTCTTTCACTCTTTCTCTCACACTCTGTTTCTCTTGGTTTCCTCTGTTATGCAGGGAGAAAAGATGGTGAGGTGGCGGCTACTTAATTAGCGACGGCTAATTAAGGTGGTGGCCAGGGGGGGTGCATGACAGCGAAACAAGCAATAAACAAATAAAAACCAATTAATCCTCCACTCAAAAATATCTCAGGTCCAAACCTCATACTCACTTCTTTCATTCCAACCCACAGACCAAGCCATTAATTAACTTAAATTAATTAAATAATCCTTCAAAAGCCCCCGTTAAATCACTTTTTATCCTCGGGGCCGCCGCACGGGTCCGAAACCTTCCGAACTCCGCTGTAAACTGAAAATACATATGTTCACATCTTTTTCTCCTCAAAAAGCTCAACCGTGAAGTCGGTGTGCTCAAACCAAAAACCGACTCCAAAACTGTTAGTTCCAACTCACTTTTCGCCTTCGGGTTCTCCGTGTCAGTCCGGAATCTCCCGAACCCCGCTGTAATCATAAAATACACCTGTTCCAAGTGTTACCAATATTTCTGCACTCCACTATGAAGTCGAAGCTTCCCCGAAACCGGTCCTCTAACGACGGGCAAAGCCCGGAAAACCCCGAATCGACCTGGGGCTTCCGCGTTGATCCGAATCAGCCCGAACTCATCTGCAAACACATATGGAACACGCTCGAGGCAATTTCTCCGCACCATGCCATCTTGCGAGGTTGGTGCGCTATCCGAAATCCCGGTATTCTACACCAGTAGATTGACTAAGGCCCTACGGCCTTTTGGATTTGAGGAATCGTGTGTTCCGGCGGTACTTGGACCGGGTTGTTGTGCCGGCGTGAGATTGAGCTCTACACCGAGTTGTGGTACTAATGGTTGAGTTGATTTATACAGGGCCGGTTGAATTGATTATATTCGGATTGGTTTACGAGGTGACTTAGAGCATGAGGATCACTTGAGGATAGAGCTGCAACTTCTATAAGAAGAAGTTGTTGCCAAGCTGTGAGAGTTTGCACTTGGACCTCGGAAGATTTTGTGGTTAGGCCATGTGATTACAGCTGTAAAAGTGACAGAGGACCCAACAAAGAGTGATACCGTTTGGGTTGGGCCTAGACCTATGTTAGTGACAGAGGTCAGAAGCTCTTGGACTATGCAAGGCCTGTGTAGCTTGGAAGAGGCAAAGCTGAGGAGGATACCAGCATTGATACAGATATTGCCGGTGATAGAGAGGTCATGGAATTATCCAGAGATCCATGAGCCAGAAGTACATGGTTACTCAGGAGGACTTTGATTGTGGCAACGCCGGCGGACAGAGTTATTGGAGCTGTAGGATTGCTATCCTATAGTATTATCCCGGCATGGACATTATGGTCAGTATGCCTTGGTTAGGCGAGCAGTGCAACCTTGGAATGAGGTGTTCGATCAGTAGTGGCCACTTTTGGAACTTGGAATTGAGAGCTAGGGGTTGAGCGTGGGTTCCAGTGTCGAACTCCTTCCCCTGTGGATGGATGTGAGTGATGTTTTTGTGGTACTTGAGCATTTTAGTTGTAAGGAGCAACGGAGGTTTTATGACAATGGTAGGCGTAGAGTTTTGATATTGGCAACCATGATTTTTGAGACCACTATCCGCTGGGATAGGTAGATTCGAGTTTACGCGGGGACTTTGGTCCGCGAGTGTATATCTGGCTAGAAGATGTATATGTGATCACCTGCATGATTTGGATTTCACTCCTTTGGACTTAGTCGAGGTTTTGGGTTATCAGGAGCTGCCGATGCAAATTCTTGCTGGTGAGACAGAAGGACTATGCAGTCGGGTTATACCTTGAGGGAAGGTTCAGTGGAACCATCGTGATGAGTGAGATCGACTATTAGAGGGACGGTGGATGAGTTGAGCACTTCCTGTCCCCATTTGATTGAGACACCCTCCTGAGTTATGGATTTATTTTGGTTTTGAGGACGAAACCCTTTTAAGGAGTGGAGAGTGTATAGTACCGGGACTTCGTTTAGCGCGCCAACCTCGCGAGATGGCGTGGTGCGGAGAGATCGCCTTGGGCGCGTTCCATCTGGGTTTACAGATGAGATCTAATTGTTCCGGATCGACGCGGAATCCTTTGGGAAGAAAAGTGTGTTAGTAGCGTCGAACTTGGAAGTCCAGTTTGAATCGGTGATTTCGGGGCATTGTATACTTGTAGAGTATTGGATTGGTTAGTGAACCGACTCCGCGGTTGTGCGCAGAAAATGGGGAAGTGTTAGAACACGTGTATTTTCAGCTTACAGCGGAGTTTGGGTTGACTCAGACTGAGGCAGGGGCCCCGAAGACAAAAAGTGAGTTGGAGTTGGCAATTAAAGGAATTAGATAATTCATTGTAACCCGCTTTTGAATTGAGAAAAGGAACGGGAAAAGAAAATGAGTAAAGAATACAAGTGAGGTTTTCTTGTGAGTACGCCGGATTGTTGGATTGAGCACACCGACTCCATGGTTGAGCTTTCTGAGTGGGAAAAGCTTTGGTCAGGTGTACCTTGTGTTTACAGTGGAGTTCGCGAGATTTCAGGGTGATGCGGAAGCACCCGGGGCATTAAGTGAGTTGTCGGCTTGGATTTGGAAGCTGCAGATTTCGGATTTCAGATTCTGGGTGCTTCAATTCCGGAACTGGGGCTTGAGTTCCAGAACTGAGCATTGTGTTCCGGAACTCAAGCCTTGGTTCCGGAACCAATGCATTTAGTTCCGGTACCCCATTATGGGTACCGGTACTTAGGGTCTCAGGGAGCTTAATTAAGCTGGAGTCAGATATTTTTGGTGAGGGGCAAGGTGGTCATTTCACATTCCTTTATGTTTATATAGGAGCCCTCTCCCCTGCTTCTTCTCCACGACAGAGAAAGAAAGAAAGAAAGAAAGAAAAGAGAGTGAGCAAGGAAAAGAAAAGAGAAGAAGAAAAGAAAGTGAGATAGGTCGAGTTGGAAGGATTGTGTAGCTTGGTTATCTGCTGTTTGTTGTCAAGTGGAGCCGCGCGCATCGAGCAATTTACAAGGTGAGTTATCAGATTTTGTAGTTGGATCCTTGGATTTAATTATGGTTTTAGAATGAGATTTTGAATGGGAATTGGTTGTTTCTTGCTCTTCTCCTTTTTGCACTTGTGCTGAGAGCTCGGGCTTTTACTGCGGGGAGCCGTGCATGCTTGCGCGTGTGCTGTGAGAGGGCAGCGAGGGCCGGAGTGCGCGCAGATTTCGTTAGTGGACTCGAGAGGATTGTTCGAGCATCCGTGGATATTTTCCGAGGATCACGACAGTGCGTGCGCGCGCAGCGCGTTTTTCGGGCGTTCCGGCAGACTTTGACAGTGAGCGGTGCGGCGCTTCACCGACTTCGGCGTTTGCCTGCGGAATGCATTTGAGGTGGGTTGGAATTTCTTCAAGATGTATGGAATGCCTTCGAAAGCTATTGTATGCATGTTGATCATGTTTAGCTTAATATTTATATAGCTGGTAAATCTGATAACTGCCTAGGAAACTATAGGAAGACCATTATGAGCCCCAGGTATTTTTAGCATGATCTAGGGATTATTTGACAGTAGACTGTATGGTTAGTTGGCATTAGATTGGCATCTGATCCGTTTTAAAAATCGGCGGACCAGTTTTATGGAAAACTGAGTCTTAAAAATAGTTTGGAATTATTGTGAGCTTCCAGAGAGTTTGAGTAGGTTCAGGATGCATATGTTCTCGTGCCGGGGGGCCGAGTAGATTTTTAGAGCTCTGTGGGATGAGTTTCTAGTGTCAGGTGAGTTGAGATCCCTGGTGGAATTATTCTAGATCACGGGTTGGTATATTCTGATTTGGTAGTGGAGATGGTTCTCCGTCTTGATTTTGAGAGGTTGGGCTCTGGCAGATTGAGTCGTGGAAGTTTTCCTACTTAGCCATGGGATGTGCATTATCAGATTGAGTCGTCGAGGGTTCTCCGACATCGCTATGAGAGGGTTTGGCATTCCCAGATCCAGTCGTGGAGGGTTCCCGACTGTGTTGTGCTATCTGGGTTTTGGGTATCCGATCTGTTTGATCGTAGATCATAGCCTGCATGTGGCATTTATGAGACAGTTGAGACTGACTTGATACTAGAGCTCGGCGGGGGCGCTCCCCTGCAGTACGCTCCGGATGCGTGATGATGATTGAGATAGACAGACTAGGACGCCCCACGGGGGTGGGCAGGAGCGTTCTTAGTAGTCAGTAGGACGGCCCACGGGGGTGGGCAGGTGCGTTTCTAGTAGTCAGCGTAGGACGCCCCACGAGGAGTGGGCAGGTGCGTTCATAGTAGTCAGTAGGACGCCCTACGTGGAGTGGGCAGGCGCGTTCCTAGACGACATGCGCGGGCTTGACTGAGCCAGTTTTGGGCCGTTCCTAGACGACATGTGATTTGGGATTTGAGAGCACCTCGTGTGCGAGTGGTGCATAGCTTGCTCTTAGATGAGTTTTCCTTTGAGCATGATACTTGAGGCATTTAGTAGTGAGGGCGTATGCATAGCAGGATCATAGTAGAGATTTCCTTGAGCATGTTGTTTTGGCATATAGTGTATAGCTCATTTCCTGCTTTCATTTATATATCTATCTGCATACCTATCTTTTGTGCCTCCAGTAGACTTAGTGGGCATACCATGGATATTGGTGACGGTACCCACTGGGATCTACCTTCTGCAGTAGATCTCACACCCGCTGCGGAGACAGGTTCCTGAGGTAGCTGTTCCGGTTTGGTTCGCGCGGAGACAGCTGATCGAGGTGAGGACGTGGCTGAGTAGTTCCTTACCAGTATTGAGAGTCAGTGGTAGATGTACCCTGTATTGTTTTTATGTTTCCACTTTTGTACTGGACAGTCTGAGAGATTGGTGAGGCTTGTATCTTTTCACTTGAGAGACTGTGTATTTTGAGGATTTGTGTATTAGTGGAGATTACATTATATCAGATGTTCAATGGATTTCTATAGCTTTGGTTTTAGTATTATTTTAGCTCTGATACATGTTTTAGCTATAGATCTGACTTGCAGGGTAGACGCTTCGTCTGTGCGGCAGTTTCCGTACAGATGGCGGATCTGTTGGCGAGCCCTGGTCGCAATTTCGACCCCGGGGCGTGACTGATTAGGGTGGTATCACAGCCTAGGAATATAGTTCGTTGAGGACTTAGTGACCTTAGGCTTTTGGTTGGACAGTAGGATGACTGTCGTGAGAGACGAGACTTTAGCGAGAGTCCTGATTGAGTTTGTACCTCCCCCGAGGGATTGGGGCGAGTGATTTTACATGTTTATTCTCTAAAGTGATTATGTTGGCTGCAGACAACATAATGCTTTAGAATGGTTAACATATTAGACTTTCGCTTGATAGGGTCGAGAGTGTTTGAGGTTCGGTTGGTCGTGACTGTTGTCCTTGTTGCTTCCGAGACGCCGTGCAGCGGCGAGGGCGTGTTTTGACCTTGGATGGGGAGCCCGACCAGCGGGAGGCTGAAGGGACAGAGTTGAGTGGGGTCTGTGAGTTTCGGGCAAGGTAGCCCAGATGTTTGGGACGACGCGGCGCCAGGAAGAGAACATGGAGCGCGTGGTGCGCATGTTTGCGCAAATAGCATTTCCCGAGGTATCGCCAGTAGTACCTCGATGGATTGGCCGAGGACCTGTGATCATGTCCGAGAGGGACGGAGTGTAGTACCGGGACTTTGTTTAGCGCGCCGACCTCGCGAAAAGGCGTGGTGCGGAGAGATCGCCTTGAGCGCGTTCCATTTGGGGTTTACAGATGAGTTCTGACTGTTTCGAATCGACGCAGGATCTTTGGGAAGAAAAGTGAGTTGGCAGCGTCGAACTTGGAAGCCCAGTTCGAATCAGTGATTTCGAGGCATGGTGTACTTGAAGAGTACTTGACGAGTACTGGATTGGATAGAGAACCGATTCCGCGGTTGTGCCCAGGAAATTTGGAAAGTGTTGGAACACGTGTATTTTCGGGTTACAGCGGAGCTCGGGAGGTTTTGGGTTGATATGGAGGCCTGATGGCGAAAAGTGAGTTAGAGTTGGCAAGTTTAGAATTGATTGATTCTTGTGATTGATGGTAACCCGCTTTGGAGCTGAGAAAAGAATCCGAGTGAGGATTTTCTTGTGAGAGCACCGGATGGTTGGATTGAGCACACCGACTCCATGGTTTATCTTTCTGAGTGGGAAAAGCTTTGGTCATGTGTACTTTATATTTACAGCGGGGTTCAGGAGATTTCGGAGTGGTGCGGATGCTCCCGGGGCAATAAGTGAGTTGTCGGTGAGGTTTGGAAGGCTTCAGACTTGAATTTCAGGTTTTTGGAGGCTGGATTTTCGGCACTTCCCTCCATGACAGAAAAGAGAGAAAAGAAAGAAGGAAAAGAGAGTAAGCAAGGAAAGGAAAAGAGAAGAAGAAAAGAGAGTGAGAGAGAGGTTGGGAGGGAAGTGCTGTGGTTTTCCTGCTGCTTGGATTTGGACGGAGCCGCGCGCGCGTCGGCCGTTTGTGAGGTATCTCGGCTGATTCTTCGAGTTGGAACCTTGAGATTTTGAGCGGATTCTTGGATGTAACTCTCCTCTTTTGTGCTGCGGGCTGAGGAATGGATTTTCTTGGCGCGGAGCTGAGGTGTCGCGCACGAGCTGTGAGCCGGCCGTGGAGAGGTCTGGAGTACACACAGATTTTTGTAGAAGATTCGAGATGGTTGTTCGAGCATCCGAGATTATTTCCGAGGATCGCGACAGTGCGCGCGCGTGCGGTGCAGTTTTGGGCGTTCCGGCAGAATTCCGACAGTCAGCGGTGCGGCGCTTCACCGACTTCAGCGATTGCCTGCGGAATGCCATTTGAGGTGGGTTGGAATTTTTTCAAGATGTATGGAATACATTCTAAAGCTATTGTATGCATGTTGATCATGTTTAGCTTAATATTTATATAGCTGGTATATCTGATAATTGCCTAGAGAACTATAGGAAGACATTTATGAGCCCCGGGAATTTTTAGCATGATCTAGGGATGATTTGACACTAGACTGCATGGTTAGTTGGCAATAGATTGGCATCTGAACCATTTTAAAAATCGGCGGATCGATTTTAAATGAAAACTGAGATTTAAAAATAGGTTGGAATTATTGTGAGCTTCCAGAGATATTGGGGAGTTTCAGGATGCTTATGTTCTCGTGCCGGGGGGCCGAGTGGATTTTTAGAGCTCTGTGGGATGAGTTTCTAGTGTCAGGTGAGTTGAGATCCCTGGTGGGCTTATTCTAGATCATGGGTTGGTATATTCTAATTTGGTAGTGGAGATGGTTCTCCGACTTGGTTTTGAGAGGTTGGGCTGTGGCAGATTGAGTCGTGGAGGTTTCCCGACTTAGCCATGGGATGTGCATTATCAGATTGAGTCGTCGAGGGTTCTCCACATAGCTATGAGAGGGTTTGGCATTCCCTGATCCAGTCGTGGAGGGTTCCCGACTGTGTTGTGCTATCTGGATTTTGGGTATCCGATCTGTTTGATCGTGGATCATAGCTTGCATGTGCCATTTATGAGACAGTTGAGACTGACTATATACTAGAGCTCGGTGGGGTCGCTCCCCTCGAGTACGCTCCGGATGCGTGATGATGATTGAGATAGACAGACTAGGACGTCCCCCGAGGGTGGGCTGGAGCGTTCCTAGTGGTTAGTTTAGGACGCCCCACGGGGGTGGGCAGGTGCGTTCATAGCAGTCAGTTTAGGACGCCCCACGTGGAGTGGGCAAGTGCGTCCATAGTAGTCAGTAGGACGCCCCACGTGGAGTGGGCAGGAGCGTTCCTAGACGACAGGCGCGGGCTTGACTGAGCCAGTTTTGGGCCAGTCTTTGAGATTTGGGTTTTGGGAGCACCTCGTGTGCGAGTGGTGCATAGCTTGCTCTTAGATGAGTTTTCCTTTGAGCATGATACTTGAGGCATTTAGTAGTGAGGGTGTATGCATAGCAGGATCATAGTAGAGATTTCCTTGAGCATGTGGTTATGGCATATAGTTGTCGCTCTTTTCCTGCTTTCATTTTTATATCTATCTGCATACCTCTCTTTTGTGCCTCCAGTAGACTTAGTGGGCATACCGTGGATATTGGTGACGGTACCCACTGCGATCTACCTTCTGCAGCAAATCTCACACCCGCCGCGGTGACAGGTTTCTGAGGTAGCTGTTCCGGCTTGGTTCGCGCGGAGACGGCTGATCGAGGTAAGGACGTGGCTGTTTAGTTCCTTACCGTATTGAGAGTCAGAGGTAGATGTGCCCTGTATTTTATGTTTCTACTTTTGTAATGGAAAGTCTGAGAGATTGAGAGTCAAAAGTAGATGTACCCCGTTCTGACAGTTGAGAGATGTTGTTTTGAGGATGATTTTAGTTATATCAGATGTTCAGTGGTTTATGTAGCTATTGGTTTGGTTTGGTTTGGTTTTCAGCTCTGATACATGTTAGCTATAGATCTGACTTGCAGGGTAGACGCTTCGTCTGTGCGGCAGTTTTCGTAAAGATGGCGGATCTGTTGGCGAGCCCGGGTCGCAGTTTCGACCCCGCGGCGTGACCCGGAGAGTGAGGGACTAGCTCCAGAGAGAGACGTCCAGCATCGTCGGACCTGGGATTGTCGATTGGATCGAGGTTGCCATGGTTCCAGTCACAGGATCATGAGCCTCAGAGGAGACAGAGACCAGGAGGTTCTCGACAGTGGAGGCACCAGCAGTAGTGCTAGGATGACTGTGTCTTTTGCGGTGGGCCGCATTCATCGCCAGAGAGTGACTTCAGGAAAGGGCGATGCTTTTCATGTGTATAGTCAGGACATTTTCAGGCAGAGTGTCCCAGAGTGGTGCTCTTAGTTTTGCCGCATGCGACGGCACCCCACTACCCCCTTCAGGATGTAGAGGTTCATCCGACTTACCGATAGGCTGATAGAGCCGGGACGACGAGACAGATAGAGCGTTGGCCACCAGCATCTAGTGGATGAGATTGTGTAGCCGGTTGAGGACGCCAGGATAGTGGATCACGTCTTACCAGGTGTGGTTTTCTTGATGGTCATCGGAGTTACAGCATGGTTGATGCCGACACCGCGTGTATGTGTTTCAGTAGAGCATGGGTAGCTTCGTGTGCGCCAGAGTGTTGCCAGTCCCGCCCAGTGCAGTAGGACCTTGGATTTGATCCTAGAGTTTTTAGTCCTACATCAGCTCCGAGTTGTTGGTATGAGGTTGGATAGGGATTGAATATCCCAATGTTCTGCGATCATGGATTGTCGAGAGAGGACAATGACCCTCAGTGGACCTGGCCAGGAGGAGTGTGTTTATAGAGGATGCTAGAGCACGACAGAGGTTGAGTCGTGGTCGTATCACTTCGTTGGCGACTGTTGAGGAGGTGCCTACGGTGGCACCGGGACTAAGGAATATTATATCGCCGTGTGATCTCGAGTGAGAGTCTACCATATCTGATTTTGAAGCCGCCGTTTACTGAGATTTAGATCGAGGCAGTGATTGACGTGGTTTTGGAAACCGCGCCGACTTCGGCAGCACCTCTTGGAGTATCACCCGTGAGACAGTGAGAGAGCTGTTTGTAGAGTACCGGGACTTTGTAGAGTATACCGACCTCGCAAGATGGCGTGGTGCGGAGAAATCGCCTCGGACGTGTTCCATATTTGTTTGAAGATGATTTCGGGTTAATTCGGATCGACGCGGAAGCCCCAGCTTGAATCGGAATTTTCCGGGCTTTGTGCGCCGTTAGAGGACTTGGTTGTTAGAGCCGCGACTCCACTGTGGTTTGCAGAAAATTGGGAAAGGTTTGGAACAGGTGTATTTTCTGTTTACAGATGAGTTCGGGAGGTTTCGGACTGGGGCGGAGACTCCGAAGGTGAAAAGTGAGTAGGAATCGGCAGTTATGGGAGCGGGTTTTTGGATTGAGCACATTGACTCTACGGTTGAGCTTTTTGAGTGGGGAAAACTCTGGACATGTGTATTTTTAAATTACAGCGGAGTTCGAGAAGTTCCGGACTGATGCTGAGGCCCCGAGGGCAAAAAGTGAGTTGAAGTTGGCTTAAAATGGATTAATTAATTAATTAATTAAATTAGTTAATTAGCCTGAGAGAAGGAATTAGAGATAAATGAGAAGATGTGAGAGAGGGAGTTGGTTTAGTTGATGTTGGTGTTGGAGAGAGTGCTTTGGGTTGCTTGTTCACCATGCACCATGCACCATGCACCAAGTACCTCAAATTAGCACTAATTAGCACCATGCCATGTCATCACCTTCTCCAAAATCAAAACAGAGGAATTTTCCTCAAATAGAGGAATGAGAAGATTGGGAAGGAGGAGAAGAAGAAGAATTGAGGTGTGGAAAAAGAGGATTTTGATCGTCTTGATGGCTCGGATCCATTGCTAGTAGCCGCGTGGTGCCGAGCGGAGCAAGCGTGCGTCGAACCTCTTGGAAGGTGCTTTGTAGTTTTTAGTGACAGAGAGAGAAAGCTTGGTTTGAGCTTGGTGATGGTGTTAGAGGTGTGGATGAGTGTGTGTGTGGGTTGGTCGCTGCCCATGAGTGGTGGAGAGGCGCGCGCAGCGGGCGCCGCGCGGCGGGCGCGTGGGCTCCGCGCAGCAGTTTGGGGTTTGTGTTCCGGAACATTAGCTTAGTTCCGGAACCTTTGTAACTTGGTACCGGTACCCCACTATGGGTACCGGTACCCAATGTTACTTGTAGCCCGGTTTGAGCTGGGGATGGTTTAGTGAAGGGCTCTTTGGTAAATTCACCTCCCATTGTGCTTTCCCCGCTCCTCCTATATAGGAGCCCTCTCCCCTACTTCTTCTCCACGACAAGGAAAGAAAAGAAAAGAAAGAAAAGAGAGTGAGCAAGGAAAGAAAAGAGAAGAGGAAAAGAGAGTGAGAGAAGTTGAGGAAGGTTTGTGCAGCTTGGCTATATGCTGTTGGAGTCGAGTGGAGCCGCGCGCATCGAGCAATATACACGGTGAGTTAACAGATTTCTGTAGTTTGGATCCTTGGATTATTTTACGGATTTAGAAGGAAATTTTGAATTGGATATTGGTTGTGATGCTTCTCTTTTGTGCTGGTTGAGCTGAGGTTGTGGATTTTACTGAGCGGAGCCGAGGTGCCGCGCACGTACTGTGAGCTGGCCGTGGAGAGGACCGGAGTGCGCGTAGATTTTTCTAGAGGACTCGAGGGTTTTGTTCGAGCTGCCGGGGATTTTTCCGAGGATCGCGACAGAGTGCGCGCGCGCGGCGCGTTTTTCGTGTTTTCGACAAATTTTTGGCAGTGATTGGTGCGACTCTTCACCGACTTCAGCGTTTGCCTACGGAAAGCGTTCCAGGTGGGTTGAAACTTCTTCAAGATGTATGGAATGCCTTCTAAAGCTATTGTATGCATGTTGATCATGAGTAGCTTAATATTTATATAGCTGGGGAATCTGATAGTTGCCTAGAAAATTATAGAAAAATATTTATGAGCCCCAGGTATTTTAAGCATGATCTACGGTTGATATGACACTAGACTGCATGATTAGTTGGCATTAGATTGGCATCTTGAACCGTTTTAAAAATCGGCGGACCGGTTTTACTGAAATTGAGACTTTAAAAATAGTTTGGAATTTTTGTGAGCTTCCAGAGGGTTTAAGTAGGATCAGCATGCATGTATTCTCGTGCCAGGGGGCCGAGTGGATTTTTAGAGCTCTGTGAGACAAGCTTCTAGTGTCAGGTGAGTTGAGATCCCTGGTGGGATTGTTCTAGATCATGGTTTTGTATTTCTGATTTAGTAGTGGAGATGGCTCTCCGATGTGGTTTTGAGAGGTTGGGCTCGGGCAGATTGAGTCGTGGAGTTTCCCGACTTAGCCATGGGATGTGCATTATCTGATTGGGTCGTTGAGGGTTCTCCGACATAGCTATGAGAGGGTTTGGCATTCCTTGATCCAGTCGTGGAGGGTTCCCGACTGTGATGTGTTATCTGGTATTGGGTATCCGATCTGTTTGATCGAGGATCATAGCCTGCATGTGCCATTTATGAGACAGTTGAGATTGACTAGATACTAGAGCTCGGTGGGGTCGCTCCCCTCGAGTACGCTCCGGATGCGTGACGATGATTGAGATGGACCGACTAGGACTCCCCACGCGGAGTAGGCAGGTGCGTTCGTAGTAGTCGGCAGGACGCCCCACGTGGAATGGGCAGGTGCGTCCATAGTAGTCAGTAGTACGCCCCACGCGGAGTGGGCAGGTGCGTAGTACGCCCCACAGGGAGTGGGCAGGTGCGTAGGATGCCCCACGGGGAATGGGCAGGTTCGTCCATAGTGGTCGGTAGGACGCCCCACGTGGAGTGGGTAGGTGCGTTCCTAGACGACAGGCGCGGGCTTGACTGTGCCAGTTTTGGACAGTCATTGAGATTTGGGTTTTGAGAGCACCTCGTGTGCGAGTGGTGCATAGCTTGCTCTTAGATGAGTATTCCTTTGAGCATGATACTTGAGCCATTTAGTAGTGAGGGTGTATGCATAGCAGGTTCATAGTAGAGATTTCCATGAGCATGATGTTGAGGCATATTAGTTGTAGCTCATTTTCCTGCTTTCATTTATCTATCTATCTGCATACCTATTTTTTTGTGCCTCCAGTAGACTTAGTGGGCATACCGTGGATATTGGTGACGGTACCCACTGAGATCTACCTTCTGCAGTAGATCTCCACACCCGCTGCGGAGACAGGTTCCTGAGGTAGCTGTTCCGGTTAGGTTCGGGCGGAGACAGCTGATCGAGGTGAGGACGTGGCTGAGTAGTTCCTTACCCGTATTGAGAGTCAGAGGTAGATGTACCCTGTATTTTATGTTTTCACTTTTGTACTGGACAGTCTAAGAGATTGGTGAGGTTTTTGTTTTTATTTGACAGCTGAGAGGTGTTGTATTGAGGATCTTTATTTTATATTTACATCAGATGTTCAGTGGTTTTCTATAGCTTGTGGTTTTAGTTCTATTTCAGCTCTGATACATGTTTAGCTATAGATCTAACTTGCAGGGTAGACGATTCGTCTGTGCGGCAGTTTCCGTACAGATGGCGGATCTCTTGGCGAGCCCGGGTCGCAGTTTCGACCCCGGGGCGTGACAGCTGTTAGCACAGTTGCGGGATCCGATGGATAGAGAGGTCTGTGTGACCCAGTGACACGTCGTGGGGATACGACACACGTCGTGGGGATACGACAGGGTTGGTATATTCTGATTTGGTAGTGGAGATGGTTCTCCGTCTTGATTTTGAGAGGTTGGGCTCTGGCAGATTGAGTCGTGGAGGTTTCCCGACTTAGCCATGGGATGTGCATTATCAGATTGAGTCGTCGAGGGTTCTCCGACATAGCTATGAGAGGGTTTGGCATTCCCTGATCCAGTCGTGGAGGGTTCCCGACTGTGTTGTGCTATCTGGGTTTTGGGTATCCGATCTGTTTGATCGTGGATCATAGCCTGCATGTGCCATTTATGAGACAGTTGAGACTGACTAGATACTAGAGCTCGGTGGGGTCGCTCCCCACGAGTACGCTCCGGATGCGTGATGATGATTGAGATAGACAGACTAGGAAGCCCCACGGGGGTGGGCAGGAGCGTTCTTAGTAGTCAGTAGAACGCCCCACGGGGGTGGGCAGGTGCGTTCCTAGTAGTCAGCTTAGGACGCTCCACGAGTAGTGGGCAGGTGCGTTCATAGTAGTCAGTAGGACGCCCCACGTGGCGTGGGCAGGCGCGTTCCTAGACGACAGGCGCGGGCTTGACTGAGCCAGTTTTGTGCCAATCATTGAGATTTGGGATTTGAGAGCACCTCGTGTGCGAGTGGTGCATAGCTTGCTCTTAGATGAGTTTTCCTTTGAGCATGATACTTGAGGCATTTAGTAGTGAGGGCGTATGCATAGCAGGATCATAGTAGAGATTTCCTTGAGCATGTTGTTTTGGCATATTGTGTAGCTCATTTCCTGCTTTCATTTATATATCTATCTGCATACCTATCTTTTGTGCCTCCAGTAGACTTAGTGGGCATACCGTGTATATTGGTGACGGTACCCACTGGGATCTACCTTCTGCAGTAGATCTCTCACCCGCTGCGGTGACAAGTTCCTGAGGTAGCTGTTCCGGTTTGGTTCGCGCGGAGACAGCTGATCGAGGTGAGGACGTGGCTGAGTAGTTCCTTACCAATATTGAGAGTCAGTGGTAGATGTACCCTGTATTGTTTTTATGTTTCCACTTTTGTACTGGACAGTCTGAGAGATTGGTGAGGCTTGTATCTTTTCACATGAGAGACTGTGTATTTTGAGGATTTGTGTATTTGTGGAGATTACATTATATCAGATGTTCAGTGGATTTCTATAGATTTGGTTTTAGTATTATTTTAGCTCTGATACATGTTTTAGCTATAGATCTGACTTGCAGGGTAGACGCTTCGTCTGTGCGGCAGTTTCCGTACAGATGGGGGATCTGTTGGCGAGCCCGGGTCGCAGTTTCGACCCCGGGGCGTGACAGACCCGCCGTGTGCACAAGGTACCCCCAGGTACACACACGGCGTCTACAACAACAAAGTGGAAAGGAAGCAATATACACATCCTACTAGTAATCAGAGCACAACACAACTAAATCTTGCACGAAAGAGAAGAGTAGATAACAACTTTCACACAAGAAGTTAAAATCCAAAATACAAAAGTGGTCTTCTAAATTACAACCTATCTTTGATACATTGGTGGCCTCTATAACAAAAATACACCCACACCTCTCCCACAAAAACAAAAGGAAAGGTGCCTTGTGACCACTTCGAGTGGCGCGACGGGGACAAGCTACCTATGCGACGACCCCTTGCCACGATCCCGTGCCCCTCCCGCTGCGGATGGCTCTGAAAAACAACAACCCAAATGGGGTGAGAACTATTTTACAATAGTTCCCAGTGGGTAAGCCGCCGAGAGAAGCGAAATACACCACTAGGTCAACTGTGGCATAAGATTGTAAAACTGTTGAAATAAAATGCAGATAATAAACAACTGAAGTAAAGTAAAGTACTCTACAACTATCATGCCTCTATGCTCATGTACAAAGTGATGATGATAAGAATCTATCATGTTATCATAATGTCCAACTACAATGAGTAGTATTATTTATGTGGTGTCCAATGTCAAGTTTGCTATCATGTATGTCCAACTACCATGAATGTGATATTCAATGTCAAGTTTAGTTAACATAATCATTTCCTCTTGAAGACTTTCTTTGAGTCTAAGCTTGAGCCACGCCTCATGGTCCCGTGGTTGCACCCCCCAAGGAGCTATGCCAATCCAACGGCGTCCCAATCGGCACCCAATCCCGCACGGCGATCATGATGTCGCAAATGGCCAACTCCGGAGTGCCAGCTTGGAGGGAGCGACTCTACCAAGCATCTACGAATGAGCACAAACGGCAAGCAAGGAAGTCTCGATCATCGTGTCTAAAACACGGAATAGCATCATCGAACTTTAGGTCGGGGTATAGTATCTCAAGTGTCAATGTTTCATATACAATATTAACATTATCTTGCATAATGAAAAAGTAAAACATTTACAAGTTGTCCTCATGTCTCAAACATGGAATCTAACTATTTCATCTTGATTGTACAAGTTTAGAAGTTTTCTACTTGTATCTCACAACACTAGATAGCATTAATGTCATAATGTCCATTTATACATGATCACGTGCTTAACATCTCCCAATAATTCTAGAACAGGTATAGTTATTCTATATTCATATTCAAAAGCTTAAGTTCACGAAAATTCCTATTCAATCCCCTCTTAAAGTGCCCATGCACCTACAATGTTTACCTCTACTACATAGAGTATGAAATTTTCTACACATGAAGGGGTTCAAATGCATGATCATAAATCATGATAAATCAAACGATGCATGTTTAATATAACAACAATGCCCTAAAAGTCTATGGAAGACATAGGGGGAGTTCACCCATTTCGGTGAGGTCAAACCCACCGGATAGTTGCCAAATCCTTGCGAAGGATCCCAACCAATATGCCCACACTTCCTCTTATGCCCTAAGAGAAGTTTCCAAAGGGTTAAAACATCACAAAACCTAATCACAAAATTCCTTAAAAATCATAAGGAAAATAGGTGGAAAATACCTTAGGTTGAGAGATCTTGCTAAATCTAGAAATCCAAACAAGAAAAGCTTCAAAACCAACCTACAAGAGTGTTCTACACCCATAAATTCCACCCCAAAAGCTAGAAATCTAAAAGTCCCAAATAAACCCTAGTTTTCCAAAAACTAGGTTTCCCTACAAAAATCCCAAAAGAAAAGGGAAAAGAAGTGTTTCAAACCTCTTTAAGCTCAAATCCCACTTTGGAATGCAAATGATAGGAACTAGAGCTCCAAACTTCCTTCTCCTTAAAGCCCTTGCCTTTCTTCAAGCTCTTGAAGCAAGCTCCAATGGTGGAGAAGAGAAGGATGAAGAAGAACCCAAGTGGAGAGATGTGTTGGAGAAGGAAATCTAAGAAGAACTCTCCCTCTTTCTCTCTCTAACACTCTCTCTTGCACTCTTCAAATGAGAGGAAAAGAGAAGATAAAGAGGGTTAAAAACCCTAATCAAACAAAATCCCACAAGCCCCCTTCAAGAAATGTAATTACATTTCTTACTGTGCTGCCCAGACCAAAACGGTCCGGACTGCCCCAATACGGTTCGGACCCCGAAGGTGGAATTTCCCAAATTCGCGCGGACAGTCCGGACTGTCCCCGGACGGTCCGGACCCCGAAGCCAAAAACTTTAAATTTTCAAATTTTTCGAAAATTTTCGATTTGCGCCCAAACTCTCCAGAAACCTTCTAGAACCTTCCAGAAGCTTACAAAAACATTCAAAGGGTATCATTCAACCCTTCGTACACTCAAACTTCGCACTTTGCTAAAGTTCAGTGTACTACATTCGCCCCTCCTAAAAAGGAGTTTCGTCTGCTAAACTAGAAGTCAAGTACCTCAATCTCCGACTAAAAAAGATGAGGGAAACGCTCCTGAAGCGCACTCTCCAGCTCCCAAGTAGCCTTGCGATCCTCGTGATTGCTCCAAAGTACCTTCACATAAGGTATCTCGCGATTCCGAAGTTTCTTCACCTCACGAGCCAAAATCCTCACCAGTTGCTCCTCAAAGCTCAAGTCCTCGTGTAGTTCCGACGGGGCGAAGTCCACCACATGAGATGGATCAAAAACATACTTCCGGAGAATCGAAACATGGAACACATTGTGCACTCCCGATAGGTTAGGCGGCAGAGCAAGTCGATAAGCCACCGGGCCGATACGCTCAAAAATCTCAAAAGGTCCAATAAATCGGGGACTTAGCTTCCCTCGGATGCCAAATCTCTTGACTCCTCTAGTTGGCGATACTTTTAGGAGGACATGGTCTCCAACTTGAAATTCCAAATCGCGCCGACGCTTATCTGCGTAACTCTTTTGTCGACTTTGAGCTGAAATCAAACGTTCTCGAGCTAGTCGAACCTTGTCTTCGGCCTCTTGAAGTACATCGGCGCCAAAAATCAATCGTTCTCCCACCTCGCTCCAATGAAGAGGTGATCGGCACTTTCTTCCATAAAGAGCCTCGAATGGCGCCATCTTGATACTTGCTTGATAACTATTGTTATAGGCAAACTCGGCCATCGGTAGATATTGATGCCAACCACTCTGATAATCCAAAACACATGCTCTGAGCATGTCCTCCAAGATTTGTATGGTTCGCTCAGACTGCCCATCACTCTGGGGGTGGAAAGTTGTACTGAAATCCAACTGCGTGCCTAGGGCCTCGTGAAGGCTCCTCCAAAAATGAGATGCGAATCTTGGATCTCGATCGGAAACTATAGAAACAGGCACTCCATGCAATCGCACAATTTCATCAAGGTAAATTTGTGCAAGCTTCTCTCTAGACCAAGTAGTATGGATAGGGATAAAATGAGCAGATTTGGTTAACCTATCCACGATCACCCAAATAGCATCATGCCCAACCTGAGAGCGAGGCAATCCCACAACAAAATCCATGGTGATCCTCTCCCACTTCCACACGGGATGGGTAAACTCTGCAACTTACCTGCGGGAAGTCGGTGCTCGGGATTCACTTGCTGACATGTCAAGCATTGCCTACGGAAAGCATTTTAGGTGGGTTGGAAATTCTTCCAAACTGTATGGAATGCCCTCTAATGCTTCTGTATGCATTTGATCATGTGTCTAGTAGGTTATTTTTACTGTTGATAAATCTGATAGTTGCCTAGAAAATTTCAGAAAATTCGGTAGAACCCCAGATTATTTTTACGGAATCTGTACGGAATTCCTTCCATCTTTTGCACTTGTGCTGTGAGCATGTGGACTTGGCACTGTGCGGAGCAGTGGGTGCACGCGCGCATGCGTGCATGCTGTGAGCGGACGGCGAGGGAGCCGGAGCGCGTCAGATTTTTATTAGAGGACTCGAGAGGATGTTTCGAGCTTCCGGGGATATTTTCCGTGGATCGTGACAGTGCGCGCGCGTGCGGTGCGGTTTTGGGCGTTTCCGGCAGTTTTTGACAGTGAGCGGTGCGGCGCTTCACCGACTTCAACGATTGCATGCGGAAAGCATTCCAGGTGGGTTGGAATTTCTTCAAGCCGTATGGAATGCCTTCTAAAGCTATTGTATGCATGTTGATCATGTTTAGCTTATTATTTCTATAGCTGGTAAATCTGATAGTTACCTAGAAAACCATAGAAAGATATTTATGAGCCCCAGATATTTTTAGCATGATCTAGGGATGATTTGACACAAGACTGCATGATTAGTTGGCATTAGATGGGCATCTGAACCGTTTTAAAAATCGTCGGATCGATTTTAATGAAAACTGAGATTTAAAAATAGTTTGGAATTATTGTGAGCTTCCAGAGAGATTGAGTAGGTTCAGGATGCATATTTTCTCGTGCCAGGGGGCCGAGTGGATTTTTAGAGCTCTGTGGGATGAGTTTCTAGTGTCAGGTGAGTGAGATCCCTTGTGCGATTATTCTAGATCATGGGTTTGCATCTCTGATTTGGTAGTAGAGATGGTACTCCGACTTGGCTTAGAGAGTTTGGGCTCTGGCAGATTGAGTCGTGGAGGTTTCCCGACTTAGCCATGGGATGTGCATTATCAGATTGAGTCGTGGAGGGTTCCCCGACATAGCTGTGAGAGGGTTTGGGCATTCCCTGATCGAGTCGTGGAGGGTTCCCGACTGTGATGTGTTATCTGGGTATTGGGTATCCGATCTGTTTAATCGTGGATCATAGCCTGCATGTGCCATTTATGAGACAGTTGAGACTGACGAGATTCTTGAGCTCGGTGGGGTCGCTCCCCTCGAGTTACGCTCCGGATGCGTGATGATGATTGAGATAGACAGACTAGGACGTCCCACGGGGGTGGGCTGGTGCGTTCCTAGTAGTCAGTTTAGGACGCCCCACGTGGAGTGGGCAGGTGCATTCATAGTAGTCAGTAGGACGCCCCACGTGGAGTGGGCAGGTGCGTTCCTAGATGACGGGCGTGGGCTTGACTGAGCCAGTTTTGGGCAGTCATTGAGATTTGAGTTTGGTGAGCACCTCGTGTGCGAGTCGTGCATAGCTTGCTCTTAGATGAGTTTTCCTTTGAGCATGATACTTGAGGCATTTAGTAGTGAGGGCGTATGCATAGCAGGATCATAGTAGAGATTTCCTTGAGCATGATGTTATGACATATTAGCTGTAGCTCATTTCCTGCTTTTATATATATATATCTATCTGCATACCTATCTGTTGCACCTCTAGTAGACTTAGTGGGCATACCGTGGATATTGGTGACGGTACCCACTGAGATCTACCTTCTGCAGTAGATCTCACACCCGCTGCGGTGACAGGTTTCCTGAGGTTGCTGTTCCGGCTTAGTTCGCGCGGAGACAGCTGATCGAGGTGAGGACGCGGCTGAGTAACTCCTTACCAGTATTGTGAGACAGAGGTTGATGTACCTTGTATTTTATGTTTCCACTTTTGTACTGGACAGTCTGAGAGATTGAGAGGCTTTTGTATTTATTTGACAGCCGGGAGATGTTGTATTGAGGATTATTTTATTTCTATCAGATGTTCTATGGATTTCTGTAGCTACTGGTTTTAGTTTCAGCTCTGATACATGTTTTAGCTATAGATCTGACTTGCAGGGTAGACGCTTCGTCTGTGCGGCAGTTTCCGTACAGATGGCGGATCTGTTGGCGAGCCCGGGTCGCAGTTTCGACCCCGGGGCGTGACAGGCTATGCCTGCAGCCTGTTCTTGTTGATTTGGGTTGTAGGTGTCAATCTTTCGGAATATTCGGCCCTTCATGGAAGTCGATTGGTTTACTCTAGATCATGGGTTGGGCATTTGCTGATTGAGTCGTGGAGGGTTCTCGGACTTATCTATGTTTCTTTGGTCATTGTGAGATCGAGTCGTGGAGGGTTCTCCGACTGAGTGATGGTTATTTGGGTATTTGAGTTTCCGATCTGTTTTATCGTGGATTGTAGCCTGCATGTGCCGATTATTGAGACAGATGAGACACGCTTGAGCTTGGTGGGGTCGCTCCCCTCGAGTTACGCTCCGGATGCGATGGTTATGCCGCCTATTGAGGCCGCCGCGCGTGGTACTGTGATAGTCCAGTTGGACGCCCTACGTAAGTCCCGTCCCAGTGCGGATGAGGTGGCAGTAGGTAGGCGCAGGCTTGACTGAGCCAGTTTTGGCAGTCATTGAGATTTGAGTTATGGTGGGCACCTCGTGAGCGAGTGGATGCATAGCATGTTCTTAGACGAGTTTTCCTTTGAGCATGGTACCTGAGGCATATTAGCAGTGGCGAGTGTATGTATAGCATGTTCATAGTAGAGTTTTCCTTTGAGCATGATGTTTGAGACATATTAGCTGAACAAGAACGCTGATGACACTCAACAGCCACCATGCCTCCATCTAAATGCTCAAGAGGGGAGAATCAAAGAATGGTATGCAACCACTAGCACATGAAGTGCACAATCGACCCAATCGAGCTGACTGCCACATATGGTCCAGTCAACCTGCGCCCACCTACAACCATCTCCCGCTGACAGGCAGGAATCATGTAGGGCGTCCAAACGGACTAACTCGCTATCGAGTAGTGGCTCATGCAGGCTATAGTCAAAATCCACGCTCTCTCTCTCAGAACGGATAGTCTCAAGATCACCAACCTCTCGCACAACGGTCGACTAACTCACAACGACCTCGGGACCACCGTCAATCCCCAAACGGTTCCCAACAACACTAGCACTGGTCTAAACACAGCTACTAGACTCCACTCGGTCCCCAAGACACTAGTGCAACAATAAAGTAAATGCCTGTAATGACCCAATCGATAGACCAGTAATCACTGGCACTGCCTGCTATGCCTGCCAAATCGTGTATGCCAGCCTACGCATAACACCGATAGGGGATAGGAGCCTCAAGGACTCAAAGTCTGTATATCGGGCACTCCGGAGTGGCGCTCGAGGGGAGCGACCCACACGAGTAAAATGCCTGAGTAATAAGTATCATAGGAGAATAAGTCCGCAAGACTGGATCATGACACTGATCAAAGTGGGAAAGCCCAACCACTAAAGAAAGCCTCGGTCCTCAATCGGATGCAAAAGTACTCAAATAGTGACAAACTCTGTCCACTAGAGAAATCAGATACCCAATCTGGTGCATAAATAAATATCCGGTCAACCGCCCAAAGTCCGCGGTCACCGCAGAACCCTGCCAACCGCAGTCCAGCACAACCCGTCCCTGACAGCAATGTCCCGGCTACACTACCCCAGACCGCTGCTCGCACCCGAGCAACACAGACCGCCTGACTAATAAAGAAGGAGAAAAGGATAACATGGTTTCTCCTAAGTCAAGTTCCAATATGTAGTGCAGCAGTAAAAGATGGCCTAACTACATGTCCATACAAGCATGCTTTTGTCCTCAGAAACGATAAAAGTGGGTGAAACATATATTAGCAAAGCATGCTAAAGTATTCCTACTATGATATACCAATCTCACACAAGTAGGCCATTCCTTGCTTACCTCTCGCTCATATCAGTTGTACATCAAATATGCCTGCTATCAGTCATAGAGGGGTGACATCCCCACAAGTGCACTTACATTCACCATAACGTAAAAACCTTATCAATATTAAGCTTACCCACCTGAAGTGCTCAATCTAAGGCAAACCTGGGGTCGGTGAAGAGCGTGGCCACTTGCAGGCACGATCCGCTAAACCCGTATCCACGGTACATGTCGCGCAAACCTCGGCTCCTAGCAGTGCTCCAAAAACACTTGCGAACCTTCCTGGGTACAACAAAAGGTCCAAAGTTACACTTTTATTCCAAAATATCCAAGTACATACGAATCTGTTGGAACAGTCCAAAAGATGCGGATTTTTCACCTGCAGCAAGAACTCAGAAAAATCCAACAAAAATACTGTCGCGATCCTCGCGTCGAGACCTTCGAAACGGATACCTGCACGTCCAATTCCGAGTCCCGTAGGCCGAGTTACAAATTCCACAATACAGGGTGCACACAACCTCACAACAACACATCTGTAATACTCTGCACAGTAAAGGGGGAAGAAGTATACCTTCGGGCAAGTCTCAGAAAATTCCTTGAAAAATACGACGGTAATCCTTGCGACACGTAGATGTAAAAAGTGCATAGGCACGCCTCAATTCGATGCCCGGATGCGGAGATATCGCCAAATCATCGAACCGCTATCCAAATCTCAACCACTGCAAAAGAGTCACGGAAAGCTTGGAAAAACTCCTCGAAAAGTGCGAAACGAGGGAAAGCTGAAAATACCTAGATCGTAGCTCTGTCCGTCGCGGATCCAACGGGGCAAGAATCGCTCGAAAAGGTGGTCGGAGTAGGCCGGGGGAGTCCTCGCACCGAAACGCGACGAAGAAGATCACAAATGAACGAGCGTCGCACCGCGCCGTAAAAATGGAAACCTCGAGAAGCGTGCCACATAAAATCCTAGAAGTCCACGGAAGGAAGCAGCACTGCACGGGGATCATCTTTGCTGAAGGCATCGTGGCGAGGGGAGGCTCGGAAATGCCGGAAAAAGGGGAGAAGAAGCGGCTCGGATCGCTTAAATAGGCTCCGAAAACAAATCAAAAAATGACGGATATGTCGCGGTTTCGGGCCCCCGAATTGATTCGGGCTGCTACAGTGTTGGGCCCGGCCTAACACTGTGCGGGTCCGAATCGCCAATGGGCCTCCACGTTGCCCGACAACCGGCAAACAGCCGTGCGGGGCCATCCACCGCACGACGCGTGGCCCAGCACGGTGTCGACACGTGGCGCTGCAAATGCGCGGGAAGCCGCGGTCAGCGTGCCTGCGCTCTCTGCCAGGCACGCGCCCTTAGACGAGCCACACCAGCTCGGTGCACCGAGCGCGCTACACCGCACCTACCGCAAGCCGCCACGTGTCCACCCTCCGGTGCACGCCGGTGCCGTGGACCCCGCGCGCCTGCCCGCGCCCCCGCACCTGCCCGCGGTCGCTCCGCCGCCTGCCCGAGCCCGCGCCGCCGCGCTCCGCCGCTGCCCGCCGCCGCCGACGCTGCCCCCGACCGCCGAAACAGTGTCTATTGCCTCAAAAACCGTGCGCGTCAACCGGGCTCCGAAAAATACAAGTAGGTAGTCCATTTTCATCGTTTTCGCACGCTGAATCCAAATCCGCTGTCCGTTTTGCCAAATTCCAACTCTAAAAATTGCCGAAGGCATCCGGAAAGGTGTTCTTTTGTCCAAACTTCGCGCTGAGCCCAATTTTAATATACATTGCGCGCGAAACCACTTCTAAACATTCGACGGGTCCTCTAACTACTCTCGTGATCCATTTAACACACCGAGTCCATCACTAGTGTCCAGTTGGTGCACAAACGCCACCGACACGCCACATAGGCCTCCAGGAGCTGCTGGTCAACCAGTAATCTCGTCATGGGGATCCGGGTCCTCACAGTTTTCCTTTGAGCATGATGTTTGAGACATATTAGCTGTAGTTCTTTTCCAGCTTTCCTATTATCTATCTGCATACCTATCTGTTTTGCCTCCAATAGACTTAGTGGGCATACCGTGGATATTGGTGACGGTACCCACTGGAAACTACCTTCTGCAGTAGTTCTCACACCCTCTGCGATGACAGGTTTCCAGAGGTTGCTGTTCCGGCTTGTGTTCGTGTGGAGACAGCTGATCGAGGTAAGGGCGTGACCGAGTAGTTCCTTGCCAGCATTTGAGAGTCAGAGGTAGATGTACGCTGTATTTTTCTGTTTCCACTTTTGTACTGGACAGTTTGAGAGATTTGTATTGTATTTATTTTACATAGGGAGAGAGACTATGTATTGAGGATTTATTTATATTCAGATGTTCAGTTATGATTTCTGTAGCTACTAGTTTTATTTCCGCTCTGATACATGTTTAGCTATAGATCTGACTTGCAAGGTAGACGCTTCGTCTGTGCGGGGATTTTCGTACAGATGGCGGATCTGTTGGCGAGCTCGGGTCACAGTTTCGACCCCGGGGCGTGATATCCGGTATGGCAAAGATACAATTAATTTTGAAATTTGGTATCCTATGGGCACATCGCTCGACATAATAGGATATTCAGATGCCGATTGGGCTGGATCGGTGGATGATCGAAAAAGCACTAGTGGAGCATGCTTTTATCTTGGTCATTGTCTTGTTGCATGGCATAGTAAAAAGTAAAACTGTATTGCTCTTTTCCTGTCGTGGAGAAGAAGCAGGGGAGAGGGCTCCAATATATAGACCAAGGTGAAGGGTAACCCCAAAGAGAAGTGAATTTACCTTAATGCCCTTTAAAAATCCAAGTCAGCACTTAATTAAGAGCTCCCTGTGTGCTGGGTACCGGTACCCCATGCTGGGTACCGGTACTAAAGCAATTAGTTCCGGAACCAGATGTTGGGTTCCGGAACACAGCAAGCAGTTCCGGAACCCAAACCTTGGTTGTGACGCCCCATTTCCCAGGGCGTCACCCATCCTAGAACTACTCTAGCTCTAGCACGCTTAACTCTCATAACCTCTTGGATCTTGCTACTATCCAAAATGCTATAGCCGGGTTAAGAGATTTAGTCCTATTATATCATTTATATATAGGACTAATCCAAATTCCGGGGGTGTCACATTCTTTCCCCCTTTAAGCCCTGACGTCCACGTCAGGCTCAAGCACACTCACAAGCACCAGGCGATGTGAGACTAGTCTCGCTAGCCTTAGCCGACCTTATGGGGAGCTGCACTCCACCCACAACGGTCATTAGTCGGGGAGCCTCGCTCTACCCGCTATATAACCCTGGCTCAGCCGAGGCTCATCTCACATTTCCGACTGGTGAATGGCTCTGATACCAACTGCGACGCCCCACTTCCCAGGGGGTCACCCATCCTAGAACTACTCTAGCTCTAGCTCGCTTAACTCTCATAACCTCTTGGATCTTGCAACCATCCAAAATGCTATAGCCGGGTTAAGAGATTTAATCCTATTATATCATTTATATATAGGACTAATCCAAATTCCGGGGGTGTCACATTGGTTCCGGAACTCATGGTTCCAAATGCAGAATTTCGGCTGAAGCTTCCAAAAATCCTCGCCAACAGCTCACTTTCTGTTCCGGAAGCTTCCGCATCACTCTGAAATCTCCCGAACCCCTCTGTAAACATAAAGTACACTTGACCAAAGCTTTTCCCACTCACAAAGCTCGACTGTGGAGTCGGTGTGCTCAATCCAACAATCCGGCATTCTCACAAGAAAATCCTCACTTGCATTCTTTACTCATTTTCTTCTCCCGTTCCTTTTCTCAATTCCAAAGCGGGTTACAATGAATTATCTAATATCTTTAATTGCCAACTCCAACCCACTTTTCACCTTCAGGGCCTCCGCATCAGTCCGAATCCACCCGAACTCCGCTGTAACCTGAAAATACACGTGTTCCAACACTTTCCAATTTTCTGCGCACAACCGCGGAGTCGGTTCACTATCCAATCTAATACTCTACAAGTACACAATGCCCCGAAATCACTAATTCAAACTGGGCTTCCAATTTCGACGCTGCTAACACACTTTTCTTCCCAAAGGATTCTGCGTCGATCCGGAACAATCAGAACTCATCTGTAAACCCAAATGGAACACGCCCAAGGTGATTTCTCCGTACCACGCCATATTGCGAGGTCGGTGCACTCTACAAAGTTCCCGTACTCTACATTCGACCTCCTCTCGACCAGCACCAGTAGCATCAACACCAACACCAACAGCAACAGCATCACCAGCAGCAGCAACAGCACCAGCACCAGCAGCGCCAGGAAATTTTGAGACTTCAGAGGATGAAGCCTCAATGACTTTAATTCACCGAAAGTAACAAAGGCTCTATTCTGAACAGGAACGGATTACTCTTGAACAGGAGCGGATCTCTCTTGACTTACAGTGTATCACGGCAATTCAACATGACTTGAAGAAGAAATACTCTACGATAACAAAGTTGGTCAAGAAAATTTTTGCTAAACTTGGATGTAGCAGCTCCGAAGGATCCGATTCATACTAAATTTGGTGATTTTGACTTCGGTTTTTTTTTCTTTCCTAACAGTTTTTCTCTTGCAGGTTTAACTTTTGTTTTCATTTCCATTTTTAACCTGTCTTCCCGACTATTTGTCACGCCCCGGGTCGAAACTGCGACCCGGGCTCGCCAACAGATCCACCGCCCATACGGGAAGCCCCGTATAGACGTAGCGTCTAACCTGCAAAAGAATCATCTATACTATACAGATATCAGAGCTGAAAGGTAATTGCAGAATAAAATAAATACAACTGTAGAAATATACAACCCAAGTCCTCACCTAAATACATATATCTCTCAAAAATTGGTAAGAGTACAACTCAATCCTCACTACATGATCACTCAACATGAACTCTCAAAATGTAAGGGGGTACATCTACTCTCAGGACGACAACTGGTAGGGATCTATCTCGCGACTCCCTTACCTCGATCAGCCGGATCAGCAACAGGTGCAGCAGGAACAGGAGTAGAAGTCCCTGGGGAAAAGACACCACGACGGGTGTGAGAACTACATCCCACAGTAGTTCTCAGTGGGTGCCGCCAACAAGCCCGACGGTCTGCCCACTAAGTCTACTAGAGGCATAAAGTAACATATGCAGTGCTGTAAGGAAAAGCTGGAAAAGTAAAATCTACAGCTACTATGCCTCTATCTAGATGCTCAAGGAGTGGAACGGAAAGGACATGATGCTACAACAAGCTCTCAACTCAAATCACCCAATCTAAACTGACTGCCTCCTCGGGTCCAGTCAAACCTGCGCCTACCTACTGCCGTTACATCCCGGAGGACCGGACTTACGTAGGGCGTCCGTGACTGCCAAAACTGGCCCAGCGTAAGCCTACCCGGCACGTGCACAGACCCGCCGTGTGCACAAGGTACCCCCCGGTACACACAAGGCGTCTACAACAACCAAGCGGAAAGGAAGCAATATACACATCCTACTAGTAATCAGAGCACAACAGAACTAATCTATACATCAAAGAGGAAAGTAGATAACAACTAACATACAAGAAGTTAAAATCCAATATACAAATTTGGTCCCTTCAAATACAACTTATCAAAATACATGGGTGGTTTCTATGCCAAAATACACTGACACCTCTCCAAGAAAACAAAAGAAAAGGTGCCCCGCAACCATCTCGAGTGGTGCGACGGGGATCAGCTAGCTATGCGATAACCCCTTGCCACGGTCCCGAGCCCCTCCCGCTGCGGATGGCTCTGAAAAACAACAACCCAAATGGGGTGAGAACTATTAATCAATAGTTCCCAGTGGGTAAGCCGCCGAGAGAAGCGAATTACACCACTAGGTCAACTGAGGCATAAGATATTATAACTGCTGAAATAAAATGCAGGTAATAAACAACTGGAGTAAAGTAAAGTACTCTACTACTATCATGCCTCTATGCTCATGTACAAAGTAATGATGATATGAATCTATCATGTTATCATAATGTCCAACTACAATGAGTAGTATTATTTATGTGGTGTCCAATGTCAAGTTTGTTATCATGTATGCCCAACTACCATGAATGTATCATCTAAGTGATATTTCAATGTCAAGTTTAGTTAACTTAATACTTTTCTCTTGAAGACTTTCTTTGAGTCTAAGCTTGAGCCAAGCCTCATGGTCCCGTGGTGGCACCCCCCAAGGAGCTATGCCAATCCAACGGCGTCCCAATCGGCACCCAATCCCGCACGGCGATCATACTGTCGGAAATGGCCAACTCCGGAGTGCCGGCTTGGAGGGAGCGACCCTACCAAGCATGTGCGAATGAGCACAAACGGCAAGCAAGCAAGTCTCGATCATCGTGTCTGAAACACGGAATAGCAGGTCATCGTGTCTAAAACACGGAAAAGCATCATCGACCTTTAGGTCGGGGTATAGTATTTCAAGTGTCAATGTTTCATATACAATATTAACATTATCTTGCATAATGAAAGAGTAAAACATTTACAAGTTGTCCTCATGTCTCAAACATGGAATCTGACTATTTCATCTTGATTGTACAAGTTTAGAAGTTTTCTACTTGTATCTCACAACACTAGATGGCCCTAATGTCAAAATGTCCAATTACACATGATCATATGCATAACATATCTCAATAATTCTATAACATGTATAGTTATTCTCTATTCGTATCCAAAAGCTTAAGTTCACGAAAATTCCTATTCAACCCCCCCTCAAAGTGCCCATGCACCTACAATGTTTACCTCTACTACATAGAGTATGAATTTTTCTACACATGAAGGGGTTCAAATGCATGATCATAAATCATGATAAATCAAACGATGCATATTTAATATAACAATGATGCCCTAAAAGTCTATAGAAGACATAGGGGGAGTTCACCCATTTCGGTGAGGTCAGACCCACCGGAAGGTTGCCAAATCCTTATGAAGGATCCTTACCAAGAAGCCCACACTTCCTCTTATGCCCTAAGAGAAGTTTCCAAAGGGTTAAAACATCACAAAACCCTAATCACAAAATCCCTTAAAATTATAAGGAAAATAGGTGGAAAATACCTTAGGTTGGGAAATCTTGCTAAATCTCGAAATCCAAACAAGAAAAGTTTCAAAACCAACCTACAAGAGTGTTCTACACCCATCAATTCCACCCCAAAAGCTATAGGTCAAAACGCCCCAAAATAAACCCTAGTTTTCCAAAAAACTAGGTTTTCCTTCAAAAATCCCAAAAGAAATGAAAAAGAAGTGTTCTAAACCTCTTTGAGCTTGAATCCCACCTTGGAAAAGCAAAAGATAGGCACAAGAGCTCCAAACTTCCTTCTTCTCCAAGTTCTAGCCTTCCTCCAAGCTCTTGTAGCAAGCTTCAATGGTGGAGAAGAGGAGGTTGAAGAAGGACCCAAGTAGAGAGAGGTGTTGGAGAAGGAAATCCAAGATCTCTTCCTCTCTCTCTCTCTCTCTCTCTAGCACTTTCTCTTCCTCTCTCCAAAAATGAGAGGAAAAGAGAAGTGACGAGGGTTAAAAACCCTCGTGTAACAAAAGCCAAAAAGCCCCTTGCAAGAAACGTTATTTCGTTTCTTACTGTGCTGTCCAGACCCGCACGATCCAAATTGCCCTATCCGATCCGGATCCCGAACGTGGAATTTCCAGTTTCGCGCGGACGATCCGGATTGCGCCTATCCGATCCGGATCCCGAAGCCAAAAACCCCAAAAAATCAAAATTTGCGAAAATTTCCGATTTGCGCCCAAACTCTCCGGAAACCTTCTAGAACCTTCCGGAAGCTTACAAAAACATTCTAAGGGTATCATTCAACCCTCCACACACTCGAACTTCGCAATTTGCTAAAGTTCAGTGTACTACAGATGAAAAGTGTGTTAGCAGCGTCAAACTTGGAAGCCCAGTATGAATCAGTGATTTCAGGGCATTGTGTACTTGTAGAGTATTGGATTGGATAGGGAACCGACTCCGCGGTTGTGCGCAGAAATTTGGTAAGTGTTGGAACGTGTGTATTTTTAGGTTACAGCGGATGTCGGGAGGTTTCGGCTTGATGTGGAGGCCCCGAAGACGAAAAGTGAGTTGGAGTTGGCAATTAAAGGAATTAGATAATTCATTGTAACCCGCTTTGGAATTGAGAAAAGGAACGGGAAAAGAAAATGAGTAGAGAATACAAGTGAGGTTTTCTTGTGAGTATGCCGGATTGTTGGATTGAGCACACCGACTCCACCGTTGAGCTTTTGAGTGGGAAAAAGCTTGGACCATGTGTACTTTATGTTTACAGAGGGGTTCGGGAGATTTTAGAGTGATGCGGAAGCTTCCGGGGCAGAAAGCGAGTTGTCGGCGAGGAAACCGAAGCTTCAGACTTCGGATTTTGGCATTTGGAAGCTGAGTTCCGGAACAGGGGATTTGGTTCCGGAACTAAGTATTGTGTTCCGGAACCAATGAGAGAGTTCCGGAACTAATGGGTTGGTACCGGTACCCAATTAGTGGTACCGGTACCCAGTGTCATATTTAGCCCAGTTTGAGCAGGTTTCGAATTTTTAGTGAGGGGCACGATGGTCTTTTCACCTCCCAAGATTTTTATCCCTCGCCATCCTCTATTTAGAGCCCCCCCTGCGCCTATCTTCTTCTCGTGGACAACCAGAGAAAGAAAGAAAGAAAGGAAAAGAGAGTAAGTAAGGAAAAGAAAAGAGAAGAAGAAAAGAGAGTGAGAGAGGTTGAGAGGGAAAGTGCTGTGGTTTTCCTGCTGCTTGGAGTTGGACGGAGCCGCGCGCGCGTCGGCCGCATGTCAGGTAAGTCGGCTGATTCTTCGAGTTGGAACTGTCACGCCCCGGGGGTCTCGCTCAGCGGAAAAGAAAGAGTTGTTAGTTTGAATCCCCTTTTTTTTTTTTTTTTTTTTGAAATTCGGTCCTCCCCGGCACGTGCCCAGATCCGCCGCATATACAGATTTACTCGAAAATCGGGCAGAGTCTCCTCTGTATATGCACGGCGTCGCGGCTATTACAACATCTCAACACAAGCATTCAGTTAATCACAACAGTTCGATATTCAACCAACAATGCAAACTAAATAGAATACCCGTCGCCAGTCAAGTTGAAAGGATAAACTCACAGTTTTGAAAACAGGTCCACACGACCCAAGGTTCTGAAAACGGTTTGGAAAGATGCCATAAATCCACAGGGTTTGGAAACAGGTCCACACGACCCGAGGTTTTGAAAACAGTTTAGAAATCCCATAAATCCACATGGTTTGGAAAACGGGTCCACACGACCCCATATTTTTGAAAGATAGTTTTCGAAGTTCCTTTTTCTTTTCTAGTTATTTTGCTTTGGAAAACGGCCGAATGGGGATAATAAAAGAACCATAATATCAAATCCAAAACACCGGTAATCAACATCCACACCGACCCCACAAGGGTATCGCGAACCACACCGTAGTCTACAGCACCAAATGAAATGCAAGGAAAAGTAAAGGAGATACAGACTAGGGCTCCTCACTGCCCGACCACTCCTGCCTCGACCTCACCGTCGTCTACCGCTCACCCCTGGAAGAACCTGTCACGGAGTGGGTAGTCAGTGACAAGTAATAGTAATAATAAGCAAGAAAGAAAAGCCAAACCCAACTGTAAGACTATCCGGAGCAACCACTCCGCTCACTGGACGAGTAACACGTGAACACCTGCAATACCTATAATACCTGTAGCACCTATGCACCATGATCTCGTCGGGCACCTACCCCGACAGATCGCACCGCTCACACCTTGGGGCACCTGACCTCGTCGGACACCTATCCCGACAGGTCACACCTCTCCCCCCCCTTTTGATGCCTCAAACCCCACACCTACGGGGGCCCCCACTACCTCACCTCGTGGGTTTACACGGGTCGAAGACCGCTTTCCCGGAAAAGAGCACCCTTTGCGGTGGCCAGACCGCGGGTGCGCGTGTCGCAACTACGAGCATAAAACCAATATACAGGATAATACCGCAAACACTAGAGACCGTTAGCATTAGTACGGATAACATGCAATTAGTAACCTTCCAACAACATTGACACTATGCTAAGCCTCAAATAAAAACCCAAAAGTAGGCCCAAGAACAGAACCACAGCATTTTAAACCAGTGGGTACTACACCACTCACCTTTTAAAAAACGAGTTTCGTCCCCGAAACTCAATCCTGGTTCGCGGTGAAAAGATAGGGGTAGCCCTCCCTCATCTTTGACTCCAGCTCCCACGTTGCTTCCCGCTCCTCGTGGTTGCTCCAGAGCACCTTCACGTAGGGGATGACTCGGTTTCGAAGCGTCTTGCTCTCTCTTGCTAGGATTCGCACCGGGGTTTCCTCGAAGCTTAGGTCCTCCTTCAGTTCGAGTGTCGAGACGTCCAGGACATGCGATGGGTCGGGGAGGTATTTCTTGAGCATCGAAACGTGGAACACGTCGTGGACCCGGCTGAGGTTCGGCGGTAGGGCAAGGAGGTAAGCCACTGGGCCAATGCGCTCCAGGATCTCGAACGGCCCCACAAACCGTGGGCTCAGCTTGCCTTTGAGCCCGAAGCGCTTGATTCCTCTGGACGGCGAGACCCGCAGAAACACGTGTTCTCCCACCTGGAACTCTAGGTCGCGGCGTCTCCGATCCGTGTAGCTCTTTTGCCGACTCTGGGCGGTCAGTAGGCGCTTCCTGATAAGGCGTACCTTCTCTTCAGTTTCTTCCACCAAGTCGGGTCCCAAGAACTTCCGTTCTCCTAAGTCGTCCCAACAGATCGGGGATCGGCAGCGTCTGCCGTATAAGGCCTCGTAGGGTGCCATCTGGATGCTGGCCTGGTAGCTGTGTTGTAGGCGAATTCGACGAGGGGCAGGTAACGCTCCCAACCGACCCCCCAGTCTAGCACACAGGCTCGCAGCAGGTCCTCCAGCGTCTGGATCACTCGCTCCGACTGTCCGTCCGTCTGCAGGTGGAAGGCCGTGCTGAACTGTAGTTTGGTCCCCAAGGCCTGCTGTAGGCTCTGCCAAAACTTCGAAACAAAGCGTGTGTCTCTATCTGATGTGATCGATGCCGGCACTCCATGCAGTCTCACAATCTCGCTGAGGTAGACTTGTGCCAACTGCTCTCTGGTCCAGGTTGTGTGAATGGGTAGGAAGTGCGCTGGCTTGGTTAGCCGGTCAACAATGACCCAGATTGCGTCGTGCCCCTGCTGTGAACGTGGGAATCCAGTGACGAAGTCCATGGTGATCTAATCCCACTTCCACTCCGGTACCAGTAAGGGCTGTAGCTTTCCCGCCAGCCGCTGATGCTCTGCCTTTATCTGCTGACAAACCAGGCAATGCGCAACATGATGAGTCACATCCCCCTTTAGCTTGGGCCACCAGAAAGTCTGCTTGAGGTCCCTGTACATCTTCGTACCCCCCGGATGTGCCGCATAAGGGGCGCGGTGTGCCTCAGCTAGGATTTCCTCCTTCAATTCCGGGGTATCCGGCATGCAGATCCGCCCGCGGAACCGTAGAGTGCCGTTGTCTTCCACTGAAAAGTCACCTTCTTGATCCGGCGAGATCTTGTCTCGTACAAGCTGTAAGTACGAGTCCGCCTGCTGTCCCTCTCGAATTCTCTCGAACAGCGTCGGCTTTACCACCAAAGCCAACAGTTGTGCAACTGTGCCCATTGGTACCACCTCCAACTTCAATCGCGAGAATTCCGCGATCAAAGTGCTCTGCTATCGCGCGTGCCGTCGTCTCTTCTGGTTGCCCCTTCCTGCTCAAAGCGTCCGCCACTACGTTTGCTTTCCCGGGGTGGTACTGGATTGTTAGATCGTAATCCTTCAATAGTTCAAGCCACCGCCTCTGCCGCAAGTTTAGTTCCTTCTGGGTGAACAGGTACTTAAGGCTTTGGTGGTCAGAGAAAACGTTACAGTGGACACCAAAGAGGTAGTGTCTCCATAACTTCAGAACAAAGACCACTGCAGCCAGTTCCAAATCGTGTATCGGGTAATTCTTTTCGTAATCTTTCAGCTGCCTGGAAGCATAGGCTATTACTTTTCCCTGTTGCATCAATACACCCCCAAGGCCGATCCTCGATGCGTCGCAGTACACCTCAAAGTCCTCTCCGGGTGTTGGTAGTACAAGAATTGGTGCCCTGGTTAGCCTTCTTTTGAGTTCTTCGAAGCTCTCCTGGCATTGTGTCGACCACACAAACTTTTCTCCTTTCCTAGTCAACCGGTTCAGGGGGGCGGCTATCTTCGAGAAGCCCTCGACAAAGCGTCGGTAGTACCCAGCAAGGCCCAAGAAACTGCGGATCTCCGTTACCGTAGTTGGTGGCTGCCAGGCTGTTACGGATTCCACCTTCTTGGGATCCACGGCGATTCCCTTTGCCGAGATCACGTGCCCTAAAAAGCCCACCTCACGTAGCCAGAATTCACACTTCTTGAGCTTAGCGAACAACTCGTGGTCCCTGAGGGTTTGGAGGATTATTTGCAGATGCTGCTCGTGCTCCTCGTCAGTGGGTGAATAGATCAGTATGTCGTCGATGAAGACCACTACGAACCGGTCTAGGAAGGGCCTGAAAATTCGGTTCATCATATCCATGAAGACGGCGGGGGCGTTCGTAAGCCCGAAAGGCATAACCGTAAATTCGTAGTGGCCATACCGGGTCCGGAAGGCGGTCCTTGGAATGTCCTCGTTCCGAACCCGAAGCTGGTGGTAACCCGATTGCAGATCAATCTTTGAGAAGACCGTCGCTCCCCGCAGTTGGTCGAAGAGGTCGTCGATTCTAGGCATGGGGTACTTGTTCTTCACCGTAACTTTGTTTATCCCTCTGTAGTCGATGCAGAGTCGTAGGCTTCCATCCTTCTTCCACACAAAGAGCACCGGTGCGCCCCAGGGTGACACACTCGGTCTGATGAACCCTTTGTCCAAGAGATCCTCCAGCTGCGCCTTAAGCTCCATCAACTCCGCGAAAGCCATTCGGTACGGCGCCTTCGTAATCGGCTGCGTGCCCGGTAGCAGTTCAATCGGGAACACCACCTCTCGCTCGGGGGGCATCCCGGGTAGTTCCGTCGGGAAAACATCGGGAAAGTCCCTTACTACCGGGATGTCTGACGGCGCCCCCGAGGGTCGGGTGGCCATGTCCACCGACGCCAAGTAGGCCACGCACCCACCCTCTACCAATCTCCTGGCTCGTGCCGCTGAGATGACCGCTGGGAAGGAGATGCTCTTGCACGCCAGATACGTATTTTTAGGGAAGCTTGGTTCTTGAAGTTGCACCATCCGTTTCTCGCAGTCGATAAGCGCTTGGTACCTTGAGAGCCAATCCATGCCCAAAACAATGTCGTACTCCTTCAGGGGAATTACCACCAAGTCCCAAGGGCAAGGCAGTCGCCCTAGCTTAATTGGGCAGGTGGCCACCAAGCTGGTCGCCTCCAGTGTCCCACCCGCCGTCTGGACCGTCATTCGGTTTTGGAGAGGTGTCTCCCCAAGGTCATGCATAAACACGTAATCACAAGAAATGAACGAGTGTGTTGCTCCGGTATCAAAGAGGGTCCTAGCTCGGGAATTTGAAACAGAAGTAATACCTGCAAGCACGTCCTCCGGCCTGTCCGTCTCTTGGTGGGCAATTGAATAAACTCGCCCGCCCGGTTGAGGTTGCCTTGCCTCCTCGCGTCGCGGTGCCGGAGGCCTAGAGGTCGACCCCATAGGAGCTTTCCCCCGCCCTGAGAACTGTGTCGAAGGCGTGGATGCGGTAGAGGAGGCTGATCCCAAGGTTAGGGGGCAGTTGCGGCGGAAGTGCCCCTGCTTGCCGCAGCGGAAGCAATGATCGACTCTCTGGGGGCAGTCTAGCACTTGATGTGCCCCCCCGCAGATTACACAAGGCCTGTCCCCCGGCCTCGGTCCTCCTGCAGGTGCGCTCCGGGATCCTGACTGTGGTCTCCACCGCTTGGGGGGTCGGCTCCCACTGTAAGAACCCCCCCCCAACGTACGGTTGTTGCTGCTTCTTTTCCTCGTGCCGCACCGGGGCCTCCCTCTTGGCGCGTGTAACTGCGAACCCGCGCTCGACCACAGTGGCCCGGTCGACCACTTGTTGGAACGTGTGCAAATCGGCTGCCTGTACCACTTGGAAGATGTCACTCCGTAAACCATCCACGAAAAGTTGCGCCTTGTGGGCTTCGTCCCTTTTGAAGAAAGGGACGCAGTTCGCCAATCGCACAAAACCGCGCTGATATTCCATAACTGTCTTGCTCCCCTGCTGGATGTGATTCAGTCGTCCTCCAGTTTCTTTTTGACGCTGTTGGTAAAGAAAGCCCCAAACAGCTCCTGCTTAAATGTCGTCCATGATGGAAGCACGGTGCTCTTGGTTGGGTCGGGGCGCACCGTCTTCCACCACAAGCGGGCGTTTCCCCCCAGGCAGTGCACCGCTAGGGGGACCCGCTCACAGTCCTCCATGAGCAAGTCTTCAAATAGCTTTTCCATCGATCCTACCCAGTCCTCGACGACCCAAGGATCGGTCGTTTCTCCCTCGAACACGGGTAGATCGTATTTCTTGAAATCCGCCAGGTTGGCTCGTACCCGCTCCCGCTCCATCAGTGAAGTTGTCCCCTCTCCCGCGGCGGCAGCGGCCACGATAGGAACGGGTGCCACCAAAGTCTCCCCCGAGGTACCCCCGCCAAGGGCCCCCGGAGCCGGCCCCGTGGACGCTGCTGGGGGTGCTGCTACCGGCGTCGTCGTCTGGGCTGATGCCATCCCGGCCGCTGCTGTCGGCGGAGGGGCCATTCCTGCCCCTGTCCCCGTCACTTGCGGTACTGCCGTTGGCGCGGTTAGCCCCTGTGGAAGGGCCGGTGCGACCGTCGCCGTCGCGGCCGGGAGCCGCTGCGTCAACTGACGCACATGATCGGTGAGAGTCGCCAGTTGTCCCGCCATCTCTCGCAGTTGTTGCCGCAGGAGTTGGTTCTCCGCGGCCGTCGATGCCGTCGCATCTGCCCCCTCGTCCCCGGCCGACGCTCTGGTTCGGACCATCGTCTGTACACACATGCAACCAAAACATTAGTCCTAGTCCCTGCTAGAACACAGCCCTACATCGAGAGAGAAGAAACTACACTTTCCCCCTCCCTCCCCCGATCACTCACGTCCGGCACCCCTATGTCCTACACATTTCATTTACTCGAAACTACGTGTGGTATTACCGTGGATGTTGGACCTTCGCTGTTGTGATTAAAAGAAAACCTCTCTGATACCATCTTAATCTGTCACGCCCCGGGGGTCTCGCTCAGCGGAAAAGAAAGAGTTGTTAGTTTGAATCCCCTTTTTTTTTTTTTTTGAAATTCGGTCCTCCCCGGCACGTGCCCAGATCCGCCGCATATACAGATTTACTCGAAAATCGGGCAGAGTCTCCTCTGTATATGCACGGCATCGCGGCTATTACAACATCTCAACACAAGCATTCAGTTAATCACAACAGTTCGATATTCAACCAACAATGCAAACTAAATAGAATGCCCGTCGCCAGTCAAGTTGAAAGGATAAACTCACAGTTTTGAAAACAGGTCCACACGACCCAAGGTTCTAAAAACGGTTTGGAAAGATGCCATAAATCCACAGGGTTTGGAAACAGGTCCACACAACCCGAGGTTTTGAAAACAGTTTAGAAATCCCATAAATCCACATGGTTTGGAAAACGGGTCCACACGACCCCATATTTTTGAAAGATAGTTTTCGAAGTTCCTTTTTCTTTTCTAGTTATTTTGCTTTGGAAAACGGCCGAACAGGGATAATAAAAGAACCATAATATCAAATCCAAAACACCGGTAATCAACATCCACACCGACCCCACAAGGGTATCGCGAACCACACCGTAGTCTACAGTACCAAATGAAATGCAAGGAAAAGTAAAGGAGATACAGACTAGGGCTCCTCACTGCCCGACCACTCCTGCCTCGACCTCACCGTCGTCTACCGCTCACCCCTGGAAGAACCTGTCACGGAGTGGGTAGTCAGTGACAAGTAATAGTAATAATAAGCAAGAAAGAAAAGCCAAACCCAACTGTAAGACTATCCGGAGCAACCACTCGGCTCACTGGACGAGTAACACGTGAACACCTGCAATACCTGTAATACCTGTAGCACCTATGCACCTTGATCTCGTCGGGCACCTACCCCGACAAATCGCACCGCTCACACCTTGGGGCACCTGACCTCGTCGGACACCTATCCCGACAGGTCACACCTCTCCCCCCCCTTTTGATGCCTCAAACCCCACACCTACGGGGGCCCCCACTACCTCACCTCGTGGGTTTACACGGGTCGAAGACCGCTTTCCCGGAAAAGAGCACCCTTTGCGGTGGCCAGACCGCGGGTGCGCGTGTCGCAACTACGAGCAAAAAACCAATATACAGGATAATACCGCAAACACTAGAGACCGTTAGCATTAGTACGGATAGCATGCAATTAGTAACCTTCCAACAACATTGACACTATGTTAAGCCTCAAAGAAAAACCCAAAAGTAGGCCCAAGAACAGAACCACAGCATTTTAAACCAGTGGGTACTACAGGAACCTTGGATTTATTTGTTGATTTTAGATTGAGATTTTGAGTGGATTTTTGGATGTGACTCTCCTCTTTTGTGCTGTGGGCTGAGGAGTGGATTTTCTTGGCGCGGAGCCGAGGTGTCGTGCACGTGCTGTGAGCCGGCCGTGGAGAGGTCCGGAGTGCGCGCAGATTTTTGTAGAAAACTCGAGAGGGTGTTCGAGCTTCCGAGATTATTTTCGAGAATCCCGACAGTACGCGTGCGTGCGGCGCGGTTTTGGGCGTTCCGGCAGAATTCTAACAGTGAGCGGTGCGGCGCTTCACCGACTTCAGCGAATGCCTGCGGAATGCTTTTGAGGTGGGTTGGAATTTCTTCAAGATGTATGGAATGCCTTCTAAAGCTATTGAATGCATTTTGGTCATGTTAGCTTATTATTTGTATAGCTGGTAAATCTGATAGTTGCCTAAAAAACTATAGAAAGACATTTATGAGCCCCAGATATTTTTAGCATGATCTAGGAATGAATTGACACTAGACAGCATGATTGGTTGGCATTAGATTGGCATCTGAACCGTTTTAAAAATCGGCGAACCGGTTTTATTGAAAAATGTGATTTAAAAATAGTTTGAAATTATTGTGAGCTTCCATAGAGATTGAGTAGGTTCAGGATGCATATGTTCTCGTGCCGGGGGGCCGAGTAGATTTTAGAGCTTGTGGGATGAGTTTCTAGTGTCAGGTGAGTTGAGATCCCTTGTGGGATTATTCTAGATCATGGGTATATATATTCTGATTTGGTAGTGGAGATGGTTCTCCAACTTGGTTTTGAGAGGTTGGGCTCTGGCAAATTGAGTCGTGGAGGTTTCCCGACTTAGCCATGGGATGTGCATTATCAGATTTAGTCGTGGAGGGTTCTCCGACATAGCCTTGAGAGGGTTTGGGCATTCCCTGATCCAGTCGTGGAGGGTTTCCGACTGTGATGTGTTATCTGGATATTGGGTATCCGATCTGTTTGATCGTTGATTATAGCCTGCATGTGCCATTACGAGACAGTTGAGACAGACGAGACACTTGAACTCGGTGGGGTCGCTCCCCTCGAGTACGCTCCGGATGCGTGATGATGATTGAGATAGACAGACTAGGACGCCCCATGGGGGTGGGCAAGAGCGTTCCTAGTAGTTAGTAGGACGCCCCACGGGGGTGGGCAGGTGCGTTCCTAGTAGTCAGCTTATGACGCCCCACGAGGAGTGGGCAGGTGCGTTCACAGTAGTCAGTAGGACGCCCCACGTGGAGTGGGCAGGCGCGTTCCTAGACGACAGGCGCGGGCTTGACTGAGCCAGTTTTGGGCCAGTCATTGAGATTTGGGATTTGAGAGCACCTCGTGTGCGAGTGGTGCATAGCTTGCTCTTAGATGAGTTTTCCTTTGAGCATGATACTTGAGGCATTTAGTAGTGAGGGCGTATGCATAGCAGGATCATAGTAGAGATTTCCTTGGGCATGTTGTTATGGCATATAGTTGTAGCTCATTTCCTTCTTTCATTTATAAATCTATCTGCATACCTATCTCTTGTGCCTCCAGTAGAATTAGTGGGCATACCGTGGATATTCGTGACGGTACCCACTGAGATCTACCTTCTACAGTAGATCTCACACCCGCTGCGGCGACAGGTTCCTGAGGTAACTGTTCCGGCTTGGTTCGCGCGGAGTCAGCTGATCGAGGTGAGGACGTGGCTGAGTAGTACCTTACCAGTTTTGAGAGTCAGAGGTAGCTCTACCCTGTATTTTATGTTTCTACTTTTGTACTGGACAGTCTGAGAGATTGGTGAGGCCTCCTAGGCTGATCCGCAGGCTGAAGCTTCCAATTTCGACACCGCCAACTCACTTTTCGCCCCGGAGGCTCCCGCGTCGATCCGAAGCCTCTCGAACTCCACTGTAAAAATAAAATACACGTCCCAAGTGGTATCCACCCACCATGCCCAACTGCGGAGTCGGTGCTCTACACGTAACCCCGGTACTCTACACTGCGCCATGACCATCATAACCTGTATCTATAGACTAGATCGTGGTAGCTGTACCCGATAAAGCCAAGTGCTTTTCTTTGTCCCCATTTTGTATATACCAATTGCGCCAAAATGTTCAACACCCTGTCCTTCCTTAACCTCAAAATAGTTATGCAAAAATTACAATAAAAAGGGAGAGAAGGGCCGGACTCCATGGTCCAACAACATCCCCTATCCTGGTTCGATTACCCACCTCTTACGGCGAAGAAAACGATGTGTGAAAACTCCCAAAACACCTCAAACTTTGCCCAGACGAAGACTACACCAAAAACTATTGCTAAAAACATCATTGTAACGAAATTTCGCAAGTCGGGGGTCAAACCGGAGTTTCGACGGCAAAACCGATGAAAAACAACGCTTGACGGAACGACATGGCTAAAGGTGCGATGAAACGGCGAAACCAAGGCGGCGACGACGATATCCATGCGGCGGCGGCCTGCCCCCCCCCTACAACCCCCCCCCCCCCCCCCCCCCCCCACGCACCGGCGCGGCCGCGGAGGTCCCAACGCGTGGCGCTCCGCGTCGCCTAGTCCCGCGCGGCAATGCCCCGCACGGCTGCCTCGCGTGCTGCTTGCGCCAAGCGCGTGTCGAGGCCCGTGCGGCAGCACCTCGTGTGGCGGCGTCCCGAGCGGCGCTATTCACGACAACTCCGTCAAGGCTGTACACAAGCATCCAATTGGCGGCGGCGGCCTCCCATCTTTGACGATGGCAGCAGCGGCTTCCCAATTTTACATCGACGGCGGCGGCGGCCTCCCGTCTACATCGACGGCGGCGGGAGCCTCCCGTCTACATCGACGGCGGGGCGGCCTCCCGTCCACCTTGACGGTGTTGACCCTAACTGTCACGCGCCAGGTGTAAACCAGAACCCGGGCCCATCTACAAATCCGCCGTGCACACGAAATTTGCCGCGTACACGAAGCGCCGGTAAGCTGCTCAGATATAAGAGTTAATAATAAAGAGCATAAAACAGAGCGGAACTAAAAACTAATACATCTCAGACTGAAACTGGATGTAAAATACAGTACATCTGTATAATAATACATCTGTCTCTCCCAGCTCACCAAAAATATACAACTTGCTGGCTAAAGCCAGACCCAAAAGTAAAAGTACAACAGTCTGAGTAAAAAGGGTACGCCCAAAGTCTAGCTAAACTCTCTCATCCTGCCAGGAGATCTATCTACTCAGCCGTCCTCTCTCTCGATTTGCCGCTCCCGCAGAAGACACTGCAAAACAAGGAAAAGAAAAAGAGGAAAAGAAGAATGGGGATGAGAACTACTAGTAAACCAACCAATAGCCTCCCCTAGTGGGTAAAGCCTCATACTCCGACGCACCCACTAGGTCTACCAGAGGCAAAAAGGGAAAGAAGAGTGGTAAGCAATAAAGACTACAGAAAAAAGAAAACTATCACTACTATGCCTCTAATGCAATCCCAGAATGGGAAAACCGAATATATGCATCAGTAACCAAAACCGTCCAGATAATCCCAATCTATCCACTAGTAAAAACCGGTACTGCCTGCTGCCGCCCTGGTCATCGAGCAAATGAAGCCGCACCGATGTGATAGCAAAAACTCAAAACCACCAGCGGGATACAGACCGGCTTCTGACCGGCACGGTCGCATCCCAAAATAAGTAACAGACCGGCTCCTGTCCGGCACGGTCGCACACTCCGGAGTGGAACTCGAGGGGAGCTACCCACACGAGTAAAGTAGCCATGCCACAAGTATCATAAAAGTAGGACTGGATCACTACCGTGCTCTAGGAAAACAAATCCCTCCACTAAAGAAATCCCGATCCCCAATCTGATGCATAAGTAAACATCCGGTCTACCGCGCAATATCCGCGGTCGCCGCAATACCCCCACCATCCACGGTCCGGTACAACAACCAACACCCGGCCAACCGTCCAAAATCCGCGGTCGCCGAAATACCCAACAATCCATAATCCAATAACCGACATCCGATCAACCGCCCAAAATCCGCGGTTGCCGCAATATCCCACAATCCACAATCAGGTCCAACAACCGACACCCGGTCAACCGCCCAATATCCGCGGTTGCCGTAATACCCCATAAGTCCACAATCTGGTACAACAACCAACATCCGGTCAACCACCCAATATCCGCGGTTGTCGCAACACCCCACAACCCACAATCAAGTCCAACCTGTCCCAGACACAAAGTCTCGACTACACTATCCCAAACCCCTGCTCGAACCCGAGCAACATGAATAACCTGACTAACGAATAAGGAGAAAAGAAGCAAACATGGTTTCTCCTAAGTCAAGTTTCAACATGATAGTGTAGCAATAAAAGATGGCCTATCTAGATGTCCATATAAGCATGCAAATGTCCTCATGTAGAATAAAAGGAAGCATCAAGTAATACTCTCACATACGCTAGATCATAATGTCCCAGCATGATAATTCCTCTTTGCAATAGCAACTAAGTACTAACATGGCGCGCACAAGTATCCCTACAATAATATTCCCACAATCATGTTCTTACATTAATATTTCCCTAATAATATTCCCAACATGATATGTCCACAAGATTAGTCTCATGTGATAGGCTCACATTTATTTGATTTAAGCATGACTGTCAATTGGGTGATCAATCAATAAGTCTAATATAGAGACTTCTCTAATAAACCTAGTGAGCAAGTTGAAAAGTGAGGTATACAACAACCACCCACCTCGATCGTGAAGCACGCAAAGCACCGCTCCAAACTCGCCCTCTCACAAAGTAAACCCCGGCTCACCGCGAAAACTGCAACAACAATCAGCATGGTGCACAATTAATCCCATAATTGTCACAAAGCCGCTGTCCGCGTAACCAGTCCAGAAGATGGTAAATTTTCACCTGCGAGATGACCTCAGAAAATTTCAAAAAAATAACCGCTGCGATACTCGCGACGAGTAGATGCAAAACGAGTACTCGCATGTCCTGTTTCGACGCCTGTAGGCCAAGAAACAAATAAAACACCGTGGCGAGCCAAACATCCTACGATTGATAATCTGTAGCATTCAGTCTAGAAAAAGTGGAATTATCACCTTCGAAGCAACCTCAGAAAAATCTGATAAAAATATGATCGCGTTCCTCTTGAAGCGTAGATGCCGATCGAGTCCTCACACGCCCCGATCCGATGCCCGTAGGCCGAGAAATCTCAACAATACTCCACCGCAGTCCCAAACATCGCAACAGTACAAGGGGTCAAAAGGTACCTTGGGAACACCACCAAAAACTCGAAACGGAGCGAAGTGATAAATACAGAAATCGAAGGCGTACCTCTCGTGAACGCGCTTCCACAAAAATCGGCTCAAAACTCCATCGGGGTGATCCAGGGGACCTCACGGACGAAGTGCGCCGCGTCGCAGAAAACGCCGATGCCGCGGCCTCCAAAAATTCCCAAAATCCTCGGAAGTGTAGAAGACTTGTAGATCCTGCTCCCTGCCGAAGATGGGCTCAAGAGAGGCTCGGAAAAGCCCTCAAAAAGAAGCCCAAATGGGCTATTTATAGCCCAGCCCACAAAGAAAAGCAATTCGGATTCGGGCGCAGGATTTGGGCGCCCGAATCCGGCGTGGCCCAACACTGTGCGCGCCCGAAACCACCACAGTGCGCCACGTGGCCTCCCCGCGCCCTGCGCACATGCGCCCGCTAGTTGCGGCGCGCCACATGGCAGCGCGGTCCACGGCGGGGAGCACAGTCCACAGTCCACGCCGGGCCAGCCGGGTCGCTGCGCCCGCCAATGGGCGGGCGACACATGGCCTGGCGCGGTCCACCGTGCGCCGCGCCCGGCGCGAATCACGCGCTGTCCCGCGTGCGTTGACCGGCCAATTCCCGCGCGCCACGCGTCCACACCGAAAACCCGCTGGTCCCGGTGCACGCCAATTCCCCTGGACCAGCCTGCACGCGCCCGCGCCGCCGCGCTCCGCCGCCGACGCTGCCCCGGCCGCCGGAACAGTAATCTTGTCTCGAAATCCGTGTTTGGGCATCCGGGCTCCGAAAAATATAAGTAAATAGTCCATTTCCATCGTTTTCGCGCGTTGAATCCAAATCCGATGTTCGTTTTGCCCAATTCCACTTCTAAAATTTGACGAAGGCATCCAGATATGTAATCTTAATCCAAATTTCACGCGGGGTCCAATCCTGAGCTCCGATTTGCGCTCAAGCACCTCCATCACACCGAATAAGCCTCCAGAAGTCGCTGATCCAACAGTAATCCTCTCGCGGGGATACGGGTGCTCACACTAACTTCGCATCAAGTCCCCGTTTCCATCGACACCCCAAAGAAACCCGACAAGAATATCGAAAAACCCTACCAAATCACTAAGAGAGGTAACGAAAAGTCAAAAACACTTCTTCTAGCCGGTGAGGATGACGGTACGATGCTCGGCTCCGTCCTCCGCTCTCCGGTCTCCCGCGATGTCGGTGCTCCCTCCTCCGTTGCCCCACGATGATGCCGATTTCCGCCCCCGATCTCCGATGAACCCTTCGAGAAAGAAGACGATGTTCTCCTTTCGTTACAATTATCGAAAACTAGGGTTTTCTTCTCTCTCTCTCTCTCTCTCTTAGATGTGTAAAGTAGAAACCGGTCCCCGATTCCTCTATTTATAAGAGATTTTGAAACAATAATAACCGCTTCACATCTTTTTGCAACAAATCAAATATTTTTGTAACAAATCAGGCCCTTTTGTAACAAAGCAAATCCTTTTATAACAAATCAAATCTTTTAATTAATCGTTTCTCCCTCGATTTGCGTTCCAAATCCTTCGGAAATCTCATCGTACGTTGGCACGGATCCCAAGCACCCAAAAGTCGAAATGAGTGTTCTAAACCCCTCTTTTATATTAAACTTAGAAAAATCACATCGGGAGCTCCTCTTACCGGAATTTAGAGCCGATCGCACCACCGTTTTCCATTTTCTGAACCCTACACAATGAAATAAAAATCCGACCAAAAGGCATAGCAAAAATACGAGAAAAAGTACTGTGACTACTGAAAGTGATACCGAACGAAAACCGTGGACACTACATCACTCCCTCCTTTAAAGAAGTTTCGTCCCCGAAACTTAACTCATATCCATTGCAAACAAGTCCGGATAACGTTCTCTAATCATTGACTCAAGTTCCCACGTGGCTTATCTTTCTTCATGGTTACTCCATTGAACCTTCACATAAGGTATTGACCTCTTACGCAACTTCTTTTCTTCTCGTGCCAAAATTTGCACCGGTGTTTCTTCAAAACTCAAATCCTCTTGTAGTTCCACCGAGTAAGCATCGATCACATGTCAAGGGTCGGGCAAATACTTTCGAAGCATCGATACATAAAATACATCAAGTACCCTCTCGAGACTAGGTGGCAAGGCCAAACGGTAGGCTACCAGACCAATCCGCTCAAGGATTTCGAACGGTCCTATGAATTGCGGTCTCAGTTTGCCTCGCAACCCAAACCGCCGGATTCCCCGGGACCGTGATACCTTGAGCAACATGACTTGGAATTCCAAGTCTCGTCGCCTCCGGTCCGCATAACTCTTTTGCCGGCTTTGCGCGATTAGTAACCGCTGCCTAATGAAACGGACCTTTGCCTCCGTTTCTTCCACCAAGTCAGGGTCCAAGATGCTTCCGCTCCATCAAGTCGTCCCAACACAGAGGTGATCGACACCTGCGCCGATACAAAGCCTCATACGGTGCCATCTGAATGCTTGCCTGAAAGCTATTGTTCTAAGCAAACTCCACTAACGGTAAGTAACGGTGTCATCCCCCTCCAAAATCCAAAACACAGGCTCGGAGCATGTCCTCTAAGGTCTGAATTACTCGCTCCGACTTTCCATCACTTTGGCGGTGAAATGTCGTACTAAAACTGAGCTTGGTTCCCATTGCTTGTTGTAGACTTTTCCAAAAGATTGACACGAAGAGGGTATCTCTGTCCGACGTAATCATAACCAGTACCCCATGTAGTCTCACAATCTCATCGATGTAGCAAAGAGCCAAACGCTCCCGTGACCACGTAGTATGTAAAGGCAGGAAATGTGACGACTTCGTCAATCGATCAACCACGAACCAAATTGCGTCATGCCCAAGTTGCGATCGTGGAAGCCCCGTGACGAAGTCCATGGTAGTCCATTCCCATTTCCATTGCGGAATTGGAAGCGATTGTAATTTTCCCGCAGGCCGTTGGTGCTCAGCTTTAACCTGCTGACACACCAAATAACGTGCACCAAAATGAGTCACATCCTCCTTCATCTTTGGCCACCAGAAGGTTTGCTTCATATCCTTGTACAACTTAGTCCCGCCGGGGTGAACGGTGTAACGCGTCCGATGCGCTTCGGTCAAGATTTCTTCCTTTAATTCTGGCTGATCCGGAACACACAACCGTCCTCGAAACCCAATCGAGTCATCCTCCCCAATGGTGAAGTCGCCACCCAAACCCGACGTAACTCGACCATGCATGCGCTGAAACTCCACATCCGCCTTCTTCTGTCCCTTGCGGATGGGATCCATTAAGGTTGGTTTAACCTCCATCGTAAAAAGCCTTGCAACTGTGCCCTGTGGTACAATCTCCAATCCCAACCTTTGAAACTCCGCAACTAAACCCTTTTGTTGCGTAACCGATTCCAATGCCAAACCCTCGGTTGAAGTCTCTCTACTTAAGTCATCCGCCACTACATTTGCCTTTCCCAGGTGATAGTGAATAGACAAATCATAGTCCTTTAAGAGCTCCAACCAATGTCTTTGCCGAAGGTTCAATTTCTTTTGAGTAAACAAATACTTTAAGCTTTGATGATCCGTGTACAGCTCACAGTGTGCTCTATACAAGTAATGCCTCCATAACTTCAAATCGAAAATTACCGCTGCCAGCTCAAGGTCATGGGTGGGATAGTTCCTCTCGTAATCCTTGAGTTGCCTTGATGCATATGCTATCACTCAATCCTGTTGCATCAAAACACACCCTAGTCCCACCCGTGACGCATCACAATAAACCATGAAGTCCTCTCCTGGTCTAGGTAAGGCTAAGACCGGTGCCCGTGTCAGTCTGGCCTTCAATTCCTCAAAACACTCCTGACACTGAGACGTCCAAACGAACTTTTCGCCCTTCTGGATTAACCGGTATAGTGGTAGTGCTGTCACGCACCGGGGTCGAAACTGCGACCCGGGCTCGCCAACAGATCCGCCATCTGTATGGAAACTGCCGCACAGATGAAGCGTCTACCCTATAAGAGATCTATAGCTAAAACATGTAACAGAGCTGAAACTAAAACCAATAGCTAAAGAAACAAACACTGAACATCTGATATAAATAAAACCTCAATACATAGTCTCACGGCTATGAAAAATAAATACAACTCTCACAAATCTCTCAGACTATCCAGTACAAAAGTGTAATCAGAAAAAACATGGTACATCTACCTCTAACTCTCAATGCTGGTAAGGAACTAATCGGTCGCGTCCTCACCTCGATCAGCTGTCTCCGCACGAGCTAAGCCAGAACAGCAACCTCAGGAAACCTGTAACCGCAGCGAGTGTGAGAATGTAAGACCCGGTCTTTCCTTAACCTTTCTGGTCACCCTCTTCTAGTAATGTCCGACCGGGGGCCTCATTTTGGTGTTTTTTCCGGACAGACCGTCGGGGCCCGCAGATAATTTTAGGCGGTAGAGCTCGCGGAGCGGAGCGCGCGGGCGCGATCGGTTTCAATTTCCGACTTCCGGTCTGACCAGAATTAATTCTTGAAGTTGGGGTCCCCTTAGGCGTCTCGGGATCCGTGTTGGCAACCCGCACACCTTTTAAGGTAAACCCTAACTTTTTAGTATATATATATAGGCGGATGGGAAAGAGTATTAGGGTTTCATTTGTTTTTGTGGCCGCCTCTTTTCTTTTACTTCTTCCCTCGTAGCCGCCGTCAAGGAGTAACCAAGCACTCGGGCGAGGGTGGACCGGTGGAGGCAAGCGGACGATCCCTCTCCTTCCTCCTCTTTCGCACATCGAGGTGAGTCGGGGTGCGTTTTTGTTCGGGTAATCTTGTTCCCTTCGTTTTGTTGGTCACGTGGAGGGAGGAGGGGCGGCGCCGTCACGCACCGCCGCGCGCGGGGCCGGCCGCGGGTGGGGCGCCCGCGCGGGCCGGTGCCGCGCGGGGCCGCCCGCAGGAGGGGCGCCCGCGCGGGCCGGTGCCGCGCGGGGCCGCCCCGCACCGCGGGCAGCGCGCCCGCGCGGCGCTCGGCCGCGCGGGGCAGCCCGCAGGAGGGGCGCCCGCGCGGGCCGGTGCCGCGCGGGGCCGCCCCGCACCGCGGGCAGCGCGCCCGCGCGGCGCTCGGCCGCGCGGGGCCGCCCGCAGGACGGGCGCCCGCGCGGGCCGGTGCCGCGCGGGGCCGCCCCGCACCGCGGGCAGCGCGCCGCGCGGCGCTCGGCCGCGCGGGGCCGCCCGCAGGAGGGGCGCCCGCGCGGGCCGGTGTCGCGCGGGGTCGCCCCGCACCGCGGGCAGTGCGCCCGCGCGGCGCTCGGCCGCGCGGCGCTCGGCCGCGCGGGGCCGCCCGCAGGAGGGGCGCCCGCGCGGGCTGGTGCCGCGCGGGGCCGCCCCGCACCGCGGGCAGCGCGCCGCGCGGCGCTCGGCCGCGCGGGGCTGCCCGCGGTGAGGGGCGCCCGCGCGGGTAGCTCGGCCGTGCGGGGCCGCCCGCAGGAGGGGCGCCCGCGCGGGCTGGTGCCGCGCGGGACCGCCCCGCTCCGCGGGCAACGCGCCCGCGCGGCGCCTCCCGCAGGAGGGGTGCCCGCGCGGGCTGGTACCGCGCGGGGTCGCCCCGCACCGCGGGCAGCGCGCCCGCGCGGCGCTCGGCCGCGCGGGGCCGCCTGCTGGAGGGGCGCCCGCGCGGGCTGGTGCCGCGCGGGGCTGCGCCCAGGCGGAGTGTACGCCGCACGGGCCGGTGCCTTGCGGGGAACTCTGCCGCACGCTGTTGGGAGTCGATGTAAGTTTCGGACCTCTAAGTCTTGACTTGCCCATGTTCCTTCAGGAGCGCGGGACGCTGCTGGCGACTGGTGCACAGACGCGGACTGGACGAACGCAGGACGACGCACACAAAGTGGGTACATTCCCGGGGATTGTGGGAATAGGGATTTACTGTTAGAAATAGCATGTTGGGGCAAGGTGGAATTGTTAGTCTCCTTCTGATTATGCACTAACCCTGTTATGTTATTATACTTAATATCAATCTGAGGCAAGCGGACGATCCCTCTCCTTCCTCCTCTTTCGCACATCGAGGTGAGTCGGGGTGCGTTTTCGTTCGGGTAATCTTGTTCCCTTCGTTTTGTTGGTCACGAGGAGGGAGGAGGGGCGGCGCCGTCGCGCACCGCCGCGCGCGGGGCCGGCCGCGGGTGGGGCGCCCGTGTGGGCGGGTCCGCGCGGGGTCGCCCCACACCGCGGGCAGCGCGCCCGCGCGGCCCTCGGCCGCGCGGGGCCGCCCGCAGGAGGGGCGCCCGCGCGGGCTGGTACCGCGCGGGGCCGCCCCGCACCGCGGGCAACGCACCCGCGCGGCGCTCGGCCCCGCGGGGCCGCCCGCAAGAGGGGCGCCCGCGCGGGCTGGTGCCGCGCGGGGCCGCCCCGCACCGCGGGCAGCGCGCCCGCGCGGCGCTCGGCCGCGCGGGGCCGCCTGCTGGAGGGGCGCCCGCGCGGGCTGGTGCCGCGCGGGGCTGCGCCCAGGCGGAGTGTACGCCGCACGGGCCGGTGCCGTGCGGGGAACTCCGCCGCACGCTGTTGGGAGTCGATGTAAGTTTCGGACCTCTAAGTCTTGACTTGCCCATGTTCCTTCAGGAGCGCGGGACGCTGCTGGCGGCTGGTGCACAGACGCGGACTGGACGAACGCAGGACGACGCACACAAAGTGGGTACATTCCCGGAGATTGTGGGAATAGGGATTTACTGTTAGAAATAGCATGTTGGGGCAAGGTGGAATTGTTAGTCTCCTTTTGATTATGCACTAACCCGGTTATGTTATTATACTTAATATCAATCTGAGGCTCAAGTTTTGCTACACGCACACCAGCGGTTTGGCCACCGCAAGGGTGTGCTTTTCCGGAAAAGTGGTACGTTGACCCGTGTACCCCACGCGAGGGTGGCGTTAGGAATGGGGGCCCCCATGGGTGGGGGGTGTGAGCGGTGATGTCGAGGCAGGTGCTCGGCGGCCGAGGCAGGTGCTCGGCGGTGGACATCGGGAAAGGTGCCCGATGTTGTTTTGATACAGGGTGTGGTTATGGTGGATGATGGATGAGAGGGATGGTTGCTCCGGTTTTGTGGTTTGCCCTATTATTGTTCTTTTATGCTTATCATGCTATTTCTAGTCACTGATTTCCCACTCCGTGACAGGTTCGTCCAGGGGCGAGTGCTAGGGCGCCGGTGAGGCCGCGAGAGTGCTGTTCTGGCTTTTAGTGACTTCAGATACAGTGACTTTCCTTTCCTTTTCTTTTATTACTCATGCTAGCTAGTTGTGGATTGCGACACCCCCGTGGGGTCGAAGTGGATGTTGCCTTTTTCCCTTTTTGAATAAACGAATGATTATTGCATTCTTTCTTACTTGGCCGTTTTAAACAATGAAAAGCAAAGAAAACCGGTTGCAAGAACTACTTTTAAAACGTGGGTGTCGTGTGGGCACCGAATTTTACAAACCCCTGTGGATTTATGTGGCTTTCAAACGGTCTTTCATAAAATGATGGCATCGTGTGGATGCCGTTTTCAAAACCTTGTGATTATTTATCCTTTCAAAACATCGGCCTCTATGTTCTAAGTGAATATTAGAATATCACGTGAGTTGTTTGGTTGTATGTGAACGAGACCCCAACTGAGGTGGTTAGAGATTGTATGTTCTACGCCTTGTGAGACATTTTGTATGTGAGACGCCGTGCATATACAAAGGAGACTCTGCCCGTTTGCAGAGTGAATTTGTGTATGCGGCGGGTCTGGACACGCACCGGGGAGCGTTGGTTTACAAAAAAAAATATATGGCTGAATCAGGAGCATCGGTGGCTCTTCTTCCGCGCGATTCGAGCCCCCGGGCCGTGACAGAGAACTACTGCAGAAGGTAGTTCCCAGTGGGTACCGTCACCAATATCTACGGTACGCCCACTAAGTCTACTGGAGGCACAACAGATAGGTATGCAGATAGATATAGGAAAGCTGAAAGAAAACTACAGCTACTATGTCTCAATCATCATGCTCAAGAAACTCTACTATGCATACTCTCACTACTGCTAAATGCCTCAAGTACCATGCTCGAAGAAAAAACTCATCTAAGAACATGCTATGAACCACTCGCACACGAGGTGCTCACAAAACTCAAATCCCAATGACTGCCCAAAACTGGCTCAGTCAAACCTGCGCCTGTCGTCTAGGAACACACCTTCCCACTACCACGGATCCACAAAAGGACTACTAGGAACGCACCTGCCCACTCCACGTGGGGCGTCCTAGTCTGACTATCTCAATCATCATCATCACGCCTCCGGAGCGTAACTCGAGGGGAGCGATGTAGAGTACTGGTACTTTGTAGAGCGTACCGACCTTGCAAGATGGCGTGGTGCGGAGAAATCGCCTCGAGCGTGTTCCTTATATGTTTACAGATGAGTTCGGGTCGATTTGGATTAACGCGGAAGCCCCAGCTTGATTCGGAGTTTTCCGGGCTTTGTGTGCCGTTAGAGGATTGGTTTTGTTAGAGCATCGGCTCCACAGTGGGGAACAGAAAAATTGAAAAATGTTTGGAACAAGTGTATTTTCAGATTACAGCGGAGTTCGGGAGGTTCCGGATTGATGCGGAGGCCCCGAAGGCAAAAAGTGAGTTGGAATGGGCAATTATGGAACAGGGTTTTGTATTGAGTACACCGACTCCGCGGTTGAGCTTTTTGAGGGGGAAAAGCTTGGGACATGTGTATTTTCCTGTTACAGCGGGGTTCGAGAGGTTTCGGTCTGTTGCGGAGGCCCCGAGGGCAAAAAGTGAGTTCGAGTTGGCTTATAAAGGGATTAATTAATTAATTTAATTAATTAAGTAATTTTAGCCCGTGAAGAAATTAGAGAAGGAAAGAAAGAGAAGAAAGGAATTAAGACTAAGTTTTTTTTTAAGTAAATCGATTGAGATATTTTGATGGAGGACTTTTTGGTCATTTCTCATTTGCCTTGCTGCCTCACTCCCAGCCACTTAATTAAGTATCCTTAATTAAGTTGCCAGGTCTTCGTCTTCTTCACTCCCTACAAACAAAGGAAAACAGAGGAAACAAGAAAGTGAAACAGAGTAAGTGAGAAATAAGAGAGAGAAGGAGAAAAAGATGGAAAGGAGGGAAAATGCATGTGAGTTGTGTTGGTGTGGACCCTGTGGGAAGCCATGAGGAGCGAGCGGAGCACGCGCGCGTCGAGCTTCGTGGAAGGTTAGTGCTGTTTTTTTTTATAGAGAGAGAGAGAGTGAGCTTGGGTTTTTTTTTTATGGTTTGGTGTTGAGGTTGGTGTGGACTGTTGTCCACATGTGCCGGGTGGCCGCGACAGGGGGAGCCGCGCGGGCGCGCATGGCGCCGCGCGCGGCTGGCGCAGTCTGCTGCGCGGGCGCGCAAGGGCGCCGCGCGCAGCAGCTGCGCGCGCTGCTGGCGGGCGCGCGCAGGCGGGCGCCGCGCTGTTGAGTCGCGCAGCTGGGCGCTGCGCAGCGGGCGCCGCGCAGGCGGGCGCTACGCTGTTGAGCCGCGCAGCTGGGCGCTACACAGCGGGCGCCGCGCAGCTGGGGCGCCGTGCAGAGGCTGGCGCCGCGGGCGCGGGAGCTGCGCAGCGGGCACGCTCAGCGGGCGCGGCGCGGCGGGCGCTGCGAAGCAGCGCGCAGGGCGCCGCGCGGGCGTCGCGCTGGAGCACGCGGGCGCGCAGCGAGCGTGCAGAGGCGCGCGGCTTGCGTGCTGGGCTGCCGCGCAGAGGCGCGCGGCTTGCGTGCTGGGGTGCCGCGCAGGGGCGCAGCAAGCGCGCGGGAGGGCCGCGCTGGCGCTGTGCTGGGCGGCAAGGCCGCGCGCTGTGCGCGGCTGACGTAGGTGGCGCGCGCGGCCGGCTGAGGCGGCGCGCGCGGCTGCTGCGTGCGGTCGGCGCGCGAGCTCGGACTGGTGTCTGCGAGCTGTGAGCGCGCTTGGCGAGGGCTGGTTGTTGCCCGGGTGTCGCGTGAGCTTTTGTGGATCGAGTTTGACGCGGTTTTTTCCCCTTTTTCTCTCCCAGGTCGGCGTCATTTGCGGCGGATTTCAGCGAGGTGGCGTGCGGAGCCCGGATCGAGTGCGCGACACGCGGAATCTTTTCTACCTGTGCTGTTTGGCCTGTGTGTGTGGGCTGTATGTGTTGTGGGAGCTGTAGGCTGTAGGTGGTTTTATGTGTTTTTTTTTTATGTATGTAAGCTGCTGGAGTTGTGGTGGACTTGATGTGGGCTGATGCTAAATGTTGGTGCTTGGTGGTGGATTTGTGTGTACTTGAGCCTTTAATTGCACTGTATTTTGGCCGTGGAGCGAGCCGGTTGCGCGCGAGATTTTTGTGGGGACTTGGGGAATTTATTTGATGCTTCCGGGGATTCTTTTGATGTCCGCGACAGTGCGCGCGCGCGGCGCGTTTTTTTTCGGAATTTCGTCAGTTTGAGGAATCAGCGCTTCACCGACATCAGCGATGCCTACCGAAAGCGTTTCTGGTGGGTTGGAACTTCTCCAAAATTTATGGAATGCCCTTTAATGCTCCTGAATGCAATTTGATCATGTTTACCATGTTATTTTTACTGTAGTAAAATCTGATAATTGCCTGGAATTTTCTGGAAAATTTATTGGGACCCCAGATTATTTTTAGTATACTCCTGATATTATATGACACTAGGTTTCATGTTTTGTTTGCATAATAATTGTCACGCCCCGGAGTCGAAACTGCGACCCGGGCTCGCCAACAGATCCGCCATCTGTACGGAAACTGCCGCATAGACGAAGCGTCTACCCTGCAAGTATATCTATAGCCAACATGTATCAGAGCTGAAAACCTAAACGATAGCTATAGAAATCCACTGAACATCTGATATAAATAAAATCATCCTCAATACAACATCTCTCAACTGTCAAATAAAAGATACAAGCCTCACCAATCACTCAGACTGTCCAGTACAAAAGTGGAAACATAAAAATAATACAGGGTACATCTACCTCTGACTCTCAATGCTGGTAAAGAACTAAACAGCCACGTCCTCACCTCGATCAGCTGTCTCCGTGCGAATCAAAGCCGGAACAGCTACCTCAGAAACCTGTCACCGCAGCGGGTGTGAGATCTACTGCAGAAGGTAGATCTCAGTGGGTACCGTCACCAATATCCACGGTATGCCCACTAAGTCTACTGGAGGCACAAAAGATAGGTATGCAGATAGATATATAAATGAAAGCAGGAAATGAGCTACAACTATATGCCATAACAACATGCTCAAGGAAATCTCTACTATGATCCTGCTATGCATACACTACTAAATGCCTCAAGTATCATGCTCAAAGGAAAACTCATCTAAGAGCAAGCTATGCACCACTCGCACACGAGGTGCTCTCAAATCCCAAATCTCAATGACTGGCCCAAAACTGGCTCAGTCAAGCCCGCGCCTGTCGTCTAGGAACGCACCTGCCCACTCCACGTGGGGCGTCCTACTGACTACTATGAATGCACCTGCCCACTCCTCGTGGGGCGTCCTAAACTGACTACTAGGAACGCACCTGCCCACCCCCGTGGGGCATCCTACTTGTTAGTTGTATGCCCCAAAAGCCTATCAGGCTGACGCATTTTATTATATGGAACATATTTGTACTTGATCTTTATTATAATTTGGGCATTTTATGCCATTCATGTTTGATGTGTCCATGAATCGTCCTTTGATTTAATGAGATGATAATGTATATTCTTAAGAGTTAAGAATTTGAGATACATATTATTAGTGATTAAGTCATGAATGCTCTCAATCGGAGGATCATCATGGGGACGATGATTGATCCGGCAAGATTGATGTATGTGTCGCTCTCTTTTAGGATGACGAGTCTCAAGTCATTAGTGTGGGGACACTGGAGCGAACGTGCAGGTGGTTGTTATAGAACAAGGGCACTGAGCGTGACCAATTACGATTAGTTACTTGGATGTCTACTCTTTCGTCAGTAACTGATTCGATGTTGCAGTGGTACAACTGATCCTTAGACCTGCGACACCACGGCCATTCAATATGAGGCTGCTGTAGTTTGACTATGCGAACTCTGATCCTAGTCACGGGTCTTAGTAGTATATGTTGGCTGCAGTCGGTTCATATTAGGAATGGGTGTTTGTTTACAGGGGATCTATCGCTCTCGGTAGAGAGATAATTAGTCCTATGCTATTTGTAAGGCAAAGCTCAGAAATCCTCGGCCGGGGTAATATGGTTCATGGAAAGGTGTTTCCAAGAGTAACCATATGAGCTTGTGTCCTATCAAATTTGTCATATAACGGGTGATGGGGTTTGACGAGTATTCCATGACCTCCACTCAGTTGGGACTATGCGATAGAAGGATTGTATTGTACGGTAACTGCACCTTGAGGTTCAGTCCAATATTCACTTCTGACTGGATTGCCACCATATGCTGCTAGGCGTCACTGGTGGATTGTGGGAACCAATAAGAATAATTATAGGCGAATAATTATTATACGATGGAAGAATCAAAAGTGTTTGATCCATCAAAAGGAGTTTCGATGATGATGTCGATGGGGATCGCATCATATCTCACTACCAGACAGAATTGAACCTATTAGGTCACACACATAAGGAATCGCGCATGATCGATATCAAGGAGATGATAAAGAAGTTTATAGAATGGATTAATTATAATCACAATACTAAAGTTTACTAATTTATTAGTAAAAGGACTAATTTGCAATTATTGTAAATTAGAGGTATTTAAGTGCAAAAGTTGCATGGTGTATTTACTAATCGTTAGTAGATATTTGGAGGACTTATGTGTAAATGTTACACACGTAGGATAATGGATAATCCAATCGGATTAGGATTCGATTTAATTAGTTACTAGATTTTATCTTGAGATTTAATTTAAAAGATCTTTCTTTGTAACTAATTATAAGATTTAATTAGTTACTATATTTTAGGAGATCTTTTCTTTGTAACTAATTATGAGATTTAATTAGTTACTAGATCTTTCTTTGTAACTAATTATAAGATTTAATTAGTTACTATATTTTAGGAGATCTTTTTGTAACTAATTATAAGATTTAATTTTGTTATAGCCGGCCAACTTCCTATTATAAGAATAGGTAGTACGTATGTGATACGTAACAATTGGAGAAAGATAAAGTGGAAATTAATTAAGTCGCGGAACGTAAGAAAACCCTAGCCGCCTATCCTCTCCCTTTTCCTAAAGTCCTCCATAATTAATCGTTCTCGATCTTCGGACGATCTTCGGAAGATTGCTAGCACAATTAGAAGATTGATTCATCCTCCTTACATCGACGCAAGAATTAATTCGCGATCGGATCGCGAATCAAGGAGAATCGATATTTCGATCAAGGGCGTAATTCCGTGTGGACACAAGTAGAGGCCGGGTGCGTGCGCGGCTATCAAGGACGAACAATTTTTACCAACGATCGTCGGCTTTGCGGTGATCTCGACCCGCGCAAGGTAAAAATTAAATCCTAATTGATGAGATCAATTAGATTATCTTTTTTTGATCTAAAACAAAACATGAGGTGATCTTGGTTTAAGGAAAAATTTTAATTGCGTTTTTCTTCCGCTGCGCATATCCGTATTTTTCTTACATTGGTATCGGAGCCACCCTCATCGTTTGTTTTAGATCTAATCTCTTTTTCGATGTTGATTGGGTTTTTCTGGAACGATCAAAATCAAAACAATGAAGATTGTTTTTGAGTATATTTTTGATTGTTTTGAAACGTTAATTAATTAGCACACTTGCGGGCAAGAGGCCGCAACGTTAATTAAATTAGCACACTTGCAGGCAAGGGCTACAATGCTAATTAGATTGGCATTGCCTTGCATGACGGATTTTTACATGATGTGATCATGCGCGCCTTGTGGTTGCTTTGTGCAAGATCGCAATTTAAAATTAATTTGAAACCCAATTAATTAGAAATCAAATTAGAGAATTTTATTTTATATGCCTGTGATGTGTATGAGGTGATGATCATGGATAGCAATCTTGTGATGATGTGAATGGGTGTAATTTAATAAGGACCCAATGTTAGATTCCTTTTGAGTGCCTGCGTGCACCAATTAAATTATGTAATTTGGAGACCTGCGTCTCTCATTATTATTATGGGTTGTATTGTAATTGTTGCAAAATTAAAGGGTAAAGGGGTAGTTTAGATTCGATGACGATTTGTTCCATTCAAGAGTTGATGCGGTGCAGATCAAGTTTGGACCAAATATTGATCGAGGGAGCCGACAAGAGTTGATCTACTCCAATCTGATCAAGATGCAGAGCAAGTTTTTGTGTGTAATACCCTCTGACCCGATTCCGGCCTGGTGGCTCAGGCTCGAATCAAATTAAAATCCATGATCATCACCGGTAGTTATTTTTATATATATATATGCGATATATGTGCATATGATGCGATGGTTTGCATGAGATGTGAAATTTATAATAAATTAAAACTGATGAGATAACAAATCTCCTAAAATATTAAGTTAATGGTGTTATGAACCCATTAGTGGCCTTCCATCGTTGTAGGGTGTGGGCGTCTCTTTAGTGTTGATTGATGCACCCGGACACGGGGGTCAGTTGCATTAGGGAGCCGCAACCATTCTATTGGCATGAGATGCTATGTGGTAAGAAAGGGGTTGAATCCAAGAATCTGTCAGGATAAGGATTCAATGATTTTTTTATTTGCATGATGAACGGTGGGTCTAATTTAACCAAAAGATAAGGCCAAGAATCTGTTAGGATGAGGCCTATATTTTTGGAGGCCAAAGATAAAATTGTGATTCGCTTGAGAAGCATTGAACAAGAGTTGTTCACTCATTTCTTTGCTCATTGCCAAGAATTTGTCAGGATGAGGTAGTGTGCAAATAGATGGGACCGCAATTCCCACTAGAAACTTTTAGTAAAGTTTTCGTTTTCTCCACTCGGGGAGTGTGGAGATTCGCTAAAATTAGTGGGAGGCACCATTTAGATTTAAAGCCCCTAATCAAAATGGATTATGATTAAGTACACAACTAATTAGAATCTTAACCATCTGCAGAAAATGTCCGCCTCTAACCCACTTGTCAGAATACTTGATACTAATCGCTTAACTCGACCGAATTTCACCGATTGGCTGAGGAATTTGAGAATTGTTCTCAATTCTGAAAAATTAGCCAACGTGTTGGACACGGAGGCTCCAGCAGTGCCCGCAAATCCAACAGCTCAACAGAAAGATGCTAGAAATAAATGGACTGATGATGACATGAAGGTAAAATGCTACATGCTTGCGTCTATGAGTAATGAGTTGCAACGCCAGCATGAGCACATGGAGAGTTCTGCTGACATCTTGCTTCATCTTAAAGAGTTGTATGATGAGCAAAGTCGAACAGCTCGTTACGAAGTGTCAAGGCGACTGTTCAGGACTAAGATGTCTGATGGTCACTCAGTCAATAATCATTGCTTGGCGATGATTAAGGACATTGAGGAGCTTGAGAAGCTCGGAATGACTATGGACGCAGAACTTCAAATTGATTTGATCTTACAATCATTACCTGATTCATTTTCTCAGTTTATTTTAAATTTTCAAATGAATAAAATTACTTGCACTCTCGCCGAGCTGTTGAATATGTTGGTCACGGCTGAAGGAATGCTAAAAGTCAATAAGGGCTCAGTTTTGGCTGTTGAACGGGCTTCCTCCAAAAGAAAGTCTAAATGGAAAAAGAAGAAGCCTGCAAAGAAGCCAAAAACTGACACTGTCAAGGTAAATCCCAAAAAGAAGGCCGCCAAAGGAACTTGCTTCCACTGTCAAAAAGATGGCCACTGGAAGAGGAATTGCCCGGACTATTTGGCTAGCCTGAAGGACAAGGTGAAGAATAAAACTTTGGAATGTATGTCCGAGATTCATATCATTGAAACTACTTGCTTATCGGTTTGTTCTACTTTTACATGGGTCATTGACTCGGGATGCACCTCGCATTTGTGTATTTCAATGCAGGCGCTAAAGAAAAGTAGACGACTCAGGGATGGAGAGATTACCCTACGCGTTGGAAACGGAGCAAGAGTTGCTGCTGTTGCTGTAGGGACTTATCCTTTATGTCTACCGACAGGAGTAGTTTTAGAACTTGGAGATTGTCTTTATGTTCCTAGTGCGACTAGAAACCTTATTTCTGTTTCACGTTTGGTATTGGACGGTTATAAGTTTATTTTTGAATCAAACATTTGTTCAATTTATTTAAGAAATAATTTGATAGGTTGTGGTTCTTTAATAGACAATCTCTATTACTTACATATGGATGTTAGTATGAATACAGTTGACAATGGCATGAATGAGAATACTATTGGTTTTAAAAGACCTAGAGAGAAGGTAAACAAAACATACTTGTGGCATCTGAGGCTTGGTCACATTGGAGAAGATAGGGTTAACAAGCTGGCTAAGGATGGTATCTTAGGATCCTTACTCCCTGAACCATACCCAGCTTGTGAATCATGTCTTCAAGGAAAAATGACTAAGTCTCCCTTTGTTGGACAAGGACAGAGAGCTACCGAAGTACTCGCCCTGATACATACTGATGTATGTGGCCCATTCGATGTGTCTGCTTGGGGCGGCTATCTCTACTTTATTACCTTTACTGATGATTATTCACGGTATGGGTACGTGTATTTAATTAAACACAAGTCTGAAGTCTTTGAAAAGTTTAAAGAGTTTAGACAAGAAGTAGAAAAGCAAATGGAAAAACCGATTAAGTCTCTTCGATCCGATCGAGGAGGGGAATACCTTAGCACGGATTTCTTAACCTACCTCAAGAATAATGGTATTGTCTCTCAATGGACTCCTCCTGGAACACCAGAACTGAATGGGGTGTCTGAACGGAGGAATCGAACTTTATTAGATATGGTTCGATCTATGATGAGTTTTACAGATTTACCCACGTCACTTTGGGGTTATGCACTTCTTACGGCTATTTATATTTTAAACAGAGTACCTTCCAAATCTGTTCCCACCACACCATATGAGATGTGGCACGGTAGGAAGCCAAGTTTTACTCACATTAAGACTTGGGGGTGCCCGGCTTATATTAAGAAATTAAAGACGGACAAATTGGAAAGCAGATCAGTCAAGGGAAGATTCATTGGTTATCCCAAGGAATCACTTGGATACAATTTTTATCTCCCAGAAAGTCACAATGTGATTGTGAGCCGACATGCCTTCTTTCTTGAAAATGAATTTATTTTAGCAGGAGGCAGTGGGAGAAAAATAGAACTAGAGGAGAAAGTCTCTTTAGAATTGAGCATTCCAAGAGCCCTTCCTGATAACTCTGTGATACCAGAGATTACATTGCCACCTCGCAAGTCTAGTAGAATTTCTCATCCTCCTGATAAATACATGGGATTATTTATAGAGGACATGGAGGAAATGTTCCTAGTGGGAGACAAGGATCATAGAGATGATCCTAAGACTTATAGCGAGGCGATGTCAGACATCGACTCCGAAAAATGGTTGGAAGCCATGAAGTCTGAAATAGACTCAATGTACTCCAATCAAGTTTGGACTTTGGTTGATCCACCGGAGGGTATTGTACCCGTTGGATGCAAATGGATCTTCAAGAGAAAGATTGGTTCTGATGGAAAGGTAGAGACCTATAAAGCTAGGCTGGTAGCAAAGGTTATAGTCAACGCGAAGGCATTGACTATCAGGATACCTTTTCACCTGTAGCCATGCTTAAATCCATCAGAACTCTGCTTGCTATTGCTGCACATTATGACTACGAGATCTGGCAAATGGATGTAAAAACTGCTTTCCTGAATGGATATCTTGAAGAAGAAATCTATATGGAGCAGCCTTTGGGTTTCACTACCAAAGATAGAAGTCATAAAGTGTGCAAGCTTCAACTATCCATTTATGGGTTGAAGCAAGCTTCTCGGAGTTGGAACACTCGTTTCAATGATGCAGTCGAATCGTTCGATTTCATCAGAAATGAAGAAGAGCCGTGTGTGTATAAAAAGGTTAGTGGGAGTGCTGTTACTTTCCTCGTATTGTACGTGGATGACATACTCCTAATTGGGAATGACATTCCTATGTTATCCAAAGAGTTTTCTATGAAAGACCTTGGAGAAGCATCTTATATCCTAGGGATAAAGGTCTATAGGGATAGACCTAAGAAGTTGCTTGGTTTATCGCAAGCTATGTACATAGATGAAGTGTTGAAAAGGTTCAGCATGGAGAATTCCAAAAGGGGTATGGTACCTCTAAGACATGGAATTCACCTCTCTAAGACTATGTCTCCTAAGACACCTGAAGAGAGAAGTCGCATGAGCAGGATCCCTTATGCTTCCGCAATAGAGAGTTTAATGTATGCGATGCTATGTACTCGACCTGATATAGCACAGGCTGTGAGCGTCACTAGTCGATATCAGTCAAACCCAGGCGAAGAGCATTGGGTAGCGGTAAAGAATATCCTTAAGTACTTGAGAAGAACAAAGGATATGTTCTTGGTTCTTGGAGGTGGAGAACTCAAAGTTAGTGGCTATACAGATTCAGATTTTATGTCTGATATAGACGATAGAAAGTCTTCGTCTGGGTATCTATTTATTTGCAATAGTGGGTCAATAGTTTGGAAGAGTTCTAAACAAGAGACGATTGCTGATTCTACTATGGAGGCGGAGTACATCGTTGCATCTGAAGCTGCCAAGGAAGCTGTTTGGATCAAGAAATTTATCACTGAGCTTGGGGTGGTTCTCTCTAGTAGGGATCCCCTGCCACTATTTTGTGATAATAATGGCGCCATAGCATTAGCTAAGGAGCCGAGATCTCATCAGAAATCCAAACACATCGAGCGGCGGTATCACAAGATCAGAGAGTACATCAAAGATAAACATATTGAAGTGCAGAAGGTTGCCTCCGCAGATAACGTGGCGGACCCGCTAACTAAGGCTTTGACTCAGCAAAAACTAGAGACTCATCTTGAGAAGATGGGCATTAGATATATGACTGATTGGCTTTAGTGCAAGTGGGAGATTGTTAGTTGTATGCCCAAAAAGCCTATCAGGCTGACGCATTTTATTATATGGAACATATTTGTACTTGATCTTTATTATAATTTGGGCATTTTATGCCATTCATGTTTGATGTGTCCATGAATCGTCCTTTGATTTAATGAGATGATAATGTATATTCTTAAGAGTTAAGAATTTGAGATACATATTATTAGTGATTAAGTCATGAATGCTCTCAATCGGAGGATCATCATGGGGACGATGATTGATCCGGCAAGATTGATGTATGTGTCGCTCTCTTTTAGGATGACGAGTCTCAAGTCATTAGTGTGGGGACACTGGAGCGAACGTGCAGGTGGTTGTTATAGAACAAGGGCACTAAGCGTGACCAATTACGATTAGTTACTTGGATGTCTACTCTTTCGTCAGTAACTGATTCGATGTTGCAGTGGTACAACTGATCCTTAGACCTGCGACACCACGGCCATTCAATATGAGGCTGCTGTAGTTTGACTATGCGAACTCTGATCCTAGTCACGGGTCTTAGTAGTATATGTTGGCTGCAGTCGGTTCATATTAGGAATGGGTGTTTTGTTTACAGGGGATCTATCGCTCTCGGTAGAGAGATAATTAGTCCTATGCTATTTGTAAGGCAAAGCTCAGAAATCCTCGGCCGGGGTAATATGGTTCATGGAAAGGTGTTTCCAAGAGTAACCATATGAGCTTGTGTCCTATCAAATTTGTCATATAACGGGTGATGGGGTTTGCACGAGTATTCCATGACCTCCACTCAGTTGGGACTATGCGATAGAAGGATTGTATTGTACGGTAACTGCACCTTGAGGTTCAGTCCAATATTCACTTCTGACTGGATTGCCACCATATGCTGCTAGGCGTCACTGGTGGATTGTGGGAACCAATAAGTATAATTATAGGCGAATAATTATTATACGATGGAAGAATCAAAAGTGTTTGATCCATCAAAAGGAGTTTCGATGATGATGTCGATGGGGATCGCATCATATCTCACTACCAGACAGAATTGAACCTATTAGGTCACACACATAAGGAATCGCGCATGATCGATATCAAGGAGATGATAAAGAAGTTTATAGAATGGATTAATTATAATCACAATACTAAAGTTTACTAATTTATTAGTAAAAGGACTAATTTGCAATTATTGTAAATTAGAGGTATTTAAGTGCAAAGTTGCATGGTGTATTACTAATCGTTAGTAGATATTTGGAGGACTTATGTGTAATGTTACACACGTAGGATAATGGATAATCCATCGGATTAGGATTCGATTTAATTAGTTACTAGATTTATCTTGAGATTTATTTAAAAGATCTTTCTTTGTAACTAATTATAAGATTTAATTAG